>CM073732.1:80364157-80736657 GCA_037113605.1 Calophaca sinica
TGTACATCACTGTAGCCGCAGCAGCATCCCCAAAACAAAAATAGGTTCCTTGTTGCAAGGCTTAATTAGGACTTCTAGAAAAATAACATTTATAGGGAAGGGGGCCAGTTTCAAGTATTGGAAAAACTCCAAGAATCAATCGAAAGAGATGAATTTGGGTTTTCAATATCTGATTGTTAATTTTTTTTTTTGCCACTCCAGCACCTTCAAATTCTGACCATTTGTTTGGTATAAAATCGAAGGAGGTAGTAGTAGTATCTCTATCGAATTAGGGTTTCCCACTCAAGGCCTCTCTCATTCTAATCACCGCCCCTTGGGTTGCGGCTTCAGCAGCAGAACAGCTGAAAGCCAATATCTGATTATTATTCAATTAATGTAGATAGTGCAATAATTATAATGATCCTAGGCATCCTAGATTTAAGCATCTTTTGCCACTTGTAAGTGAATGTGAACACAAGAAGGGGGGGTTGAATTGTGTTGAAAACTTTTCGCAAACTTTAAGTAGAAAACACTTAGAACACAGGTTTTTCAAAACAGTTTATGCATCGGACGCTGGAAATAAACCGGACGCTTGAAAAGCAGTTTGTGAAAACTTGTTTTTAACAGAATAAGATAAAGGTAAATATAAAGTAGTAAAGCAGTAAAGCAAGAGACACAGAGATTTATACTAGTTCACTACCAAACTGGTAGCTACGTTTAGTCCCTTCATTTCTGAAGGATTTTCCACTATAATCAACTGATTACAAAGCCTTAAGAGTATTCTATTGTCACAATCTTGACAATACTCTTAACTTCTCAAAACGACTCAGTACGTTCGAGCCTTTGAGGATACAGCCTTAACTACGCCAAAACAACTTTTCCAAGTAAGTCGAATACAAGTAAAAATAACTCTCACAGAGAGGATAAAAAATTAAGCTCAATACAAAAATGCTTTCTAAAAGAAAGTGTCGGACGTTGAGTTCAGTTCTTGTAGTCCAGAGACTTGGCTCGAAACTTGATTGCTCACAGAAGCAGTGTTTTCAGAGTATTGACTCTTTGTAGTGTATAACAACAGTGCTTGTTCTCAGTAAATGAAGCAATATTCTCTTGTAGAGTTTCAGCAGTTTCTTCAATGGATACCTTGGGGTATTTATAGGAGTTCTAAAGGATATTACCGTTACAGTAAAAATGGCTCCTTTCCATTGAGTGAGATAATTTCAAAAAGCTGTCTCTCTCTTCCTTTCCAGGGAATATCTCAGTAGTACACATTACCGTTTTCGTACTACCTTGCTTTTCACAAATGCTTGTACGATTTTTGTCTTTTAGCTAAAGGTGTCACCTTTGATACCTCGTACAACAATTTTAGCACATAAGATCAAATTTGAAATCTGTTCCAGAAGTTTCTGAGAGGAAGAGCAACAACGTGACCATCACGTGATATAAAATGAAGTTCAAACGCTCGCTCAGAACTGGAAGGTCGGACGCTCGTAGCAAATGTATAAGCCTTGTGTCATAAAAAGATAATTCCAGACACTCACGAAGACAGTATACTAAGATGAGCCGGATGCTGACACATTGAGTGTTTCCTTCTCTTGTGAACTTCTTCCTTCTTGCTTAAGTGGCTTAGAAGTATATGTAATATTAGTATCTGCATACTTCAAGAATTGTTAGAACATAAATTGTTCTCTTGTGAATACTTTGTTATCATCAAAATTAATGAGGGTCTAAACTTCTCAATCGTTTAGGTTCCAACAATCTCCCCCTTTTTGATGATGACAAATATCCAAGGTTGATGAACAATTTTATGTTTCAAATAAGAGTTTTAAGGGACTCCCCCTGAGTTCAACACCTTAGATAAGTATAGTAATAAAAGACGCTGAGATCGGATGCTGAAATGATTATAAATGATTGATTAGCATGTATATCTATCTATCTATCCTTAGCGTTCATCCAGCCTTTCTTAGCATGTGTATCTATCCATCTATCCTTAGCGTCTTTATCTTAGCGTTCATCAAGCCTTTCTTTTACTCCCCCTTTTGTCATCAGACAAAAAGAGTGTAAAAACACATAATAGTCACACAAAAAAATTGAGGAAAAATTTGAGTAATCAAGTCACAATATAATTGTATCAAAAATTAAGAAATATCACTCAGTACCAAAAAAAATAAATAAAAATTTAAAAAAACAAAACAAAGTTTAAGGGTTTTGAGGTAGCAGATTGATTCCTTCCATGATGAGTTTCAGTTGCATTTCAAGTTCAGGAACTTTCAAACAGGTTGCCTTCATGGTTTCAAATTCCTCCTTAGGAATTGTAACCATTTCTACTGAAGATGTGGAGGGAGCAGATTCAGCTTCTGGCATTCTGGTAATACCTGCAGCTTCTGAATTCATCTTCTTATGGATTTCAAGAACAGTTTGAGACAATTCAGATTTTATCTTCTTCCTATCCTTTGCTCATTGGAAATAATTATCTCCTGGCGGAAACCATTTGATAATTGTTCCAAGTTTTCTTCTTTCAGACCCATAAAGGGCTTCATTTCTTTGCTCAACCAGATCAGGAAATAGAAGATAATTGAAGATCATTTCTCTGTGTTGAAGAATATCTTTGGCATACCCATCAAATCATTCTGCAGCACCTTCTCCAAACACATTGCCTAAGAAGACACTAAGGGCATCAAAAGAAAAGTTGAGGCCTTCATTTTCAGCGATGAATAGTCTTCTCAAAATTTCTCTGTCATCTTTGTCAATGGTTAGGGGCTCAAAACAAGGCATAATGGCTTTGTCTTTCCAAGACGTAGACCATTGCATCCAGCCAAGTCCAATGTGAAAGTGTTTCCAGACTAGATCCCATGGAGCATATAGCTTCACCAAGTTGAGCGGTCTAATCACAGAACACATGAACATATCATCAAAATGAGCAGTTCCATGATTGGATTCAGATACCTTCTTGATGATACCAGCAATAGGGATTGTTGCCTTTTCTGCATTACAGCAGTTGGAGGATCCAGTTCTCCATTGATCTTTCTGTAGCGCACTCAGATAGTATCTTCTGGCATGATCTTCAGAAATTTTCTTTACCAGAACCGGGGTGAACTCCTTGACCTTGTAGTCTCTGGGAGCTTTCTCATATTCCTTAGGCCCTATCTTACTGAATGGCATTTTGCCAGGTGCAGCTTCCTTTCTTTTTCCAGGAATAGACCAAGGTAACCACCTTTGCCTATCTGGAACAATCTTTATAGAGACAGATGATGGGTCTCTATATTGTCCAATGACTTCAAGCCTTTTCTGCTCATAGCAATGAGCCATCATACAGGCTTCAGCTTTTGTAATCCATCTACCACATTCCTCTAATGTAAGAGGTTCATTCTGGGGTAGGAACCTTGGTACATCAACAGAAAAAGGGGATAGCCCTGCTGTTTGGTTTGGGTCTCAGCCTTCCTTTAAAAGACATCTCAACATTGTCTTTGCCATCCTTGAAGACAGCATTCATTGGAGGGGGTATCTCCAGTCTTGAAACTCCGGAGGTGAAGGTCTTCAAGTGCCATAAAGATGGGTGATTGTAGATAGAGTTAAATGACTCATATCTAACAAATTTTGGTTTAATGTCAAGAGGGACAAGTTTCTTTGGAATAAGGGCAGTAGTTTTTGGTGTCACTACTGTGATATTGTACTTGGGAGGAATGTAGGGTTTGAAAGGATTAAATGGAGGGACTTTGAAAAGAAGGTTAAAAGGATGAGAATGAAGTTTGGAAATGTATGAAGTGAGGGAGGAATATGTGGAGGTTTGAGGTGAGGAGATGGTGAGTGTATTGATTTGTGTTTGGGTAAGTTGTTTGAGGGCTATGGAAGTGGTTGTGTTTCTGGCTTTCTGTGCACGGATTTGAATGGTTGATGGTTGTGCAACAGATATTGGTGGAGCATGAATGGTATTATCAGTTTCAAAAACAGATACAGAATCATCAGAAGAATTTAGTACCTTTGGTTCAAGCTCAGATTGCCTGACCAATCTCTTCAGCGTCTATCTAGGGGTAGCAGCTGGAGGCGGACGTTGAATTGCCTTCTTCTGTGCACCGGACGCTGAAACTTGTTTCTCAGCTTCTGGCTTGCTTCTTTTCATCAGAATCTGACTGATGGGAATGCGATCCTCATCTTCTGATTCAGTCTTTCTTTTGGGTGCAGAAGCCACCTTCTGCTTCTTGCTTCTTGTCTCCTCTTCTGGAGAATCAGAAGTCCTTTTCACACCGGTTACTGAGCTTCTGGTGGTTTTGTCAGTAGTAGATTTCTTGAAAAGAGAGGGACCAGATTCTATTCCCTGTTCCTTTTTCACCTTCTTCATTTGTTCACCAGTGATCAATTTCATTCTGACCAAGCTGTTAACTCCAAAGGTGTCAGGAATCACAACACTTTCAGTGCCAAAATACTTCACCTTTTCTTGATCTGGCAAAGCAGTCAGCTTGTTTACAACCAGATTCTGGGTCATCATTTTAGTGAGCAGAACACCATAAGGAATGCACTTGTAGGTGTTTTTCTTGTCAGCAACTCCTTTCCTCGAATTAACCAGTGTGTTGGGCAAAATCGCAAGTGTACGATTTCGTCGTTAAGTAATAAAAGATCGTATCCACAGGGATTGTGACCAATTCTTAACTATACCAACGATGTACTATTTGAACTATCCGACGAAAACGAGTAGTGTTTGAATTGTGTAATTCGTGTTCAACAATAAAATAATGACTAACAAAACAATTAATTTAGATATTAAGGAGAATAGAGTGACTAGGGTTTGAATCCCTTTGTCTCACCCTTTACGCTCTTGAATCCTATTCCAATGCAAGTAATGATTACGTATTTGAAGTTCAAATCCTCTAAATTAGATTAACGAAAATTCCTTTCCTCTTAATCCCTTTAATTCAACTAATAAGCCCTAATCCCTTAGGTTCCAATTAATTAAATCAAGCATAAAGGATAGAGATTCATACAAACTCATACCAAAGAGAATTATATCCCTATAACCCTAAAGATATGTCAAAATATCCCAAAGCAAGTTTAAAACCTCAACTTTCCAATTGATGTCAAACCCTAGTTCAACCCCATGGTGATCAAGCATAGAATCGCATTAAGAAAAGAGATAGTTAATCAAATGACATACACCAAACTTGCATTGAAAATTATGAATTCAATTACATAAAAGGATCCACAAAGTTCATCTTACCCTAGTACAAAGGAATTAGTTCCTCATGGAAGAGAAGGAACCAAGCAATTGAGATGTAGAAACAGCAAAAGACTCCATTGATTCCTCAACTTTGCCTAGGATCACTTATTCTTGATTCAAACTCATAAGATGCCAACAAGAGGTAACTTAGGTCAATGTTTCCTCTATCTATATATAGTTCTGGACCAAAAGGGTTGAAAAAAATCTCAAAATTAAGTCAAAACGCGCAGAATCAAAGTTTGGACCGAGTCGCAGCACGACCGTGGAGCCTGGCACGGCCTGGCCGTGCTGCTCTTTAAAACACAGAATAGCAGATGCTCAGCCCGACACGAGCGTGGTGGAAAACACGGCCAAGCCGTGTTGTTTTCTGGAAGCAGAGGCACGGCCGTGTTGGATAACACGGCCTGGCCGTGTTATTCACTGTTTTCTAAATCTTGAGTTTCTTCACATCCACCAAGGCACGGCCATGGCATAGGGCACGGGCAGGCCGTGTTTTCCTCTGATCTTGCCATATTTTGTTATTTTGCCCTCCGAGTTGGTTGCAACATCCGTCTAAGTGGTCTAGCTCCGCTTTCCTAGGCCAATAACCTTCTTTTCTGCACAATTGAACTCAGACCAAGTGCATTATCTAAATCAAGCAAAAATGCATGAGAACTATGGGTAAAAACCACTACAATGCCTACTATGCAATGCAAAACTAACAACAAACTATATGCTATTATGAACGCATCACAGTGCATTAATCAGGTTGTTGTAGATCAATCTTAGCAGGTTTACCTTGTGACCAGCCATGTAGTGCCTCATAATGAACTTCTGTTCATAGTTGACTATGTCACTAGAGCCAGCCTTCAACCAGACGCTCTTAGTGATTATCTTGTGAAGAACTCTGTAATGACTCTTCAAATGCTTTGCAGTAGGAGTTTCACCAGATTCCTTCAACTGTTTATAGTTCTCAAACAAATCCTCATTGACCTTCTCAAGGCCATGAAATGCATCAGCCCAATCTGTGTAGTAAACGATACCTTCACAGGGACAACCAGTGACTTCAGAGATGTTGGTAATGGTAAAAATGAACTTGTAGCCTCTCACAGTTCCTTCAAAGATACCACCTTGGTGTAACCGAGTGTTACCTCAAAATTCCTTGATAGCAGTAACTAGAACCTCAACCTAATTCCAAAAGAAGTAGTGTTCCCAACCCATTGCCTTGAAACCACTGTAGAAATCGAAGCCATAGAGTTTGAAGTTCTCTAAATCAACTCGATTTTCCAACAAAACTTTTCCTTCAGCCATGGTGTCGTAAATAGCAGTATACTCAGAGGTTGTTACACCAGACATGATTGCAGTTGAGAGATAGAGAAATGAAGGCTTAGGGTTTCAGGACAGTCATGAAGCGAAGAGAAGGAAAACTGTTTTTCAGACTGAAAACAGAGAGAGTGGTTGTGGAGCGAAAAAGAAGGAGTAGAAGTAAGGTTTTGTAATTTGTACAGTTACTTTTCAAAAACCTCTTCATTATCCGAGTAATTAAAATAAATTTAAAAAGAAATTAAAATAAAGATACCTCTTTTCATTAAATGCAGTTGCCAAAATAAAGTAAAAGATTTTATTGAAAACGCAAATAATCATGACTCAGATTAGGTGAGATGAGACGCTTAAGTTCCACACGAGCTTACCACGTGTGTGTTTCGGATTCTCATAGCTGATTCATCGGATGCTGAGTTATGATGCAGTTGACATATAAAAATGATTATTCGTGTGATGATGATGTCATACCGGATGCTCAAATGATATCTATCATAGGACGCTGAGATTAATCATTCTTTTATAAGATGGAAATTTAAATTTCTTCTTATAAAATTGAATCTATCTTCAGCAAGGGGTTTTGTAAGAATGTCAGCCCACTGGTGATCAGTGTCTACAAATTTGATTTCAAGTGTCCCCTTCTGAACATAGTCTCTTATAAAATGATGTTTAATCTCAATGTGCTTTGCTCTAGAATGCAATATAGGATTTTTAGTAAGACATATGGCAGATGTATTATCACAAAAGATAGGAATTTTACTCTCCTTTATCAGGTAATCTTCAAGTTGATATTTCATCCACAGAAGTTGAGAACTACAACTTTCTACTGAGATATATTCAGCTTCTGTTGTTGAGAGTGTAATAGTGCTTTGTCTTTTGCTTGACCAAGACACAAGATTAGCTCCAAGGAACTGGCAGCCTCCACTTGTGCTCTTTCTCTCAATTCGGTCTCCAGCAAAGTCAGCATCACAGAAACCTACTAATTTGTAATCTTTTGATTTCTTATAAAGCAAACCAAGATTAGTATTTCCTTGCAAATATCTGAATATTCTTTTAATAGCACTCAGGTGTGATTCTCTAGGATCTGATTGAAATCTAGCACACAGGCAGACCCTGAACATAATGTCAGGTCTTGAAGCCGTAAGATAAAGTAGAGATCCAATCATACCTCTGTACATTTTCTGATCTACCTTCTTACCAATTTCATCTTTACTAAGAGTGCAGGTAGGATGCATAGGTGTACACACAGGCTTGCAATCCAGCATCTTGAATTTCTTCAATAATTCTTTGATATATTTGCTTTGATGTATATAGATACCATCACTGCATTGCTTGATTTGTATTCCAAGGAAAAAATTTAATTCTCCCATCATGCTCATCTCAAATTCAGCCTGCATAAGCTTAGAAAATTCTTTGCAAAGGCTTTCATTAGTGGCTCCAAAAATGATATCATCAACATAGATTTGAACGAGTATGAAATGCTTGTTAGAAGATTTTCTGAAAAGAGAAGTGTCAATTAAACCTCTTGTAAATCCATTTTCCATTAAAAAGGAACTTAATCTATCATACCATGCTCTGGGAGCTTGCTTAAGACCATATAGAGCCTTTTTAAGTTTAAAAACATGTTCTGGAAATTCAATATCTTCAAAACCAGGAGGTTGTTTAACATAAACTTCCTCAGTTATAAAACCATTTAGAAAAGCACTTTTCACATCCATTTGATATAGTGTTATCTCATGATGTGCTGCAAATGAAAGTAAAATGTGAATAGCTTCTAGTCTTGCAATAGGTGCAAAAATTTCAGTGAAATCAATACCTTCTTCTTGTGAATAACCTTGAGCAACTAACCTTGCTTTATTTCTCACAACTTTACCATCTTCATCAAGCTTATTTCTAAATACCCATTTAGTACCAATAGCTTGCTTATCTTCTGGTAGAGTGACTAGCTTCCATACATCATTTCTTTGGAACTGATTTAGCTCATCTTGCATTGCTAGAATCCACCCTTCATCTTCCAAAGCTTGATCAATCGTCTTAGGTTCCATTTCAGAAAGAAGTACAAAATCAGTATGCTCCTTGAAAGACGATCTGGTTCGTACTTTATCACCAGGTTCTCCTATGATTTGATCTTTTGGATGATTGGTTTTGTACTTCCAGCTTTTTCTTGCATCAGCTTCTACTTGAGTAGAATTCTTTGTCTGGTCACCACCGGATGATGAAGATGCACGTTCACAGTCTGGCTTGTCACCGAGGTTTAACTCTGAAAATAACTCATCTAGCTCTGACATAGCAGTGTCAGGCTTCTTATCATCAAACTTGACATGAATGGACTCTTCAACTGTCAAAGTTTCTTTGTTGTATATTCTAAAAGCTTTAGATCTTTCAGAGTATCCCAAAAAGATTCCTTTGTCAGCCTTGGAATGAAACTTACCAAGCTGATCTTTAGTATTCAAAATATAACAACTACAACCAAAAGGATGAAAGTAAGAAATGTTTGGTTTTCTTCCTTTCCACAATTCATAAGGAGTCTTATTCAAAATAGGTCTTATAAGAATTCTATTTTGAATATAACAAGCTGTGTTTACTGCTTCTACCCAAAAATGTTTCGCAATATCAGCTTCATTGATCATGGTCCTGGCCATTTCCTGGGTGGACCTATTTTTCCTTTCCACAACACCATTTTGTTGAGGTGTTTTAGGAGAGGGAAAATTGTGGGAGATGCCATTTTCTTCACAAAATTTTTGAAAGTTTTCATTTTCAAATTCTCCCCCATGATCACTTCTAATAGAAGAAATACAGCTGCCTTTTTCATTATGAACTGATTTGCAGAAAACAGTAAATACCTTAAAAGACTCATCCTTGTGGGCAAGGAATTTAACCCATGTCCATTTAGTAAAATCATCAACAATGACTAATCCATATTTCTTTCCAGTTAAAGAGGCTGTCCTTGTGGGACCAAAAAGATCAAGATGTAAAAGTTCAAGTGGTCTAGTGGTTGAAACAACATTTTTTAAGTGAAAGGAAGTTTTGACTTGTTTTTCTCTTTGACAAGCCTCACACAGGGCATCAGATTTGAACTTAAGATTTGGTAAGCCTCTAACAAGATTGTGCTTGTTTAATTTTGAGATTAACCTCAAATTGGCATGACCCAATCTTTTGTGCCAAACCCATTGCTCATCTTCAACAGACATAAGACACTTGACATCTTGTTTTGCAAGTTCAGAAAGATCAACTTTATAAATGTTTTCTTTCCTCTTTGCTGTAAAGAATATAGATCCATCATTTTTTCTTTTTACTGAACATCCATTTTCTGTAAAGACAACATTATAACCATTGTCACATAATTGACTTATGCTCAATAGATTATGTTTCAGTCCTTCAACATATAAAACATTATCAGTAGAAGGAAGAGAGCCTTTACCTATGCGACCAATTCCAACTATTTTACCTTTCTCGTTTCCTCCGAAACCAACAAATCCAGCTTCTCTAGGTCTTAGTTTTTGGAACATATGCTTTTCTCCCATCATGTGACGCAAGCATCCACTGTCTAAGTACCAAGATAGGTGTGTTGACTTTGTTGCTAAGCAAGTCTGCAACATAGACTATTTTATCTTTAGGTACCCATATCTTTTTAGGTCCTTTCTTGTTAGTTCTTGAAGGATACTTGTCCTTCTTAGTTGTAAACACAGTACAAGCACTTTTCAAATGGCCAGATTTATTGCAGTAAGTACAATGCAAGCATTCACTATGATCATTGGTGTCATCAGATGCTGAATCATTTTCTAAAGGAGGTTTATCTAATATATAACCAAGACCATGAGTTGTTGTTTTACTGACACCCCAAATCATAGAAGCTTGCTTGCTTCGAGTTACACTCTCTGCAAGAAACTTTTGAAATGCATGTTCATAGTCATTTGATTTGCAGTTAGGATTGCCTGTAACTACTGAGCTTTTAACTTGAGAGCTCTTAGCTTCTGGTTGCTTGTTAGCTTCCAGACGCTGGTTATCCACCAGACGCTGATTTTCAGTTTTCAGCTTCTGGTTCTCTTCATTGAGTACAGAGTTTTCATTGTGTAAAGAATGAAAATCTTGTGATAGTTTTGAAAATTTCTTTTTCAAATTCTTATACTCAATAGAGAGAGTGGCAGAATCCTTTAACAGATCATCAAATGCAAGTTGAAGTTCAGAATAAGAATCATATATTATTACCTCTTCAACTTCTTCTTCTGAATCAAAATCAGTATCTACCATGAGGGCAATGTGAGCTTCTTCTTCTTTATCTTCCTCAGAGGAGGATAAGTCAAGATCTTCCCATGTTGCCATGAGACCTTTCTTCTTTTTCTTGAAGGAGCTTCTTATGGACTTTTCCTTAAGATTAGGACACTCGGACTTGAAATGTCTAGGCTTCTTACATTCATAGCAAATGACTTGGGCTTTGTCCTTGTCTTTGCTTTCTTTCTTGTCCTTTGTATCTTTCTTCTGAAACCTTCTTCTGAAGTTTCTCTTCTTCCATTTTGAATAGTTCATACTGACGAACCATCATGCTAGCCTTTGTTTCTCTTACTTGGGCAGAACCCTCATAAGACAAAACAAGAGAATCCCAGATTTCTTTGGCAGTATCAAACTTACCACATTTATCATATTCTCTTTCTGTCATAGCACAGATAAGGATAAATCTAGCCTTCTGATTGGTTTGATATCTCTTTTTCTGATCATCAGTCCAGTTTTTCCTAGGTATTGCAACACCAAGGGCATTAGCGGGAGAAATGTATCCACTTTCAACTATATCCCACAAATCAAGATTTTGTGCCTCAAGGAATGCTTTTATCTTATCTTTCCAGTAATCAAATTTTTCTCCATTGAATAGAGGAGGACGGTTCATATGACCACCTTCAGCAGACATGTTCACAGTAGGATCTTTACTCTTAACACTGTTAAGTGCTCAACCAAGAGGCCGAGCTCTGGTACCAACTGAATGTGAACACAAGAAGGGGGTTCAATTGTGTTGAAAACTTTTCGCAAACTTTAAGTAGAAAACACTTAGAACACAGGTTTTTCAAAATAGTTTGTGTATCGGACACTGGAAATAAACCGGACGCTTGAAAAGCAGTTTGTCGAAACTTGTTTTTAACAGAATAAGATAAAGGTAAATATAAAGCAGTAAAGCAGTAAAGCAAGAGACACAGAGATTTATACTAGTTCACTACCAAACTGGTAGCTACGTCTAGTCCCTTCGTTTCTGAAGGATTTTTCACTATAATCAATTGATTACAAAGCCTTAAGAGTATTCTACTGTCACAACCTTGACAATATTCTTAACTTCTCAAAATGACTCAGTACGTTCGAGCCTTTGAGGATACAGCCTTAACTATGCCAAAACAACTTTTCCAAGTAAGTTGAATACAAGTAAAAATAACTCTCACAGAGAGGATAAAAAATTAAGCTCAATACAAAAATGCTTTCTAAAAGAAAGTGTCGGACGTTGAGTTCAGTTCTTGTAGTCTAGAGACTTGGCTCGAAACTTGATTGCTCACAGAAGCAGTGTTTTCAGAGTATTGACTCTTTGTAGTGTATAACAACAATGCTTGTTCTCAGTAAATGAAGCAATATTCTCTTGTAGAGTTTCGGCAGTTTCTTCAATGGATACCTTGGGGTATTTATAGGAGTTCTAAAGGATATTACCGTTACAATAAAAATGGCTCCTTTCCATTGAGTGAGATAATTTCAAAAAGTTGGCTCTTTCTTCCTTTCCAGGGAATATCTCAGTAGTACATATTACCGTTTTCGTACTACCTTGCTTTTTACAAATGCTTGTACGATTTTTGTCTTTTAGCTAAAGGTGTCACCTTTGATACCTCGTACAACAATTTTAGCACATAAGATCAAATTCGAAATCCGTTCCAGAAGTTTCTGAGAGGAAGAGCAACAACGTGACCATCACGTGATATAAAATGAAGTTCAGACGCTTGCTCAGAACTGGAAGGTCGGACGCTCGTAGCAAATGTATAAGCCTTGTGTCATAAAAAGATAATTCCAGACGCTCACGAAGACACTATACTAAGATGAGCTGGATGCTGACACATTGAGTGTATCCTTCTCTTGTGAACTTCTTCCTTCTTGCTTAAGTGGCTTAGAAGTATATGTAATATTAGTATCTGCACACTTCAAGAATTGTTAGAACATAAATTGTTCTCTTGTGAATACTTTGTTATCATCAAAATTAATGAGGGTCTAAACTTCTCAATCGTTTAGGTTCCAACAGTAAGGTGCATGATGCATTAGTGTAACAGAAATATGGTGACTCACTATCAACCAAGGAATATCCCATGACTCTCTGACAGAATTAGCTTCTAGAAGATGAGCTAAAAATACAACCGTGCTATGCTTAGGCATGACAACGAGACCCAAACCCGCCCCGATTTTGGCGGGAAAAACCTGGTTTGACTGGGTTCGGGTTCAGGTTTTCCCACGTTACAAAGTCAGGGGCGGGGTTAGGGATGGGGATGTTGATACCCGTCCCGAACCCGAACCCGTCCCGATAGTTATACAATTACCAAAATAACCATATATGGAATACCCGTCCCCGGAGCGCTACTAAACTAATATTCTGATAAAAGTTGACATGTTTCCGAAATGTGGAATACTCTGCTCGTAGGGTTTTTGAAAAATGTGGTCCTATTTTTTTTTTTTTTTTGAAAACTCCTCTTTCAAAGAGTAGCCAGAGTATCACAGCAACTTTTAGAAACATAGCGGTGAATAATTCAAGACACCAAATAAACCACATTAACTATAATCATCAAGTTATTCCATCATTTCATAAATGATGATACATGTTTGAAAACACAATAGGCATTTTATTACAACACTGAAGTGAACTACAAATATCCTATAGCTGATTGTCAAGCTATACTCCTTACTAGACTACTAGCAAGTTCCACAACATAACATAGGTAGAAGGCTGGACGACTATCCTCAGCTGCTCCTCTCTGCAGTCCCAAATTCTCCGCTTGCTTCGCCATCTGGGTTACATTCATTAATTGAAAGAACCACTGGCAAGGGTCAACTTCTCAATAAATCAAGATATAACAATTCATAAAGCATTAAGCAAACAACATTGTATACAGTTCATAAGGCTCAACTCAAAACTCTCGCTCAAGACTCGACTCACGACTCATTTTCTCCCGACTCGACAATTTTTTCGGAAAGCAGACGCCGATCCATCCACTGAATACCAGCCGTAGCTTTGGGATCTTCGCTCTCCCTAGGACATTTAGCTCCGGTTCCTTAACGCTACAACGCCTAGCTAATCCACCATGAACGAAGGGGACCTAGCACCCTCAGTTGTCCGTCTCACAGCTCAAAAACATCTCGACGACTCGACTAAGCTCTCAGAGTCGATGAACAATTCGCCGCATACGATATTCAAAGAGCAATTCACATAATCATTCGACCGCATATCAAATAATTTATAGCAAGCTTATTACAGTAAAACGCAATTCAACAAACATAAGCAGCATAAACAGTTTACATTGTGAAACACAATTCAATACATAAGCAATTCATGGCAGTTATTCAATCACATTTTAAATAAATGCGTAACTCAACAAAATTGACAATCACATCATGGAATCCATCCCTCAGTAACTCGATGGAGTTGACAGAGAGGTACAACAAGTGTGGGGGGTTGGGGTCAGGAGACAACCACAATATTTTTCACCCACGAACGACTCGGAATATAGGCGACCGCACGACAATAATCACGAAGGGGTTCGAAAACCCTAACTTCGAACCCGGAGAGTTCTCAGACTTCTTCGCATTTAAAACTTGCCCTTACATAAGGACTTACAAAAATAAAAGCCTACAAATGTCTAGAAGTGCCCTTACCGAACTCCAAGCTGCGTGTATTCACGTATTCCTCGATTCTACACCGCACGATCTCGGATTACTCAAAGCCTGACACACGAAGCAAACATAGCATAATCTAATGTCTTAATTCTATAACCTTAGGCTCTCAAAACTAAACCCCTTTTCCTAACCATACACTTACACTTGAAACTTAGCAATAATTAAAAGAACAACGTTTTAAAACATAATACTCATTTTCTTTCAAGCTTGAAACATAAAGCCATACTAAACTTCAATTTCAATAGTAATAAAGGCTCCACTATCTCTTAGAGTTATAGATCCCTTTACAATTTAATGCATCATAGCCTTACATTCCAAATCATTTCAAATCCAATCAACATTCTTTTCTAAAAACTCTCCAACACTAGAAAATTCTTAAACACACTAAATTTCAATACTTTTCATACCAAACTCAATAAAATCTATAATTAGACTGCATTTGGCTTTTAGGATTACATAGAATCCCGTTCACCTAAGTGCTTCATTGCCTCAAAGTTTTAAAACGACATTAATTTTAATCAAGCCATTTCCATAATTCCCAAAACTTGAACACAACCTCATACAACCAATATAATGCTAAGAACACAAAATTATTTTTGATGAAAGCTTAAAACATGAACAACATCGATTATCACATTCTTTTCTAATTTACTTTAGTCAAGGCTCCAATTTGGTGTCTAGGACCACAAAGAATCCTTTTCACCTTAATTGTTTCATAGCCCTTAAAATTCCAAAACAATTCCAAACTCAATCAAACCATTTCCCAATCTTTCTAAAACTTAAATACATTTAAATACAACTAATATGAACCAAAGAACATAAAAATATTTCTCTCCCAAACCTTGAATGGCTCGCGGCCAATACTCCCTCTTTCCTCAAAAATTTTACAAACTTCCAACTAATAAAACAACATCATTCCATATGTAAATCCTTTCACAAAACAACAAATAATTTTACAACCAAAGCATTATCAAAGTCAATTACCCAATTATGACTCATTTCAAGAATTCAAGGGTTCACAATGTCATTGACCTAAATCAACTAAAACATAACATTCTCCTACTAATTTTTCTTCCAAACCTCCAATCTTTCAAAACCAAAACTTTTAACTTGAAAACACTAAGCTATCATAACGAAATCAAAACCTAAGGTTTTAAAAAAAAATTACCAATTTTCTTGATCAACTGCAAATCAACAACAATAACAACAAATTCAAGCATAAAAAAAATAATCATGAACCAATTACATGATTCACATGAGAGATTACAGAACCCCCATCCTTGGAGCACAATTCGGCCTAGGGTTCTAAAAAAATTGGGGGAAAACATATGCACATCTCTCATGATCATAATCAAAGCATAATCAAGCATTAAACATGAAAATAATAAAAAGAACATTTCCTAATTCCTAGATTAGGGCCACGGTTCTGTTCAATAAAAAGACAAGGAAGAAGTTGTTTTCATGCTTACCCACAAGGTTGGGAAGAAGGTATCAAGAAGAAGATGAAGCTAGAAACAAGCAAGGATGAAGATTGAAGATGGAACAAACCAAAAAGAATGGTGAAGAATAGAAGTAGCCATGGAAGAAAACTTGAGCTTCTCTCTCTAAACCATGAAGAAAAAGAACAAGTGAAGGGTAGGGAGTGAGGAGGAGTCACGGCTGAGAAGAGAAAAGGGAAGGTAATAGGACATGGCTTCTTTTCTTTCCTCACACTGAAGCTTAGAAGGAGAACAAAATGGTGAGACAGATGAAGGGGAGGGGCCACGCCCTGAACAAACTAAAGGGGAGGAAATAAGAAAAAGATGGAATGGGATAGGTGAGAGGCAGCCACTGACGGGAGGAAAAGAAAAATGGGGAAGGAATCAAGTTGTGTTTCCTTTTTACCCACACCTAGACATAATTAGGAGAAATTAAAAAAAAATGGGTTAATGAAAGAAAAGGGGAGGTTACGGCCTGAAAGGCACAAAGAGGGTGAGGGAAAAAGAATTAAATAATAAGTGAAATACTTGGTTGGAATTAATCTAATTAAAGTATTAAAAAAACTACTCACACAAAATATGACACCTTTCAATAAAGTGAGATGCTAATCCTATCAATTAGTCTAAACATCTAATCTCTCATCCCTTATAATTACCCTCTAATCCTAGAGTTTAAAGCGTGTTAAAAACACAGCGTCAACTAACCGCGTTACCGATTAATTCTTTTGCCGATTAAATCGCGAAAATTAATTTATTTTGAAATTAATTCACCGCGTGATAATAATTTATCTATAATGGATAAAAACAATCTAAACACTTAAAATAATCGCAACAAGTTACGATTCGATTTTCATAGAAATCGGAGTTCGTTTAAAATTTTATTAGTGGGTAAAAACTACCCGGTGGTTCAAAACGCGACGAAGCTTCGTTAGAGTTTTTCGACGATTTTCGAACCATGAATTAATATTAAATATTAATTCTTAAATTTAATTTTATATTGATTTAATTCAATCAATTTCTTAGTCAACAAACATAAGCGTTACAGCATCACGCAGAAAACTTATAATAAGTAAAACTGATGAATTCTCTTTTAAAAGCAGCATACGTCTACGCTGTCAATTAATTTGAATTGACATCACAAATATTAATTATTTGTAATAATAAATTATTTAAAATAAATCAAAATAATTCCACGTGCTCTTAGTAAATCATTGAGGTGATCAATCTCTATGACTTATCTTCAAGTATTCAGGATTTTATCGCTAAAATTACTTTATTAAAAATTGGGATGTTACAATTCCATCCCCTTAAAATAGTTTCGTTCTTGAAACTAACGGATAGTAAAATACGAGAAAATGCTTTAATCAAATCCATTAAATAATTTGCACACATAAGCATTTGCATTACTTATTATTATACATAGTAATATAATATTTATAGCTACATAGTATAGCATGCAATAATAACAATCACAAAGCATATACGTATAGCACACCATAAAGTAACGTAGTTAGTGGACGAAGCATTCCTTACGACTGACTGATACTTCATTCCCGATCACGACATCTGTTCATCCACGACTCACGATCACGCCCACGAACACGAACACAGACATGAACACGAGCTTGACTACAGTTACACGCGATTACTAAAAAAATAATACTACCTTGCTCACATACACCCATGGTTACACATATCATAGATACCAAAAATCACTTAAAACCTTCAATATGGTAAAAAAAAAATTCTCGAATCAAACACTTTTTTTCTCCTAAATGAAAATATCAAATTTTTTTTTTAGGAATACACCACTACAAGGAACAAATAAATCACAATTTCATTTTCTGAAGACTCAACCATTCTCATGGAAACTAAAGTTCCTTTGAGATTAGGTTCTCATTGTCTCAAAATCATTGGACATGCTTTGGTTCAAAGGCTAAAACCAAATTAATAAACCAAATTAATAACTCGCTTATCTTTAAAATCCCTTTTAAATCAAAGCTTTTCCTAAATAAAATTTCACACACCAATAACTACGTACTCAGAACTCGAAATCATTTTACTCTTCTAAGAGCACTATAAAAATTACACACTTGTCCAAGAATTTAATAACAAATCTTTTAACTTTAAAACACTAGAAAATCATTTCCCTTGCGGAACCAAGCAATTATGAAACTTTTAAAATAACTAATTAACAAGCTCTAGCACATCAAGCAAGCAAAACTTAGATCAACAATTCAAATTACTAATCACCCTCACGAGTTAAATAAAGCTTGTACACAAATAAATGTTTTACACCCAAATTTTCAAATCTTTTCCAGCAATAAAACTCATACTAAAATTAAAAGGTTTTCAAAAATAAATATTTTCCAAGGCTCCACCTTGTTCAAGAGCCCTAAGAATTCCTCTAAACATTGGGTGTGTTCCTTAAAATACAAATCAACAAAACAACAATATACTAAAACCTTTCTCAAAATAATTCAAACATCAAGCTTTGTGGTTTATCTCTAGAACCACTAATATTTCAAAGGTCACATTGAGCAATAATATTTAATAATAATAATAACAGCGTCACCTGCAGCAATCCCGGAATCTCATATCTTATTCCCCACAGGACCTAAGAGGGTCCTGGTGACGGAGGTCAACCGTTTCTTTGGTCTTTGCGGCTGGCTTCTATCCCTATTGTCCTAGCAGTTCATATTGGTTTTTCCGTAGCAGTCTGTTGAGCAACAACACCTACTACCCCTGCCTCAGCTTGGATATCTGAAGTCTCTAATCCAGTTCTTGAACTATCCGCTTCGATAGGGAAATTGCTCGTCTCAGCGATATTGGATTTCCACAAGGTTTTTCAACCTAGTCTGAATCCCGCAACAATTTGTATGTCTCAGCACATATTATTTTTAATTAAGAACAATTTCAAACAATTACAAGTAGAATTACTCCACTTGAGGAACAGACGGAACACCAAAGCACAATTTGACCCCCACAGTCTATTCTCTACACCACCTAACACTTGACCAGCTATAGTTTCCCAACTCACAGTCCGGTTAGAACCGAACCGCTCTGATACCACTTTGTAATACCCTGTTCCCGGAGCACTACTAAACTAATATTATGACAAAAGTTGACATGTTTCTGAAATGTGGAATACTCTGCTCGTAGGGTTTTTGAAAAATGTGGTCCTATTTTTTTTTTGTTTTGAAAACTCCTCTTTCAAAGAGTAGCCAGAATATCACAGAAACTTTTAGAAACATAGCGGTGAATAATTCAAGACACCAAATAAACCACATTAACTATAATCATCAAGCTTTTCCACCATTTCATAAATGATGATACATGTTTGAAAACACAATAGGCATTTTATTACAACACTGAAGTGAACTACAAATATCCTATAGTTGATTATCAAGCTATACTCCTTACTAGACTACTAGCAAGTTCCACAACATAACACAGGTAGAAGGCTGGACGACTATCCTCAGATGCTCCTCTCTGCAGTCCCAAATTCTCCGCTTGCTCCGCCATCTGGGTTACATTCATTAATTGAAAGAACCACTGGCAAGGGTCAACTTCTCAATAAATCAAGATATAACAATTCATAAAGCAATAAGCAAACAACATTGTACACAGTTCATAAGGCTCAACTCAAAACTCTCGCTCAAGACTCGACTCACGACTCATTTTCTCCTGACTCGACAATTTTTCCGGAAAGCAGACACCGATCCATCTACTGAATACCAGCCGTAGCTTTGAGATCTTCGCTCTCCCTAGGACATTCAGCTTCGGTTCCTTAACGCTACGACGCCTAGCTAATCCACCATGAACGAAGGGGACCTAGCACCCTCAGTTGTCCGTCTCACAGCTCAAAAACGTATCGACGACTCGACTAAGCTCTCAGAGTCGATGAACAATTCGCCGCATACGATATTCAAAGAGCAATTCGCATAATCATTCGACCGCATATCAAATAATTTATTGCAAGCTTATTAAAGTGAAACGCAATTCAACAAACATAAGCAGCATAAACAATTCACATTGTGAAACACAATTCAATACATAAGCAGTTCACGGCAGTTATTCAATCACATTTTAAATAAATGCGTAACTCAACAACATCGACAATCACATCAATGGAATCCATCCCTCTGTAACTCGATGGAGTTGACAGAGAGGTACAACAAGTGTGGGGGGTTGGGGTCAGGAGACAACCACAATATTTTTCACCCACGAACAACTCGGAATATAGGCGACCGCATGACAATAATCACGAAGGGGTTCGGAAACCCTAACTTCGAACCCAGAGAGTTCTCAGACTTCTTCGCATTTAAAACTTGCCCTTACACAAGGACATACAAAAATAAAAGCCTACAAATGTCTAGAAGTGCCCTTACCGAACTCCAAGCTGCGCGTATTCACGTATTCCTCGATTATACACCGCACGATCTCGGATTACTCAAAGCCTGACACACGAAGCAAACTTAGCATAATCTAAAGTCTTAATTCTATAACCTTAGGCTCTCAAAACTAAACCCCTTTTCCTAACCATACACTTACACTTGAAACTTAGCAATAATTAAAAGAACAACGTTTTAAAACATAATACTCATTTTCTTTCAAGCTTGAAACATAAAGCCATACTAAACTTCGATTTCAATAGTAATAAAGGCTCCACTAGCTCTTAGAGTTATAGATCCCTTTACAATTTAATGCATCATAGCCTTACATTCCAAATCATTTCAAATCCAATCAACATTCTTTTCTAAAACTCTCCAACACTAGAAAATTCTTAAACACACTAAATTTCAATACTTTTCATACCAAACTCAATAAAATCTATAATTAGACTCCACTTGGCTTTTAGGATTACATAGAATCCTGTTCACCTAAGTGCGTCATTGCCTCAAAGTTTTAAAACGACATTAATTTTAATCAAGCCATTTCCATAATTCCCAAAACTTGAACACAACCTCATACAACCAATATAATGCTAAGAACACAAAATTATTTTTGATGAAAGCTTAAAACATGAACAACATCAATTATCACATTCTTTTCTAATTTACTTAAGTCAAGGCTCCAATTTGGTGTCTAGGACCTCAAAGAATCCTTTTCACCTTAATTGTTTCATAGCCCTTAAAATTCCAAAACAATTCCAAACTCAATCAAACCATTTCCCAATCTTTCTAAAACTTAAATACATTTAAATACAACTAATATGAACCAAAGAACACAAAAATATTTCTCTCCCAAACCTTGAATATGTAACACCCTGAAATCCAGGCGCTACTTACGTGACAAAAACCACCAAGTATGAGATAGTTTTGATACTGTTCGATAGAAATCACGGTTAAATTTTTTTTTTTTATAAAACCCTTTCGCAAATAACATGACAGAGTAAATACAGCGTTGACAGAACATGGCATACAAAGAGAATAAAAAAAAATACGTCTGGAATACATATATAAAATCCTGAGGCAATACATCCTACAAGGTTTTCTAAAATACAACATCAAAATAGGAATACATCTGACGTATGAATTTCCTATAAGAAATACTCATACCTGTGAGGTACTCCCGGTAGACACCTACGCAGAGGGCTGCTCCAAAAGTAGAGCCTCACTCGACTACTAAACTACTACAAGTACAGACATAATCCCAAAATACAACAGACAGACTCCGACATAAGAAATACTAAGCTGATCAACACGCTAACTCAAGCAGCAGGGGAAGCTATGCGATCTCGGTCCACCTCAAAATGAACTACCAAGGGCGATGCCTGCCACTCATAGAGGCCCTCCTCCTCCTCCTCATCCTCCACCATCGAATCCTCCTCCATATCGTCTACCACGGGCGTAATGACGTCGTCGTCACCAATGGCATCGACAGTAGGGATATCAAGAGGTGCATCCCCAGTACTATCCTCCTCGTCAGATGAATCTATGATCCAACCACCGGATCCACACCCTACCTGGCCACAGCGAGGGCATACAGAAGGATCCGCCGAGGGAGTAGTCTCAGGGATAGGAATCGGAGATGAGGGAGTATACTCTGCGGGTGATACGGATCTAGTAGGGGAACCCGACGGGTCTACAGCGGTGTGAGAAGAAGGTGCTCCGACGTCCATCCTCCTGGGTCGCATGCGCAGTACAAATCTAAGGGGAGTAGCGCGTAACGCTGAATCTGTAGCCCGAGGCTCGCTGCGAAAAGTGGTCCGGCGTGGAATCTCGGACATGCCCTCTGAAACTGAGGTGTCTCCATCAGGGTGTGCATCTATCCAAGCAGCTAATATTTGTGCGAAGGGCACCGAAAAACGCATCACTCGGTGCGTGATCCCTATGTGTGTAGCCTGTCCGTCGGTATGCGTCATCTCGACCACGTTCCCTGTGTACTTCACCTGGCCTGAGGCGTGGTCTACCTCCCAGGTGAACGGGGCTCCCGAGTCCGGGAACTCAAATGTCGTCATGGACGACATGACTAGCGGGGTCAGCTCGATCGTTGTCATCGTCTGGGTTACATTCATTGATTGAAAGAACCACGGGCAAGGGTCAACTTCTTAACAAGACATAAATAATGACAACATATACGAATAGGCAAGCATAACACAATATCATAACGAATAGTCCACCAAAATAAGATGCACCACAAATCCCTATTTGTCAGTCTATATGCCAATGCACATGATTCCGGAATATCACCCTCGCAAGGGCCTTAAGAGCTCTGGAGTCCGCTACCAGGCTTTCTCAAATGCTATTCCCCGCAGGGATTTGTGCCCAGAGCAATCCCCCTGATGACACAACGCCCGTTTTTCCTTTTGACTGTCGGTATGTGCTCGCACCTAGATCTGGGCGACTCTACGACACCTCTCTTCTGGCATCGATGTATGCATGAACAAGCAACTCTATCATCATAGTTAGTTTACCTCGACGGGATCACTCACACCGAGTGTCCGAGATCATCTATTCTTGTACTAACTCTCTTAATTAGAACCCTATATTTTCGGCTCAAGATCTCCCTTTATAGTCCTAAGTCTCTTTTCTTTAGAAAATCTCCTACTAGTTATGAAATGATTTATGTTGGAAATCCACTAATAGTTCAAAATAATTAATTTAATTATTCTAACTCTCACTTAATTCTTTTTAATGAAAAGGTGGTTAGTCCATTACTAATTAGGGTTTTAGAAAGATCTATTTTTAAGTGTCTCTTTGATTTTAATAAAATGCCTCTTTATTTTTATTTCAAAATCCAAGATTTATTTGACGTTGATGCGACGGTAACCCAACTCAAGTGCTCTCGGCACTTCCCAAATTATCACAGTCATTTAACAATATATTCTCAAATATAGTCAATGATCACAACACAATAATCATAATCACAAGGCATCATTCAAGAAAATCATTCCATCACATTGTTCATCATATTGTCACATACTTAATTTATGCATTGACATATTACTGATATACACACTTAAAGATGTTCTTACACATAAGCATATGGAACATAAGCATGTAAAATACAAGCATATAAAGCATATGAAACATAAGCCTAGAGATATCTAGAAGTAGCCCTTACTCATAACATATAAAACATAATCCTTAACAATATCTAAGAGTTGCCCTTACCATAGACGCTTTCCTTCCAACGCACGATTTTGCTCTACAAGTTTACTTTCTCACACCTTCAACCAATCAAGTTATTTAGCTAAGTTAGAAACCCAACCTAGTGTCCTAATCCCTACCCTATAGCCACGGTTCTACAAGGAAAAAGGCAAGGAGAGTTTGTTTCTCAAAAAAAAGTGTAGGATCACTTAACTATAAAAAAAACATTATTCTTTATTATCAAGAAAACAAGGAATCAAATGAAGAATTTGTCTCCTTCTCCAAGTGGAGCTCACGGCCTCAAGGCCATAAAATGCCTAGATCATTCTTTCTTATTTTAAATATCCATTCCCTTTATCAACAAATTATGATAAGAGAATGAAAGTAGTAAGAAACTTGTCATGGGTTACATCCTTTCATCAAGTAGATGTTTCACCCATTCAAAGTGAGGCTCTCTTTTGGATCATAGCCCAAACAATGGAGTTTTAAAATATACATATTTTTCTCTACTCATGGTATTCAAGAATGTAAGGAGGAAATTTTTGATTCTTACCCCCAAAATGGAGAAAGGGGCGGTCAATAAGAAGCAACAAGAAAATATTTTGTTGTTTCAAAAACCTTTTTATTACTATATTACAAATGATGTAGTAGAGTTCTTTTCTTTGAGGTTCTTGAGTCCATAAACTTTTCAACAAGAAAGAGTGAAAAAAATGGAGTTCCCTTGCTCTCAACAACTTGGGTCATGACCTTTGGAATGATCAAGCCTCTATGTGTTTCATTAAGCTCATTGGAGTTTATAACTTATCTTAAAATATTGGTAGTAGTATTAACAAAATGAAATCTTCCAAGCAAGTTTTAAACAACAAAACCCAAGTCACAACTTTAAAGAAATGCTCTCAAGCCTCTACATAGACCATTCATGACACATATATATATGTATCCATCTATGTTCTTGGCTTCTCATCAAGCTTGAAATTAAAAGAAAACACATGCTTAAGTAACTAGAACTATGGAAGGAAAATGGCAATACAAATAGTATAAAATCTTTCTTTTGCTTTGGAAGAACTTAAGTAGGGATCATGGCCAACTACTAGTGATATAAAGTGAGCTTAAGAAGGAAGAAGAAGGGTGTTTCTTACCCAAGGGAGCTGCTGGTCGCAGCTTGGAAAAAAGGAACAAGTGCAGATTTTTTTTTTTATCTTCTGATTTTCGCCCCTCCCTCAAGGTTCTCTCAGCTTCCAGTTTCGTCGCACGTTCGGTTTTACGTGTCTCGCATCTCCGACGCGTAGAAAATACATTATTATTAAAAAATTAAGTAAAATTGCCAAAAAATTCTAATAAATCAGAAATATTATAAAACATCAAATTCCCAAATATTTAAATATTCGGGTCGAATTAGAGTTTTGAATCGGGCAAAAACTTACCCGGGTAGTTCAAAACGCGACCGAAAAACGGTGGAATTTTGAACTGAAAATTTAACTGTGACTTAATATAATATATTAAGTCCCAAATATAATTTCATTTTAGTTAAATTCATCCACTTGATTAACAGCACACAAAATATTAATTATGCATATTAATGCGTAATACAGGGAATTACAATACAGTAGCGATAATTAAGTCGTAGTAAAACTACCGGTGTTACAATACTCCCCCACTAAAATAGTTTCGTCCTCGAAACTAAGGGTTAGAGAATAGCTCTAGATACTGTTCCCTAATCTTGTCCTCAAGCTCCTAAGTCGCATCTCCGGTTGCCTGGTTCCAGATTACCTTAACCAGTGGAATCTCTTTGTTTCTCAGTCGCTTGATCTTTCTGTCGGTGATTACGATCGGGGTAGTTCGAATGAGAGGTCATCCTTCAACTGGATCACATCCGGTTCAATGACATGAGACGGATCAGATATGTACCTTCGCAACTGCGAGACATGAAAGACGTCATGAATATTTGATAGGAATGGCAGTAAAGCTATTTGGTAGGCAAGCGGCCCCTTTGACGAAGAATTTGGTAGGGTCCGATAAATTTAGGAGTAAGCTTTTTGGATTTGATCGCTCGACCAACTCCAGTTGTGGGTGTGACACGGAGGAATACATGGTCGCCTTCTTCAAATTCCAGTGGTCGGCGACGATTGTCTGCGTAGCTCTTTTGTCGACTCTGAGATGTCCTCATGTTCTCTCGGATTTTCTTCACCTTTTCAGTGGTTTGCTGTACTATGTTAGGTCCTATGATTGCGCTCTCACCATCTTGGTACCAGTAAAGTGGCGTCTGGCACTTGCGTCCATATAAGGCCTCGTACGGTGCCATCCCTATGCTTGCGTGATAGTTGTTATTGTAGGTGAACTCGATCAGCGGCAGTAAGTCGTCCCAACACCCACGATCGTCCAATACACAAGCTCTCAGTAGATCCTCAAGTGACTGTATTGTTCTCTCGGTCTGGCCGTCAATTTGAGGGTGGTAGGCAGAACTGAGTCTCAGCTTCGTCCCCAAGGCTTCTTGTAATGCTCCCCAAAAGTGAGAAGTGAATTTTGGATCTCGATCGGATACGATACTTGAGGGAATCCCGTGCAGTCGCATGATCTCTGCAATGTAGATTTGATCGGCTTCCCACATTGTACGTCGCCCTTCGGGCAAGAAGTGAGCGGATTTGGTTAACCCGCCGATGATTACCCAAATTGAGTCATATCTTTCTGCGTTACGGCGGTGCCACAACAAAATCCATAGAAATGGTGTCCCACTTCCATTACGTGCACGCCCAATGATTGTAACATCGGCGGTCGTTAATGCTCCACCTTCGCCTTCTGACAAGTTGAACACGACGCTACGTACTCAGCCACCTGCTTCTTCATTCCAGGCCACGTAACTTACGCTAAGATCCTGGTACATCTTAGTTGCTCCCGGATGTATGCTCAACTTGCTCTTGTGTGCCTCATCTAGGATTGTCCTCTTTAGTTCTGTCACATCGGGTATGCACACACGCCCATTGCACCTCAGAATATTGTTGGGTCCAACCTTGAATTCAGGTGCCTTTCCTAGCACGATCAATTCCCTCTTGTCTTGTAGCAACCTATCATTAACTTGTTGTTCTCTAATGTCATCCAACAATCCACTGGAAATAGTGATCATCCCAAAACTAATCCTTCCTGATGACAGTTCCACATCCAAGTGTAGGTCCCGAAACCTTTCCAGTAACTCCAACTCCTTAATCATCATCGTCGAGACCAACATACTTTTCCTGCTTAAGGCATCAGCCACTACATTTGCCTTTTCGGGATGATACTCTAGCGTAAAGTCGTAGTCTTTCAGGAATTTCATCCATCTTCGTTGTCGCATGTTGAGCTCCTTCTGATCAAACAGATACTTTAGGCTCTTGTGGTCACTAAACACGGTAAATGTGCTCCAGTAGAGATAATGTCTCCAAATCTTCAGTGCAAAAACTACGGCAGCAAGTTCCAAATCATGCGTGGGATAGTTTCTTTCATGGGTCTTTAGTTGTCTTGAGGCGTAGGCCACCACTTTCTTGTGTTGCATCAGCACGCATCCGAGTCGCTGATGAGAGGCGTCGCAGTAAACTTCGTAAGGTTCCTCTGGCTGTGGCAGGACCAACACAGGTGATGTTGTCAAGCGTCTCTTCAGCAGTTGAAAACTGTCCTCACACTTCTCGGTCCAAGCGAACGGCTGGTCCTTTCTGGTAAGTTGAGTCAGTGGTGCTACGATCTTCGAGAAACCCTCAATGAATCTCCGATAGTATCCCACTAGTCCAACAAAGCTTCTAATATCAGATGCTGTCTTTGGTTGTTCCCATGCCAATACTGTTTCCACCTTGGTCGGGTCCACGGCAATTCCGTCCTTTGAGATAACGTGTCCCAAGAATTTGACTTCCTCGAGCCAGAACTCGCACTTCGACAGATTAGCGTAAAGCTGCTTCTCTCTTAAAATCTGTAAAACTTGTCGCAGATGCTCCTCATGCTCTTCATGACTCCTTGAGTAGATCAAGATGTCGTCGATAAATACCACAACGAACTGATCCAGGAACAGGTGGAAGATTCTGATCATGTAGTCCATGAATATTGCTGGGGCATTCGTTACTCCAAACGGCATCACAAGATACTCGTAATGTCCATATCGAGTTCTGAACGCGGTCTTCTGAATATCTTCGGTCTTCACACGTATCTGATGGTACCCAGACTTTAGATCGATCTTCAAAAAGACTACAGATCCTCTAAGTTGATCCATCTAATCGTCAATACGCGGTAAGGGGTATCGGTTCTTGATGGTAACCTTGTTGAGTTGCCGATAATCCACAAAGTCTTGACCGTCCGTCCTTCTTCTTTACTAATAGCACTGGAGCTCCCCACGACGAGACGCTGGGTCTGATGAACTGTTTGGACATCAAGTCTTCTAGTTGCTCCTTCAGCTCTGTCAATTCAGATGGGGACATCCGATAGGGTACTATTGAAATCGGGCCCGTTCCAGGTAGTAAATCGATGGAGAATTCGATGTCTCTTACTGGCGGTAAACCTGGTACGTCGTCAGGGAAAACATCCGGAAAATCTCTCACCACGGTCACATCTTTCAAATCTATTTCCTGAGTGACTTCTAAGCTAGCGAGCGATATGTATTCCTGAGTCCCCTCTTTCAAGGAAACTCTGACGGAATTGGCAGATAAGTACTTAGAAACTCCAGGGTCGGGAAAAATCACGGTCTTACGGGCACAGTCCAAAAGGACATGGTGGTGTGACAACCAATCCATCCCGAGAATAATTTCAAGATATTTCAAAGGTAGACATATAAAATTTGCAAAGAATTTCCTACTCTGAATGACCACCGGACAATGAAGACATGCGGTGTTAGCGGTTAATGTCTTAGCAGCCGGAGTAGTAACTACTAAGTCAAATGGTAATGCAGTCACAGATAATTTCAAGCGGTTCACACAATGCATGGCAATGAATGAATGGGTTGCACCGCAATCAAAGAGTACGGATAGAAGGTTACCAGTGATCTCGCAGCCCCCTTGAATCAGCTCATCAGATTGCTCTGCTTCCTCTCCGTTCATGCAGAAGATTCGTCCCCTTGCAGTCGGGCGGTTGGTTTTTGCGGCATTCACTGATGGTTCTGCCTTAGGTGCCTTGCAGTCTTTAGCGAAATGACCCGGCTTCTTGCAGTTGAAGCATAGGTCATCCTTGGTGGGGCACTGGTTGGCGAGATGTCCTGGCTTTCCATAGCGGTAGCAACGTACCTCTGCACCTCGAGACTGACTCTCACCTCCTGAGTTTTGAGCCATTGGATGATACTGACCCTTGTTATGTCCCTGTGGCCTATTGTACGGCTTCTTCTGCTGTTGTTTTCCCCTTTGGTTCTGGTCGTTACATGCGATTGGTCCCCAGTTGTTGCCTCCCGATTGAGTCTTCGGTTCTTCATGGTCTCCACTTCTGCACTTCTCGACCAGTGGCTGGAATTGTCGGATTCCCAGTGGTAGCACTGAATCTTGGATGTCATAACGAAGTCCTTCCATGAATCGATGACACATGTATCCTTCATCCACAGTCTGTCGAAAGAAGAGGAAATATCGAGACAGTGACTCGAACTTTGCAGCGTACTCACCGATCGTCATATTGCCTTGTCGTACCTTCAGAAAGTCGTCTCCAAGTTTGGTCCTTGCGCTAATTGGGAAATACTTATCCAGGAATTTCTCCCGAAAAGCCTCCCAGGTAATTGCCTGATGGTTTGCCTCCATCATCAGTCTTGTGCTTCTCCACCAGTATTCTGCGTCCCCCAGCAGCAGATAAGTCGCATAGTTCACCTTTACTTCCACCGGGCTACGTATCACCTCAAAGATCTTCTCTACATCCTGCAGCCATTCTCCACGAAACTTCGGGGGCTCATGTCGGCGAAAGTCAATCAATCCCCTTGATTCAGCAGCTCGTGCTTCCCTCTCTTGTTTGTGTAAATCCCGTTGATTCTTGGCAACAGTTTGCTGAGCAATAGTAGTCACCATATCGGCCATGGCTTGAGCCATCTGAGCCATCTGCGCCATCTTCGGGTTGTTCATTCCTTCAGCAGGGACTTTGCGTCTTGGAGGCATCGGGTTCCTATAAGGTTTAAAACCGGTCAGAACCCCACAACAAATAGGTGTGTTGGCACACATTGCTTCAATTAAGAAACAATTCAAGCAATAATAAGCATATATGCTTCACTCAGCAAACAAGTACATTTCACATTAATACCAAAAGGCATAACAACCCGATGACCTCGATCAGCTTAGGCTACCCAACTCACAGTCCGGTGAGGCCGAACTGCTCTGATACCACAATGTAACACCCCGAAATCCAGGCACTACTTACGAGACAAAAACCACCAAGTATGAGATAGTTTTGATACTGTTCGATAGAAATCACGGTTAAATTTTTTTTTTATAAAACCCTTTCGTAAATAACATGACAGAGTAAATACAGCATTGACAGAACATGGCATACAAAGAGAATAAAAGGAAATACGTCTGGAATACATATATAAAATCCTGAGGCAATACATCCTACAAGGTTTTACAAAATACAACATCAAAATAGGAATACATCTGACGTATGAGTTTCCTATAAGAAATACTCATACCTCTGAGGTACTCCCGGCAGACACCTACGCAGAGGGCTGCTCCAAAAGTAGAGCCTCACTCGACTACTAAACTACTACAAGTACAGAAATAATCACAAAATACAACAGACAGACTCCGACGTAAGAAACACTAAGCTAATCAACATGCTAACTCAAGCAGCAGGGGCAGCTATGCGATCTCAGTCCGCCTCAAAATGAACTACCAAGGGCGATGCCTGCCACTCATAGAGGCCCTCCTCCTCCTCCTCATCCTCCACCATCGAATCCTCCTCCATATCGTCTACCACGGGCATAATGACGTCGTCGTCACCAATGGCGTCGACAGTAGGGATATCGAGAGGTGCATCCCCAGTACTATCCTCCTCGTCAGATGAATCTATGATCCAACCTCCGGATCCACACCCTACCTGGCCATAGCGAGGGCATACAGAAGGATCCGCCGAGGGAGTAGTCTCAGGGATAGGAATCGGAGACGAGGGAGTATACTCTGTGGGTGATACGGATCTAGCAGGGGAACCCGACGGGTCTACAGAGGCGTGAGAAGAGGGTGCTCCGACGTCCATCCTCCTGGGTCGCATGCGCCGTACAAATCTAAGGGGAGTAGTGCGTAACGCTGAATCCATAGCCCGAGGCTCGCTGCAAAAAGTGGTCCGGCGTGGAATCTCGGACATGCCCTCTGAAACTGAGGTGTCTCCATCAGGGTGTGCGTCTATCCAAGCAGCTAATATGTGTGCGAAGGGCACCGGAAACCGCATCACTCGGCGCGTGATCCCTATGTGTGTAGCCTATCCGTCGGTATGCGTCGTCTCGACCACATTCCCTGTGTACGTCACCTGGCCTGAGGCGTGGTCTACCTCCCAAGCGAACGGGGCTCCCGAGTCCGGGAACTCAAATGTCGTCATGGATGACATGACTAGCGGGGTCAGCTCGATCGTTGTCATCGTCTGGGTTACATTCATTGATTGAAAGAACCACGGGCAAGGGTCAACTTCTTAACAAGACATAAATAATGACAACATATACGAATAGGCAAGCATAACACAATATCATAACGAAGAGTGTAATATCCCAGTTTTGATGAGGTATTATGTTGGGTAACAAGAATTAATGATTTTATTTTATTTTATTTAAATATAGGTGCGAGTAGGGATAATTTTTTTTTTTTACCCCTTTATTTGATGATGGATGTATATTTTTATTTCTTAATGTTTAATTAAGGTGTGACTATCAATGAGACAATTTTAAATTTTCTTGTTATTAAAAGTGAAATTTGGAGAATTAGTTTCCTCCTAAACTAAATACTAAGATGTAGTAAAATTAATACATCATTGGTATTTTTCTACACTATGACACCTAATTAATCACCCTCATTTACTATGTGTTGAACACTTAGTAAATATGCAGATTTTTTTTTTCCCTTTTCCTCCCTACATTCACGCCACACACACACACTTTTCACACACACTACACCATTTAGTCAAGCTGAATTTTATCCAAACATCACCTCCCCTTTTACCCAATCAAAACACATGCAAGGATTTCCTTTTCAAATGAGCCAATCCCTCTCCTTCTTTCTTTATGTTGGCAGCGCAATAAGGGAGAAAGAAAGCTGAAGCTTTCATCTCATCATCTCATCTAGACAAGAGAAAAAAAAAATATGCTTCCCTCATTCTTTCCTCCTCCACCCATCAGCCACTCCAAAACACACCACCCCTCACCACTTTTTCCTTCAAAAACACCCATTTAAACCAGCCCACATTTCATAGCAACACCAGAATCATATCAAATCCATCCTATTCTACATTCCTCCCTCACCAAAAATCGATTTACAAGCCCTACAATCCACCCCTCAAAAAAATCGAATTTTCATGGAACACTAGGGAGAACTAAGGGAGTTTGGCTAAACTCATGGAGGAACTCCAAGAATAGGGCTTCAATACTTGAGAAGAAGAGGGTTTGAAACTGTTTGGGTAGAAGAAGGAGAGGAGAGGGCGAGTAACTTGAAGGAGAGAAGAGAACTCTTGCTTTTCATCATCATTCCTACACATTCTTGTGAGTTCTAGCTTGTTTGCTCAAGGGCACCCATAAGTCCCATTCAACCTCATGAAAAATAAATTTAGATATTCTGTTTTAGGAATTAAATCAAGGGTTGGGTTCTGTTTCTATTGCATGTGGGGTTTATTAAGGGAATACAATTTTTAAAAGAGGTGAACTATGTATGTATAGTTGTTGCTGAATTTTTCTCTGTGTTGTGCTTGGAAAATGAGTTGTTATTTTTTTGATTTGAAGTTCATACAGCCATGATTCTGTTATTTAGAGTATCTAGTGTGTTTATGTGGAATAGTTTTAAATTTAATGATGTGTAATTACAAAATTTTCTGTTAATGTTGAAAGAGTTGTAGTGCTGTCTCCAACCCACCTGGACACCCGAGTGATGTTTTAGTCCTAATTTCCTCCACAGAGGTCGTTTCGGTTTGGTTCCAGTTTAATTAGAAACTAGATAAAATTTGCTCCAAATTGGGCACAAGAATCATGTCATTTGAGTAAGTATTGAATTAGATAATTGGGTTTTAATTAGCAGGTTGAACTTATCACTTTACCCTGATCCTATGTGATTGTTTGTTTTGTTTCTCAATGTATAGAGACTGGATTTGATTGGTTTTTGTGGCATTAGAAACTAGAAATTTTTCTCTATACCATAGTCACTGGAAGCACTCAATTTGATGCCCTTATGGGAGAGAAATAACCTTAATAAACAGAGTGTAAGTGGCAGACTGGTTAACGTCAGTTTACCCTAAACTCCTGTCACTATTTTGGTTACTGCTCACTGTACGGGTGTCAGAATTGAATGGTTCTTGTGAATATGGAAAATAGACTTAAATGTCTACACTTGTGCCACTGGAAGCACTCAATTTGACTGAGAAATGATATGACTCCTAGGGTCACGAGTGGCAGGTTGAATAAAGTTAGCCCACCTGAACCCCTGTTATTAAAATGTTCATAACTCAATGTGTACTTATTGGAATTGAGTGATTCTTGTGGCCACTTAAACTAGACAAAATTCTCTAAATTTTAGCCACTGGGACCACTTGAATCCATATAGAATCAAACTCGAGAGCTCTGTTTGAATCCGGGACAGAATCGCATATAGATTGAGTATGGATAAGTTGTAATTAAAATTATGTGTGAAATATAAATGCAATCTGGTTGTTTATAAATGCTTAGTTATGATGTGTTTGTCTATTTCTTGGCTTGACTTTGATTTTTCTATGGTCTTATCAATTATGATTTGATTCTCCTAACCATTTGAGAAGGATGAAGGAATCGCTTACGTCATAACATAGCATCCAATTTCTTAGGATAGTCTATGTCTGGAGAAATATCATGTTTCCCGTAAAGGCTAGCTATCATGGGCCACATATATGTGGGTGAGACCCAAACTATTTTGGTAAGTCCTTTCTGTTTGAAAGGCTAGGATACGGTATTTGCGGTTTAAAGAGACGTCTAACTGTAGTCACCGAGCTCTGACTGCCGTATCAAAATTTCTAAACTGGTGTGGTTAAGTTTTTCACACTTAACTACCTAGTGAGTTTTTTTTTAAAGATTGAGGATGTCTATGCTATGATGTTAATCCAGTTTTATTATATGTCTTGATTGGCATATCTTGATTGATGGTTAGAACTCATTGAGATTTATTCTCACTATTTTTCCTCATTGTTTCAGATGATAAGAAGACTTAGCTGCTAGACTTGGAGTTGGCTCTTAAAAGCTCCTTCCATCTATTTTTTAAATTATGTATTTTGAAAGTAGTGGTGCTGTTTAAGTACAAAACCTTAGATTTCTTGTTAATCAAGGATTATGTACTATGTATTATGTATTCATCGTCGGACAAGATTATGTATTATTTCCCGTTTTAATTAGGGATGTGAACCCTCTATGTTTATTCTATCTTCTGAGTGTCTGGATTATGCTAATGTCTGATATTAGTTTCTAGAGGCTAGTATTAGGCATTACATTTTTGGTATCAGAGCAGTTCCACCTAATTGAACTGTGGATAGATTTACGTAGTATATCCGTTGTCTGGTTTCACCATTGATTTTTCTAAATACTATTTTGCTAAATATTAAGCCTGATCAACTTAATATTGGTTTGTGGTATGCAGAATCATGAGTGGTGTACGTGGACGACCACGCAGGCAGAATATACCCCCTCCTGAACATCATTTCTAGGGCTTTGAACAAATGAATGAGTTCATGCAAGTCATCCGGGAGCAAACCATGGCAACCAATAACCTTCTTAATCGTCAGACTCAACAAGGAGAGCCAGCACAACCCCATGACGAAGCACAGCGTTCCTTCCTTTTATTTCTGAAGCTCAACCCTCCTTCACTCTCTAAGGCGGAACATGCCCTTGATGCTCAACATTGGTTAGAGGCTCTAGACCAGATATTTGAAGTGGTTTAGTGTGATGATGAGCAGAAAGTAACTTTTGCAACCCATATGCTCAAGAAAGAAGCAGCTAATTGGTGGAAAGGCATGAAGGCCCATATGCAGACTATAGGAACTCCCTTGGATTGGGAGCACTTCCAGATGGTTTTCCTTGAGAAATATTTTCCCCTCAATCTCAGGAAACAGAAAGAAAGAGAGTTCATGGAATTAAAGCAGGGAACCATGTCTTTAGCTGACTATGTGGCAAAATTTGAAGATTTGGCCAGACATTCCTCCCAGGCAGCCTATGCGCCAAATGAGGATTGGAAAATTGATCAGTTCAGATGGGGATTGAGGGTCGACATTAAGCATAGTTTGGCTCAGACCCGATTCACTAAATACTCCTCCCTAGTCCAGCAGGCATATGTTGCGAAAGAAAGTCTTAAAGAACTAGAAGTTGAGAATCAGAGGAAATGGCTTAAAAATAGGAATGAGAACAAACATCAATCACAACTCCGGGTTAAAGGAAATGGGAACAAAGGCAAACAGGTGCAGACATCTTACTCACCTAGGACTGGTGGATGTCCAAAATGTGGCAAGAAGCATGGTGGTGAATGCTTGGCAGGCCAGAATGTGTGCTACACGTGTAAGAAACCTGGGCATTCCTCTCCTCAGTGTCCTATGAAGAAGAATAAAGGGGTTGCCATTCCTGGAGGCCAATCCCAGGGAAGAGTCTTTACTCTCAATGGGAAACACGCAAAGCGGAAAGAAGGTCTGATCAAAGGTACTGGTCTCCTAAACCAAGAACCTGTTTTAATTCTTTTTGATTCTGGGGCCACTCATTCATTCATATCTTGTGATTGTGCCTTGCGCTTGCAATTACCATTGTCTAATTTGCCATGCCCATTAGTAGTATCTACCCCTGCAGAAGGTAGTATTGAAACTTCCATAATTTGTCAAAACTGTGTCTTGGGTATATCCGATAGGGTATTCTCAGTAAATTTGATTTGCCTACCTCTGCAAGGTCTGGATGTTATTTTAGGCATGGACTGGCTTTCTGCCAATCAGGTCATACTTAACTGCCCCGAGAAATCAATCATTTTTCTGTCTTCTTGTGAAAATTCTGAAGGTCCAAATTATTCCTTGTTTGCGAGTGTTTCTCAAATTAACCAAAGCTTAAACAGTGGGGAATCTGTGTTCATATGCCTACTTTCTTCAAATTCTGAGAATGAGATGGATATGTCAACCATTCTAGTGGTAAGAGAATTTATAGATGTATTCCCTGAAGATATAGTTTCTTTGCCTCCTGAGAGAGAAGTTGAATTCTCTATAGACTTGGTTCCTGGTACGGGACCTATATCCATAGCACCCTATAGGATGTCCCCTATTGAATTGAAAGAGCTCAAAGGACAATTAGAGGATTTAATATCTAAACAATTCATTAGGCCCAGCGCATCTCCTTGGGGTGCGCCAGTTTTATTAGTCAGGAAGAAGGATGGAAGTATGAGACTCTGTGTGGATTACAGACAGCTCAATAAAGTGACCATTAAGAATAAGTACCCACTACCCCGAATAGATGACCTATTAGATCAGCTTAGGGGAGCCTCAGTATTTTCAAAGATTGATTTAAGGTCAGGATATCATCAGATCCTAATTAAATCTGAAGATGTACCCAAAACAGCGTTTAGGACGCGTTATGGGCACTACGAGTACTTAGTTATGCCATTTGGCTTAACGAATGCTCTGGCGGTATTCATGGACTACATGAACCGCATCTTCAGACCCTTTTTGGATAAGTTCGTGGTAGTCTTCATAGATGATATTCTTGTCTATTCTAAGAGCCCCCAGGAGCACGAGGAACATCTTAGAATTGTGTTACAAATACTCCGGGAAAAGAAGTTGTTTGCTAAGCCCACAAAATGTGGATTTTGGCTTTCCGAGGTAAGGTTTTTGGGTCATGTAATATCACAAGATGGGGTAGCAATAGATCCCAGTAAGGTAGAAGCAGTCCTTAATTGGGAAAGACCCAAGAACATTACCGAAGTTAGAAGTTTTCTAGGCCTAGCTGGGTATTATAGAAGGTTTATACGGGGATTCTCACAGTTAGCCTTACCCTTGACCCGTTTAACCCGCAAGGATGAACCTTTTGTTTGGGATAGGAAGTGTGAGAAAAGTTTTCTAGAGCTTAAAACTCGTTTAACCACTGCTCCAGTCCTAATCATACCAGAGCCATCTCTAAGTTTTGAAGTGTATTGTGATGCATCCTTGAAAGGTTTAGGGTGTGTTCTGATGCAAAATAGGCAAGTAGTAGCCTATGCCTCTCGTCAGCTAAGACCTCATGAAGAAAACTACCCTACCCATGATTTGGAATTGGCAGCAATAGTTTTTGCTCTAAAGATATGGAGACATTATCTTTATGGAGCAAAGTTTGAGGTCTTTAGTGATCATAAGAGTTTGAAATACCTTTTTGATCAAAAAGAACTCAATATGAGGCAGAGAAGGTGGATGGAGTTCCTTAAAGACTATGATTTTGAATTGAAGTACCATCCCGGAAAGGCTAATGTAGTGGCCGATGCCTTAAGTAGGAAATCCCTTCACGTGTCATCTATGACGATACATGAGATGGAATTGATGGAAGATTTTCGTGACTTGAGCATAAATGTTGTTATGGGTCCAGGTAGCATCTATCTGAGTCATTTAGAGATCACTTGTGATTTTAGGGCTCAGATTAGGCAAGCTCAGCTACATGATGAGAGTTTGCAAACAAGAAAGCACCAACCTGGGTTCTCTGAAGCTGGAGATGGGACCCTCCTTTTTCATGGGAGAGTGTGTATTCCCAATGATGAGAGGATTAAGAGACAAGTTCTGGAAGAGGCCCATAAGAGTGATTTCTCGATACACCCTGGTTCTAATAAGATGTACCAAGATCTCAAGAAGTGGTATTGGTGGCCTGGAATGAAAGGAAACATAGCAGAGGTTGTATCCCAGTGCTTAGTGTGCCAAAAGGTAAAGATTGAACATCAAAGACCATCTGGCATGCTTCAACCCTTAGCAATCCCTGAGTGGAAGTGGGAAAGCATATCCATGGATTTTGTTGCAGGTTTACCTCGTACTCAATCCGGATATGACTCCATTTGGGTAGTTGTGGATTGACTAACTAAGTCGGCTCACTTTTTACCTGTCAAAACTTCTTATAACACAGCTAAACTAGCAACATTATTCATAAAGGAGATAGTCAGGTTGCATGGTGTACCAGTCAGTATCGTTTCAGATAGAGACCCTAAGTTTACCTCTAGATTTTGGAAAGCATTTCATAGTTCTCTAGGTACTAGATTAAATCTTAGTACTGCTTACCATCCCCAGACTGATGGTCAGACAGAGAGAGCCATCCAAACATTAGAGGATATGCTTAGGGCCTGTATCTTGGAAGATGGGGGAAGCTGGGATAGTCATTTACCCTTGGTAGAGTTTGCCTACAACAACAGTCACCATTTCAGCATAGGGATGGCACCATATGAGGCACTCTATGGTAGAAAGTGTAGGACACCCCTTTGCTGGTCAGAAGTGGGTGACAAGGGGATCTTAGGACCAGAGCTGATCCAGGAAACCACAGAGAAAATCAGGAAGATAAGGGATAATCTAAAAGTTGCTCAGAGTCGGCAAAAGAGTTATGCCGACAATAGGAGAAAACCCTTGGAATTTGAAGAAGGTGACCATGTGTTCCTCAAGGTAACCCCCACAGTAGGCATAGGGAGAGCCCATCGAGGTAGAACGCTATGTCCTCGCTTTATGGGTCCTTTTCAAATTACTCAGCGAGTCGGTCCGGTGGCGTACCAACTCGCTCTACCCCCTTCTTTGTCAGGTTTACACAATGTTTTTCATGTCTCCCAAATCAAAAAGTATATTCCTGACCCTTGCCAACCTTTAAGTCATGAACATGTCCAATTAAGATCAGATTTGACTTTTCAACCTTTGCCGGTTCAAGTGATTGACCGAAGTGTAAAGACCCTGAGAAACAAGACGATTCCTATGGTAAAGGTTATTTGGGAAGGGTCTCACCCTGACGAGGCAACATGGGAGCTTGAGGAAGATCTGCGTAGAGAGTATCCTCACTTGTTTGAGTAGGTACGTGTCTAAATTTTGAGGACAAAATTTCTTTTAGGAGGGGAGAAATGTAATATCCCAGTTTTGATGAGGTATTATGTTGGGTAACAAGAATTAATGATTTTTTTTATTTTATTTAAATATAGGCGCGAGTAGGGATAATTTTTTTTTTTTACCACTTTATTTGATGATGGATGTATATTTTTATTTCTTAATGTTTAATTAAGGTGTGACTATCAATGAGACAATTTTAAATTTTCTTGTTATTAAAAGTGAAATTTGGAGAATTAGTTTCCTCCTAAACTAAATCCTAAGATGTAGTAAAATTAATACATCATTGGTATTTTTCTACACTATGACACCTAATTAATCACCCTCATTTACTATGTGTTGAACACTTAGTAAATATGCAGATTTTTTTTTTCCTTTTCCTCCCTACATTCACGCCACACACACACACTTTTCACACACACTACACCATTTAGTCAAGCTGAATTTTATCCAAACATCACCTCCCCTTTTACCCAATCAAAACACATGCAAGGATTTCCTTTTCAAATGAGCCAATCCCTCTCCTTCTTTCTTTATGTTGGCAGCGCAATAAGGGAGAAAGAAAGCTGAAGCTTTCATCTCATCATCTCATCTAGACAAGAGAAAAAAAAATATGCTTCCCTCATTCTTTCCTCCTCCACCCATCAGTCACTCCAAAACACACCACCCCTCACCTCTTTTTCCTTCAAAAACACCCATTTAAACCAGCCCACATTTCATAGCAACACCAGAATCATATCAAATCCATCCTATTCTACATTCCTCCCTCACTAAAAATCGATTTACAAGCCCTACAATCCACCCCTCAAAAAAATCGAATTTTCATGGAACACTAGGGAGAACTAAGGGAGTTTGGCTAAACTCATGGAGGAACTCCAAGAATAGGGCTTCAATACTTGAGAAGAAGAGGGTTTGAAACTGTTTGGGTAGAAGAAGGAGAGGAGAGGGCGAGTAACTTGAAGGAGAGAAGAGAACTCTTGCTTTTCATCATCATTCCTACACATTCTTGTGAGTTCTAGCTTGTTTGCTCAAGGGCACCCATAAGTCCCATTCAACCTCATGAAAAATAAATTTAGATATTCTGTTTTAGGGATTAAATCAAGGGTTGGGTTCTGTTTCTATTGCATGTGGGGTTTATTAAGGGAATACAATTTTTAAAAGAGGTGAACTATGTATGTATAGTTGTTGCTGAATTTTTCTCTGTGTTGTGCTTGGAAAATGAGTTGTTATTTTTTTGATTTGAAGTTCATACAGCCATGATTCTGTTATTTAGAGTATCTAGTGTGTTTATGTGGAATAGTTTTAAATTTAATGATGTGTAATTACAAAATTTTCTGTTAATGTTGAAAGAGTTGTAGTGCTGTCTCCAACCCACCTGGACACCCGAGTGATGTTTTTATCCTAATTTCCTCCACAGAGGTCGTTTCGGTTTGGTTCCAGTTTCATTAGAAACTAGATAAAAGTTTCTCCAAATTGGGCACAAGAATCATGTCATTTGAGTAAGTATTGAATTAGATAATTGGGTTTTAAGTAGCAGGTTGAACTTATCACTTTACCCTGATCCTATGTGATTGTTTGTTTTGTTTCTCAATGTATAGAGACTGGATTTGATTGGTTTTTGTGGCATTAGAAACTAGACATTTTTCTCTATACCATAGTCACTGGAAGCACTCAATTTGATGCCCTTATGGGAGAGAAATAACCTTAATAAACAGAGTGTAAGTGGCAGACTGGTTAACGTCAGTTTACCCTAAACTCCTGTCACTATTTTGGTTACTGCTCACTGTACGGGTGTCGGAATTGAATGGTTCTTGTGAATATGGAAACTAGACTTAAATGTCTACACTTGTGCCACTGGAAGCACTCAATTTGACTGAGAAATGATATGACTCCTAGGGTCACGAGTGGCAGGTTGAATAAAGTTAGCCCACCTGAACCCCTGTTATTAAAATGTTCATAACTCAATGTGTACTTATTGGAATTGAGTGATTCTTGTGGCCACTTAAACTAGACAAAATTCTCTAAATTTTAGCCACTGGGACCACTTGAATCCATATAGAATCAAACTCGAGAGCTCTGTTTTAATCCGGGACAGAATCGCATATAGATTGAGTATGGATAAGTTGTAATTAAAATTATGTGTGAAATATAAATGCAATCTGGTTGTTTATAAATGCTTAGTTATGATGTGTTTGTCTATTTCTTGGCTTGACTTTGATTTTTCTATGGTCTTATCAATTATGATTTGATTCTCCTAACCATTTGAGAAGGATGAAGGAATCGCTTACGTCATAACATAGCATCCAATTTCTTAGGATAGTCTATGTCTGGAGAAATATTATGTTTCCCGTAAAGGCTAGCTATCATGGGCCACATATATGTGGGTGAGACCCAAACTATTTTGGTAAGTCCTTTCTGTTTGAAAGGCTAGGATACGGTATTTGCGGTTTAAAGAGACGTCTAACCGTGGTCACCGAGCTCTGACTGCCGTATCAAAATTTCTAAACTGGTGTGGTTAAGTTTCTCACACTTAACTACCTAGTGAGTTTTTTTTTAAAGATTGAGGATGCCTATGCTATGATGTTAATCCAGTTTTATTATATGTCTTGATTGGCATATCTTGATTGATGGTTAGAACTCATTGAGATTTATTCTCACTATTTTTCCTCATTGTTTCAGATGATAAGAAGACTTAGCTGCTAGACTTGGAGTTGGCTCTTAAAAGCTCCTTCCATCTATTTTTTAAATTATGTATTTTGAAAGTAGTGGTGCTGTTTAAGTACAAAACCTTAGATTTCATGTTAATCAAGGATTATGTACTATGTATTATGTATTCATCGTCGGACAAGATTATGTATTATTTCCCGTTTTAATTAGGGATGTGAACCCTCTATGTTTAATCTATCTTCTGAGTGTCTGGATTATGCTAATGTCTGATATTAGTTTCTAGAGGCTAGTATTAGGCATTACAAATAGTCCACCAAAATAAGATGCACCACAAATCCCTATTTGTTAGTCTATATGCCAATGCACATGATTCCGGAATATCACCCTCGCAAGGGCCTTAGGAACTCTGGAGTCTGATGCGTTCGAAATAGCATATAGTTTAGTGTTAGTTTTGCATCGCATCTTAGTCATTTTAGTCATTTTAATCCATGTTATTTATGCCTTTAGCTTGATTTGAATAATGCACTTGGTTTTGGTTCAATTGTGCTTAAAGGAAGGTATTTGTCCTAGGAAAAAGGAGAAAAATTACTTGGAATAAGTTGGGGTAATTTGTGCTACAAGTTGATAATGTAATGCTGTCTCAGCCTGACACTTGTTCAATGTTTTAATCATATTTGGAGTTTTAGGTGTCCAAATGAGATGAAACCGGTGCCATTGGAAAGCTAAGATCCATAGCTTCAACTTTCATGAAGACGCCTTGTGCTAATTCGGACGTTAAAGAGGTGAAAATTACAAAACAACATGAAGCACGGCCCAGCCGTGTCAGGAAGCACGGCCATGTTGCGACAGCACCTAAATAGTGCGAGAAACAGAATGAAGCACGGCCGTGCTACGACAGCACCCTGGACGCAGAATTTTACGTTTTTACATGTTTTGGACCTGTTTTTTACTCCTTTTCACCCTAGACTATAAATAGACACTTTAGAGACTTGTCTAGGGTTGGAACTTTGTTATTTTGGAGGCACGGTGGAGGATTGGGAACGATCTCTTCATTAATTCTCATGAATTTCTGGTTTGGTTTCTCTTTCTCTATGAGTAACTAAACTCTTTTAGGCTAGGGTTAGATGAATTTTGTGGAAACCCTTATGTAATTGGATTCTATTATTTCTATGCAAGTTTATTCATGTTAATTGATCCTTTGTCTCTGTTCTTAATGCCTTTTGATAATTGATAATTACTAAATTGAATTTGGGTTATGCTCATGATTGGAAAATTGGGGTTTTTAACTAGCATTGAGATTGTTGGACATATCTATAGGGTTATAGGAATATAATTCTATTTGGTATGAGTTTGTATGAATCTTTATTCTTTATGCTTGATTAAATTAACTTGGACCTAAGGGATTAGGGCTTATTAGTTAAATCAAAGGGATTAAGAGGAAAGGAATTTTCGTTAATCTAATTTAGAGGATTTAAACTTCAATTGTTCATGGGTATTGTTTGCATTGGTTTTGAATTCAATTGCATAAAGGTGGAAACAAAATGATTCAACCCCTAGTCGTTTTTAATTATTCGAACTCAATTACTTTTTATTAATTTTAGTTGTTACAAATAGCATCAATTCCAATACAAAGAATTTGTTCACGTTCAAAATAGTTACAAAGTTGTTGAGTTAATTAGTCAATCACAATCCCTGTGGATTCGATCTTTTTATTACTTGACGACGAAATCGTACACTTGCGATTTAGTTCAACAAGTTTTTGGCGCCGTTGCCGGGGATTGTTGAATTGATTTGTAACACGGCAAACGAGTACTTTTTGAACAATCTCTTTTTATTGATTTTATTTTCTGTTTATAAAAAAATATATATTGTTATAATTGTTGCGGTGCTACTTACCTTTTCCTTTAATGTTGTGCATGCGAGGTAAACAAACAGGTGAGCTGTTGTTTGACCCAGAAATAGAAAAGACAGCAAAGGCTAATAAGAAGAAGGCAAGGGAAGCAAGACAACAACAAAATCAAGCCTCTGCTTCTACTTCTCTCGTTACAACTCTAGTAGTAATGGGGGACGTACCACCACCACCGCGCACCTTGGGCGATTTTGGGAGAAGAAACAATCCAAGGGGTGTCATGGCCTACCAACTGGAGGAAACAAATGCTTTTGAGATCAAACCATCCCTGTTGAGCACTCTCAAGCAAAACCAATTCGCTGGGGATGAAATTGAAGACCCAAATCAGCACTTGGTAAATTTCTATGAAATCTGTGGCACCTTCATGCTGAATGGAGTGACAGAAGGGGCCAAGAAACTAAGGCTTTTTCCTTTTACCCTACGAGATAGAGCAAGAGATTGGCTGCACACTTTGCCTACAGGAAGCATCACTACTTGGGATGATTTGGAGGATAAATTTATGAACAAATTTTTTCCGCTCTCCAAGTTCATCAAAAGAAGAGGTGAAATTCATGGGTTCCAGCAGAACCATATCAAAAATCTGTATGAGGCTTGGGAGAGATTCAAGCTTCTTCTGAAAAGATGTCCCGACCATGGGTATGATGAGTTTAATCAGATGCAGATGTTTTGCAATGAGTTGAGGCCAAATACAAGAATGATGCTGGATGCCTCAGCTGGAGGTACAATTAACAGTAAAACAGCTGAAGAAGCAAGAACTTTAGTGGAGCAAATGGCTTCCAATGAGCAGTTGTGTCAAAACGATAGAGGAACACAGGGTAGAAGAGGACTCCTTGAGCTAGAAACACAAGATGCATTATTGGCTCAAAATAAATTAGTCTCTCAACAATTGGAAGCTATCACCAAGGAGCTTAAAGCGCTGAAAACGGGAGCCCCTATCCCCGCTCAGGTGAACCAGTTGAACATGAACTTGAGATGTGACTTTTGTCAAGGACCTCATGAGAATGGAGGTTGCGATACTAAGGGATTTTTGAATGAGCAAGCTAACTACATGGAAAATTTTCAAAAGCAAGGAGGGAATCCTTATTCTGACACCTATAATCCTGGGTGGAAGAATCATCCCAACTTTTCTTGGAAACAACAAGATAGCCCATCATCAAGCAACCCTCCACAACCTCAAAAGCAAGAGAAGCCAAATCAATTAGAAGAAGCTCTCACTCAATTCATGAAGATGACTCAATCCAACTTCCAGAATATCCATTCCAACTTTCAGACTCATGAGTCTCATTTCAAGAACCAAGAGGTCTCTATCAAAAATCTGGAGAGTCAAATTGGGCAACTCTCAAAGCAACTTGCGGAGCAAACCAAAGGTAAGTTTTCTGCTAGCACAGTTGATAATCCTAAAAATGAGAACTGTAGTGCAATTACTTTGAGAAGTGGAAAAATAATGTCTGAAGTTGAGGGGAAGAAAAAGAGTGAAAAAAGTGAGGTGGACGGAGTTGAAAATGAGAGCAGTAAAAATAAAGAAAAAGAAGAAAAAAGAGAGGTTGAGAAGAAGTCCAACTTAGAAGAAGGAGGCATAGTTATAACTGAACAGGTGCAGGTGGGAAATAAGCCCAAAGTGGTTCCTCCATATAAGAAGCTGCCATATCCTCCTGTGAGCAAGAAAAAGGAGAAGGATGAACAATTCTCTAAGTTCATGGATGTCTTCAAGCGCCTCCAGATCAACATTCCTTTCGCAGAAGCTCTTGAGCAAATGCCTTTATATGCCAAATTCATGAAGGAATTGTTGACTAAGAAGAAGAAATTCAAAGAAGATGAGACTGTAGCTTTGACAGAAGAGTGTAGTGCCATCATTCAAAGAAAGCTCCCTCCAAAGCTGAAAGACCCTGGAAGCTTCACAATTCCCTGCACTATTGGGAATTTAAATATTGACAAAGCCCTTTATGATTTGGGAGCTAGCATCAATTTGATGCCGTTATCTATGTTGAAGAGGCTGGGAGGAGGTGAAGTCAAGCCTACAAAAATGACACTGCAAATTGGCGAGATAGGTCAATCAAATACCCTTATGGAGTTATGGAAGATGTATTGGTAAGGGTTGGCAAATTCCTTTTTCCGGCAGACTTTGTGATCCTTGACATGGAGGAAGACAAGGAGGTCCCTCTTCTTCTTGGAAGACCTTTCCTAGCTACAGGAAGAGCCTTGATTGATGTCCAACAAGGTAAATTAATTTTGAGGTTCCAAGATGAGAAAGAGACTTTCAATGTGTTTAAGGCTATGAGGCATCCCGATGACACCGAAAAGTGCTCTAGAATTGATGTGGTTGGGCAGCCGGTTGGAGAGAATATTGATCAAGACCGACCTTCCAAACCCTTAGAGAAGGTGACAATGAATTCTATTGAAGAGATGTCTGAAGAGCTGGATGATGGGATGGAAAAATTTTTAGTGCAGGAAAAAGGAAGAAAAGGAAAAAGTAGTCTGCATATCGGCCATGGGAAACAATTCCCAAATTGTAAAATTCCAAAGATGGCACATGTAGAACCTACTCATGCTTATGAAAAGCGCACCAAACATGCGAGGGATGACAATGTCCACCCACATAAATTCAAGAGGAGAAAAAGAAGACCAATGCCAAAAAGGGAAATGATTTCTATGCAAGCACTCAGGGCTATGGGTGTGCATCTTCCCAAGGAAGGTGGTGCTTCAATCTTCTTTTCCTCCTTTAAGGAGCCTTGATTGACTCCTTCAAGCGTCAAGCTAGTGACGTTAAAGAAGCGCTTCTTGGGAGGCAACCCAAGTTTTTCGGTGAGTTCTTTCCTCCTCATCCCTGCTTCAACTTAAATTTTTACATTGGGGACAATATAAGTTTTTAAGCTTGGGGTAAGGGGTTTGCATTTTTGCATTTAGATTTGCGTCTCATTTTAGTTTTTGCTTTTTGTGTTAATTTTTGTTTTTATTTGCATCATTTTATCCCCCAATTGCTTTGTTGCCCTCATAATTTTTCTATGTGTGCCACATTTTTGTTGAAATTTGAGATTGCAATGATTTGGAACCCAATTATTTTCTCTTGTGATGGGCTTAAAGGTAGTGTTCTTAATGTACATAGGGATAATCTTTTGATAAGTTGATGATTAGCATGTGGCACTCTGATTTGATGTCTTTCACTGATTTGAACTTCTAAATGTGAGACTTGAGCTTCATTTGGGGCTTGTACTTCATCATGTTCTTATGCCCCTTCTCCTTGTATGAGTGTGTTCCTCTTGATTGTGCTCTCTAGAACTTGACTTGAAACCGTTTCAAAACTTGAAAATTTTTGATTACACACTTGAATATGATTAAGGCATTTTAGGCATGTTTTCAAGCCTCTGACTTTTGAATGAAAGCTCCCTCTAGTTGCCCCTTTGGACCCTTAACTGAAATAAATTTTTTTGGTACCCATGCTATTGTCAAATGTTTATGGTACCTTTTAGAGCAAGTTTAAGGGAGCAATTGGATGCTTAATCTGTGAATTGTTTTGATGCTTAAACTTGGGATCTCTTCTGTTGTCTAATTCCTCCCCAATAATTATTGCAAAATCTCAAAAGAAGGGAGAATAAATAATAATAAAAAATAAAAAAATAAAAAAATAGAAAAGAAAAAAAAACAACAGAAGAGGAGCAAAATAAAAAGGTTTTGAAAGCAAAAAGGGAAAATATATTGCTCCACTTATTCTGCTTAAAATGGTTGCTTTAATTGTTCATGTTGTTAGCCCTTGAATTTCTCCTTTTCTTGTTTTTATCCCACATTAAAAGTTAAATCCCATGGCCATGTTACAACCTTTTGAAAGACCTTTTGATACTTGTGTGTTTTCATTAATTATTTGCTGAGATTTGGTTAATAGTCAAGCCTATGGTAGAGCACTTTCATTGATGGATATGAGCGAATTGTCTTAACCTTTAAAACACTTGGAGAGTGATAAGGAGATTACCCTTATCAGTGACAGACATGATTTCAGAGAGCCTAAACTTCTAATTGGACTTGATTTTGATTGTCTCTATTGTGTTTGATAGTCCTTTAGCCTATTACTTGATCTTGCTTCTATCTCGGGTTTCTTATCGGTTGCATCTCGTATTTTCCATGTCTTCTTTGGCCACAGTAATTGCTTGAGGACAAGCAAAGTTCTAAGCTTGGGGTAATTTGATGCGTTCGAAATAGCATATAGTTTAGTGTTAGTTTTGCATCGCATCTTAGTCATTTTAGTCATTTTAATCCATGTTATTTATGCATTTAGCTTGATTTGAATAACGCACTTGGTTTTGGTTCAATTGTGCTTAAAGGATGGTATTTGTCCTAGGAAAAAGGAGAAAAATCACTTGGAATAAGTTGGGGTAATTTGTGCTACAAGTTGATAATGTAATGCTGTCTCAGCCTGACACTTGTTCAATGTTTTAATCATTTCTGGAGTTTTAGGTGTCCAAATGAGATGAAACCGGTGCCATTGGAAAGCTAAGATCCATAGCTTCAACTTTCATGAAGACACCTTGTGCTAATTCAGACGTTAAAGAGGTGAAAAATACAAAACAACATGAAGCACGGCCCAGCCGGTGTCGTGAAGCACGGCCAAAGGCGACAAAGACCTAAATAGTGCGAGAAACAGAATGAAGCATGGCCTGGCCGTGCCTCACGCCACGGCCGTGCTACGACAGCACCCTGGACGCAGAATTTTACGTTTTTACATGTTTTGGACCTGTTTTTTACTCCTTTTCACCCTAGACTATAAATAGACACTTTAGAGACTTGTCTAGGGTTGGAACTTTGTTATTTTGGAGGCACGGTGGAGGATTGGGAACGATCTCTTCATTAATTCTCATGAATTTCTGGTTTGGTTTCTCTTTCTCTATGAGTAACTAAACTCTTTTAGGCTAGGGTTAGATGAATTTTGTGGAAACCCTTATGTAATTGGATTCTATTATTTCTATGCAAGTTTATTCATGTTAATTGATCCTTTGTCTCTGTTCTTAATGCCTTTTGATAATTGATAATTACTAAATTGAATTTGGGTTATGCTCATGATTGGAAAATTGGGGTTTTTAACTAGCATTGAGATTGTTGGACATATCTATAGGGTTATAGGAATATAATTCTATTTGGTATGAGTTTGTATGAATCTTTATTCTTTATGCTTGATTAAATTAATTTGGACCTAAGGGATTAGGGCTTATTAGTTAAATCAAAGGGATTAAGAGGAAAGAAATTTTCGTTAATCTAATTTAGAGGATTTAAACTTCAATTGTTCATGGGTATTGCTTGCATTGGTTTTGAATTCAATTGCATAAAGGTGGAAACAAAATGATTCAACCCCTAGTCGTTTTTAATTATTCGAACTCAATTACTTTTTATTAATTTTAGTTGTTACAAATAGCATCAATTCCAATACAAAGAATTTGTTCACGTTCAAAATAGTTACAAAGTTGTTGAGTTAATTAGTCAATCACAATCCCTGTGGATTCGATCTTTTTATTACTTGACGACGAAATCGTACACTTGCGATTTAGTTCAACAGAGTCCGCTACCAGGCTTTCTCAAATGCTATTCCCCACAGGGATTTGTGCCCAGAGCAATCCCCCTGATGACACAATGCCCGTTTTTCCTTTTGACTGTCGGTACGTTCTCGCACCTAGATCTGCGCGACTCTACGACACCTCTCTTCTGGCATCGATGTATGCATGAACAAGCAATTCTATCATCATAGTTAGTTTACCTTGACGGGATCATTCACACGGAGTGTACGAGATCATCTATTCTTGTACTAACTCCCTTAATTAGAACCCCATATTTTCGGCTCAAGATCTCCCTTTATAGTCCTAAGTCTCTTTTCTTTAGAAAATCTCCTACTAGTTATGAAATGATTTATGTTGGAAATCCACTAATAGTTCAAAATAATTAATTTAATTATTCTAACTCTCACTTAATTCTTTTTAATGAAAAGGTGGTTAGTCCATTACTAATTAGGGTTTTAGAAAGATCTATTTTTAAGTGTCTCTTTGATTTTAATAAAATGCCTCTTAGTTTTTATTTCAAAATCCAAGATTTATTTGACGTTGATGCGACGGTAACCCAACTCACGTGCTCTCGGCACTTCCCAAATTATCACAGTCATTTAACAATATATTCTCAAATATAGTCAATGATCGCAACACAATAATCATAATCACAAGGCATCATTCAAGAAAATCATTCCATCACATTGTTCATCATATCGTCACATACTTAATTTATGCATTCACATATTACTGATATACACACTTAAAGATGTTCTTACACATAAGCATGTAAAATACAAGCATATAAAGCATATAAAACATAAGCCTAGAGATATCTAGAAGTAGCCCTTACTCATAACATATAAAACATAATCCTTAACAATATCTAAGAGTTGCCCTTACCGTAGACGCTTTCCTTCCAACGCACGATTTTGCTCTACAAGTTTACTTTCTCACACCTTCAACCAATCAACTTATTTAGCTAAGTTAGAAACCCAACCTAGTGTCCTAATCCCTACCCTATGGCCACGGTTCTACAAGGAAAAAGGCAAGGAGAGTTTGTTTCTCATAAAAAAAGTGTAGGATCACTTAACTATAAAAAAAACATTATTCTTTATTATCAAGAAAACAAGGAATCAAATGAAGAATTTGTCTCCTTCTCCAAGTGGAGCTCACGGCCTCAAGGCCATAAAATGCCTAGATCATTCTTTCTTATTTTAAATATCCATTCCCTTTATCAACAAATTATGATAAGAGAATGAAAGTAGTAAGAAACTTGTCATGGGTTACATCCTTTCATCAAGTAGATGTTTCACCCATTCAAAGTGAGGCTCTCTTTTAGATCATAGTCCAAACAATGGAGTTTTAAAATATACATATTTTTCTCTACTCATGGTATTCAAGAAGGTAAGGAGGAAATTTTTGATTCTTACCCCCAAAATGGAGAAAGGGGCGGTCAACAAGAAGCAACAAGAAAATATTTTGTTGTTTCAAAAACCTTTTTATTACTATATTACAAATGATGTAGTAGAGTTCTTTTCTTTGAGGTTCTTGAGTCCATAAACTTTTCAACAAGAAAGAGTGAAAAAAATGGAGTTCCCTTGCTCTCAACAACTTGGGTCATGACCTTTTGAATGATCAAGCCTCTATGTGTTTCATCAAGCTCATTGGAGTTTATAACTTATCTTAAAATATTGGTAGTAGTATTAACAAAATGAAATCATCCAAGAAAGTTTTAAACAACAAAACCCAAGTCACAACTTTAAAGAAATGCTCTCAAGCCTCTACATAGACCATTCATGACACATATATATATGTATCAATCTATGTTCTTGGCTTCTCATTAAGCTTGAAATGAAAAGAAAACACATGCTTAAGTAACTAGAACTATGGAAGGAAAATGGCAATACAAGTAGTATAAAATCTTTCTTTTGCTTTGGAAGAACTTAAGTAGGGATCATGGCCAACTACTAGTGATATAAAGTGAGCTTAAGAAGGAAGAAGAAGGGTGTTTCTTACCCAAGGGAGCAGCTGGTCGCAGCTTGGAAAAAAGGAACAAGTGCAGATTTTTTTTTTATCTTCTGATTTTCGCCCCTCCCTCAAGGTTCTCTCGACTTCGGTTTAAATCGACGTTAGGTTTCACGTGTCTCGCGTCTCGTGCCAGAAAATACATTATTATTAAAAAATTAAGTAAAATTGCCAAAAAATTCTAATAAATCAGAAATATTATAAAACATCAAATTCCCAAATATTTAAATATTCGGGTCGAATTAGAGTTTTGAATCGGGCAAAAAATTACCCGGGTAGTTCAAAACGCGACTGGAAAACGGTGGAATTTTGAACTGAAAATTTAACTGTGACTTAATATAATATATTAAGTCCCAAATATAATTTCATTTTAGTTAAATTCATCCACTTGATTAACAGCACACAAAATATTAATTATGCATATTAATGCGTAATACAGGGAATTACAATACAGTAGCGATAATTAAGCCGTAGTAAAACTACCGGTGTTACAGAATGGCTCGCTGCCAATACTCCCTCTTTCCTCAAAAATTTTACAAACTTCCAACTAATAAAACAACATCATTTCATATGTAAATCCTTTCACAAAACAACAAATAATTTTACAACCAAAGCATTATCAATGTCAATTACCCAATTATGACTCATTTCAAGAATTCAAGGGTTCACAATTTCATTGACCTAAATCAACTAAAACATAACATTCTCCTACTAATTTTTCTTCCAAACCTCCAATCTTTCAAAACCAAAACTTTTAACTTGAAAACACTAAGCTATCATAACGAAATCAAAACCTAAGGTTTTAAAAAAAAATTACCAATTTTCTTGATCAACTCCAAATCAACAACAATAACAACAAATTCAAGCATAAAAAAAATAATCATGAACCAATTACATGATTCACATGAGAGATTACAGAACCCCCATCCTTGGAGCACAATTCGGCCTAGGGTTCTAAAAAAATTGGGGAAAAACATATGCACATCTCTCATGATCATAATCAAAGCATAATCAAGCATTAAACATGAAAATAATAAAAAGAACATTTCCTAATTCCTAGATTAGGGCCACGGTTCTGTTCAATAAAAAGACAAGGAAGAAGTTGTTTTCATGCTTACCCACAAGGCTGGGAAGAAGGTATCAAGAAGAAGATGAAGCTAGAAACAAGCAAGGATTTGAAGATGGAACAAACCAAAAAGAATGGTGAAGAATAGAAGTAGCCATGGAAGAAAACTTGAGCTTCTCTCTCTAAACCATGAAGAAAAAGAACAAGTGAAGGGTAGGGAGTGAGGAGGAGTCACGGCTGAGAAGAGAAAAGGGAAGGAAATAGGACATGGCTTCTTTTCTTTCCTCACACTAAAGCTTAGAAGGAGAACAAAATGGTGAGACAGATGAAGGGGAGGGGCCACGCCCTGAACAAACTAAAGGGGAGGAAACAAGAAAAAGATGGAATGGGATAGGTGAGAGGCAGCCACTGACGGGAGGAAAAGAAAAATGGGGAAGGAATCAGGTTGTGTTTCCTTTTTACCCACACCTAGACATAATTAGGAGAAATTAAAAAAAATGGATTAATGAAAGAAAAGGGGAGGTTACGGCCTGAAAGGCACAAAGAGGGCGAGGGAAAAAGAATTAAATAATAAGTGAAATACTTGGTTGGAATTAATCTAATTAAAGTATTAAAAAAACTACTCACACAAAATATGACACCTTTCAATAAAGTGAGATGCTAATCCTACAATTAGTCTAAACATCTAATCTCTTATCCCTCATAATTACCCTCTAATCCTAGAGTTTAAAGCGTGCTAAAAACACAGCGTCAACTAACCGCGTTACCGATTAATTCTTTCGCCGATTAAATCGCGAAAATTAATTTATTTAGAAATTAATTCACCGCGTGATAATAATTTATCTATAATGAATAAAAACAATCTAAACACTTAAAATAATCACAACAAGTTACGATTCGATTTTCATAGAAATCGGAGTTCGTTTAAAATTTTATAGTGGGTAAAAACTACCCGGTGGTTCAAAACGCGACGAAGCTTCGTTAGAGTTTTTCGACGATTTTCGAACCATGAATTAATATTAAATATTAATTCTTAAATTTAATTTTATATTGATTTAATTCAATCAATTTCTTAGTCAACAAACATAAGCGTTACAGCATCACGCAGAAAACTTATAATAAGTAAAATTGATGAATTCTCTTTTAAAAGCAGCATACGTCTACGCTGTCAATTAATTTGAATTGACATCACAAATATTAATTATTTGTAATAATAAATTATTTAAAATAAATCAAAATAATTTCACGTGCTCTCAGTAAATCATTGAGGTGATCAATCTCTATGACTTATCTTCAAGTATTCAGGATTTTATCACTAAAATTACTTTATTAAAAATTGGGATGTTACAATTCCACCCCCTTAAAATAGTTTCGTCCTCGAAACTAACGGATAGTAAAATACGAAAAAATACTTTAATCAAATCCATTAAATAATTTGCACACATAAGCATTCGCATTACTTATTATTATACATAGTAATATAATATTTATAGCTACATAGTATAGCATGCAATAATAACAATGACAAAGCATATACATATAGCACACCATAAAGTAACGTAGTTAGTGGACGAAGCATTCCTTACGACTGACTGATACTTCATTTCCGATCACGACATCTGTTCATCCACGATTCACGATCACGCCCACGAACACGAACACAGACATGAACACGAGCTTGACTACAGTTACACGCGATTACTATAAAAATAATACTACCTTGTTCACATGCACCCAGGGTTACACATATCATAGATACCAAAAATCACTTAAAACCTTCAATATGGTAAAAAAAAGAATTCTTGAATCAAACACTTTTTTTCCTAAAAGAAAATATCAATTTTTTTTAGGAATACACCACTACAAGGAACAAATAAATCACAATTTCATTTTCTAAAGACTCAACCATTCTCATGGAAACTAAAGTTCCTTTGAGATTAGGTTCTCATTGTCTCAAAATCATTGGACATGCTTTGGTTCAAAGGCTAAAACCAAATTAATAAACCAAATTAATAACTCGCTTATCTTTAAAATCCCTTTTAAATCAAAGCTTTTCCTAAATAAAATTTCACACACCAATAACTACGTACTCAGAACTCGAAATCATTTTGCTCTTCTCAGAGCACTATAAAAATTACACACTTGCCCAAGAATTTAATAACAAATCTTTTAACTTTAAAACACTAGAAAATCATTTCTCCTGCGGAACCAAGCAATTATGAAACTTTTAAAATAGCTAATTAACAAGCTCTAGCACATCAAGCAAGCAAAACTTAGATCAACAATTCAAATTACTAATCACCCTCACGAGTTAAATAAAGCTTGTTGTTGAAGCAAAATCGCAAGTGTACGATTCGTCGTCAAGTAATAAAAAGATCGAATCCACAGGGATTTTGACCAATTATTAACTAAACAAAAGTTGTAACTAATTGAACTATTGAACGTATACGAATGTGTTTGAAAAGTTGTAATTCTTGTTTAGCAATAAAAACAGTACTAACGAGACAAGGTAATTGGATATTAAGGAGAATAAAAGTGACTAGGACTCGAATCCCTTTGTTTCAACCTTTATGCTCTTGAATTCTATTCCAATGCAAGCAATGATAAGGTATTTGAAGTTCAAAACCACAAGTTTAGATTAACGAAAATCCCTTCTCTATTAACCCCTTTGATTAAATGAACGAGTCCTAATTCCTTAGGTCCAAATTAATTTAATCAAGCATAACGAATAAGGATTCATGCAAACTCATACCACAAAAATTATATTCCTATAACTTTATTAAGCATGTCAAATTATCCCAAAGCAAGTTTAAAACCTCAATTTTCCAATTGATGCTAAAACCCTAGTTCAATCCAATGGTGATCAAGCATCGAATCGCATTAAGAAAAGAGATAAATGATCAAATAACATAAATCATACTTGCATTGAAATTCTGAATTCGATTACATAAAAGGATCCACAAAGTTCATCTTACCCTAGTACAAGAGGTTTAGTTCCTCATAAAAGAGAAGAAACCAATCAACTGAGATGAAGAAATAGCCAAAGACTCCATTGATTCCTCAAATTTGCCTTTGATCCTTGTTCTTGATTCAATCTCTAGTCAACAAATACCAACCCTAGGTCAATGTTTTCTCCATCTATTTATAGTTCTCGCACCAAAGGGTTGAAAAACATCTCCAAAATAAGTCAAAACGCGCAAAATACAAGTCTGGACCGAGTCGCAGCACGGCCGTGGAGCCTGGCACTGCCTGGCCGTGCTGCTCTTAAAATACAAAATAGCAGAAGCGAAGCCCGACACGGGCGTGGTGGAGGACACGGCTAGGCTGTGTTGTTCTCTGAACCTACAGGCACGGCCGTGGTGGAAAACACGGCCTAGCCGTTTTATCCACTGTTTGCTCAACTTGAAATTCTTCACATGCGCCGTGTTATCCACTTTTGCTCAACTTGAAATTCTTCACATGCACCAAGGCACGGCCGTGGGAAGCAACACGGGCAGGCCGTGCTGGTCTTAAATCTTGCCAAATTTTGGTATTTTGGCCTCCGAGTTGGTTGCAACATCCGTCTAAGTGATTTAGCTCCGCTTTCCTAGGCCAATAACCTTCTTTTCTGCACAATTGAACTCAAACCAAGTGCATTATCTAAACCAAGAAAAATGCATGAGAACTATGGGTAGAAACCACTAAAATGACTATTATGCAATGCAAAACTAACAACAAACCATATGCTATAATGAACACATCACTTGTACACAAATAAATGTTTTACACCCAAATTTTCAAATCTTTTCCAGCAATAAAACTCATACTAAAATTAAAAGGTTTTCAAAAATAAATATTTTCCAAGGCTCCACCTTGTTCAAGAGCCGTAAGAATTCCTCTAAACATTGGGTGTGTTCCTTAAAATACAAATCAACTAAACAACAATATACTAAAACCTTTCTCAAAATAATTCAAACATCAAGCTTTGTGGTTTATCTCTAGAACCACTAATATTTCAAAGGTCACATTGAGCAATAATATTTAATAATAATAATAATAACAGCGTCACCTGCAGCAATCCCGGAATCTCATATCTTATTCCCCACAGGACCTAAGAGGGTCCTGGTGACGGAGGTCAACCGTTTCTTTAGTCTTTGCGGCTGGCTTCTATCCCTATTGTCCTAGCAGTTCATATTGGTTTTTCCGTAGCAGTCTGTTGAGCAACAACACCTACTACCCCTGCCTCAGCTTGGATATCTGAAGTCTCTAATCCAGTTCTTGAACTATCCGCTTCGATAGGGAAATTGCTCGTCTCAGCGATATTGGATTTCCACAAGGTTTTTCAACCTAGTCAGAATCCCGCAACAATTTGTATGTCTCAGCACATATTATTTTTAATTAAGAACAATTTCAAACAATTACAAGTAGAATTACTCCACTTGAGGAACAGACGGAACACCAAAGCACAATTTGACCCCCACAGTCTATTCTCTACACCACCTAACACATGACCAGCTATAGTTTCCCAACTCACAGTCCGGTTAGAACCGAACCGCTCTGATACCACTTTGTAATACCCCGTTCCCGGAGCACTACTAAACTAATATTATGACAAAAGTTGACATGTTTCTAAAATGTGGAATACTCTGCTCGTAGGGTTTTTGAAAAATATGGTCCTATTTTTTTTTTTTTGAAAACTCCTCTTTCAAAGAGTAGCCAGAGTATCACAGCAACTTTTAGAAACATAGCGGTGAATAATTCAAGACACCAAATAAACCACATTAACTATAATCATCTAGTTATTCCATCATTTCATAAATGATGATACATGTTTGAAAACACAATAGGCATTTTATTACAACACTGAAGTGAACTACAAATATCCTATAGCTGATTGTCAAGCTATACTCCTTACTAGACTACTAGAAAGTTCCACAACATAACACAGGTAGAAGGCTGGACGACTATCCTCAGCTGCTCCTCTCTGCAGTCCCAAATTCTCCGCTTGCTCCGCCATCTGGGTTATATTCATTAATTGAAAAAACCACTGGCAAGGGTCAACTTCTCAATAAATCAAGATATAACAATTCATAAAGCAATAAGCAAACAACATTGTATACAGTTCATAAGGCTCAACTCAAAACTCTCGCTCAAGACTCGACTCACGACTCATTTTCTCCCGACTCGACAATTTTTCCGGAAAGCAGACGCCGATCCATCCACTGAATACCAGCCGTAGCTTTGGGATCTTCTCTCTCCCTAGGACATTAAGCTCCGGTTCCTTAACGCTACGACGCCTAGCTAATCCACCATGAACGAAGGGGACCTAGCACCCTCAGTTGTCCGTCTCACAGCTCAAAAACGTCTCGACGACTCGACTAAGCTCTCAGAGTCGATGAACAATTCGCCGCATACGATGTTCAAAGAGCAATTCGCATAATCATTCGACCGCATATCAAATAATTTATAGCAAGCTTATTACAGTGAAACGTAATTCAACAAACATTAGCAACATAAACAGTTCACATTGTGAAACACAATTCAATACATAAGCAATTCACGGCAGTTATTCAATCACATTTTAAATAAATGCGTAACTCAACAACATCGACAATCACATCATGGAATCCATCCCTCTGTAACTCGATGGAGTTGACAGAGAGGTACAACAAGTGTAGGGAGGTTGGGGTCAGGAGACCAACCACAATATTTTTCACCCACGAACGACTCGGAATATAGGCGACCGCACGACAATAATCACGAAGGGGTTCGAAAACCCTAACTTCGAACCCGGAGAGTTCTCAGACTTCTTCGCATTTAAAACTTGCCCTTACACAAGGACATACAAAAATAAAAGCCTACGAATGTCTAGAAGTGCCCTTACCCAACTTCAAGCTGCGCGTATCCACATATTCCTCGATTCTACACCACACGATCTCGGATTACTCAAAGCCTGACACACGAAGCAAACGTAGAATAATCTAAAGTCTTAATTCTATAACCTTAGGCTCTCAAACCTAAACTCCTTTTCCTAACCAAACACTTACACTTGAAACTTAGCAATAATTAAAAGAACAACGTTTTAAAACATAATACTCATTTTCTTTCAAGCTTGAAACATAAAGCCATACTAAACTTCGATTTCAATAGTAATAATATTTGATTCAAGGCTCCACTATGTAAAACCCTGACTCTAATCAGAGTATTACTTACGACAATTTAAGATTAAGTCAAAATTAATTAATAATCATTCAGGTAATTAGATAAAACGTGATAAACTAGAATCTGTTTAAAAAGAAAATCCTTTAACTTAAAAAAAAGTGCACATTTCAAAATTTAAATACATTAATTACAAAGTTTCCCCGAAGGGTTTTTCCACAAGTAATTACAATAGAGTTAACTAAAGAAAAACCCAGACCCCGACTCTATCTGTGATCCGATATTGAGACATCAGAGAGTCCCAGGTAACTATAATGTCGAGCATCCAAAAGAGCTCTCTAATCCTCCGATCAATGAGTACCTGAAAACAACGCCCCAAACATAGTGAGTTATCACAACTCAGTAACATAGACTTTCATAAAAATCTTTACCGATGTTTTCAGCTATACGTGGTGTGCTACGTATAGAAAACTTCTCCCAGAAAAGCACAATCACTGACATCTATGTCAGACCATAATACTACATTCAATAGTAAAAGATTAGACATGCATGTTACAATTCCTAACAATACAAACATTATAACTTCATAATAAAGAAATCTATAATGTTATCACAATCTAATAAGCATTTAAAATGCACAATGAATCCAAGAAAGTACCCAAGTAACTCTCAATGGAATTCTTCGGTAAACAGTACACAATGAATCCAGGGGAGTATAACATAGACTCACAGTGGAATTCTTCCCATAAATCATACACAATGAGTCCAGGAAAGTATAGCAGTGACTTTCCATGGAGCTCTTCAATAAACAATACCCAATGAGTCCAGGAAAGTATAACAGTGACTTTCCATGGAGCTCTTCAATAGACAATATACAATGAGTCCAGGAAAGTATAGCAGTGACTTTTCATGGAGCTCTTCAATAAACAATATACAATGAACCTTAACACATTATTAAGTTTATTCAAGTCCAATCTTATCCATTAATATAGGCATTCCAAGAGCATTCAATCAAGAAACAAATGGATTTAACACAACATATTAACATGCATTCAAATCAAATGTTTCAAAGGTCTTTTTAAAGTGTATGAACACATTTAAAACCATCTCCACGAGATACTCCCAAAGACTCAAAAACCAAACATTAATAATAACAAGATTAAGAACTATTTCATTAGCCGTTAAAACCACAACACAACCTGATGCGAAGGTCATAACTCATCAATACATCAACTATAATCAATTCCCAAAATCATAGGAATATGGAACTAATTTTAAGGAGACATAAAGCCCTCCATTAATTCAGACTCAATTTATCAAATGACCACTCTAAACCAAACATTCCCAATTGAAGCTCAGTGGAACTCACAATTGAGTAACCATCATACATTGATTTAGGGGGATTGGGGACAGAATCCAACCCTATTTCAGTCAAACCCCATACAAGATCGTAATAATCTATACAATAACTATCTACTTCTAGAATTAGACAATAATTCCTAGCACACTCTAATTGGGAGTTTGAGAGGGGAATCTATGTTACCTTTGAGCTTCCAAAACCCTTTGGGTGAAAACCCCCAAGATTGAACCCTAGGTTTCCTCCATTGAAGCTCCAAGCAAGCTTTCCCATCTCCATTTTCGAGCTCCAAGACCAAGTCCCAACTCCTTCTTCTTCCTCTTCTTCGAGCTTCTTCTTCCTCTTCTCTCCTAGGGATGTTCCAACTCTCAAATCAAGGAACCAACACTCCCAAACATGGATTCAAGCTAAGATTGAAGGTAAATCTAGCATGAATCCATTATTTTCCCTTGAAATGATGAAACCCTAGGTTTCTCTCCTCTCCTAGGTCGTGAAAATGGGAGAGAAAGTGAGAGAAAATGAGAGAACTCACGTTTTAAATAAAACAGATCCGCAGAGGCTCGCTTAAGCGAGACGGATTAAACAGCGAATGCGGGACAGCGGCAATATTTGTTGCGAAGCTGGAACTTCGGCGCGAGCTCCTCGCTTAAGCAAATCTAGGACAGCAGCAAGCGCTGTTGCAGAAGCTGGAACTCGCTGAGCGCGAGCTCCTCGCTTAAGCGAATCTCCTGCAGTAACTCATGCTTTTCTCATTCTAACTCATCCAATCTTAACTCCTTTCAACCCAATCTAACTTCAATTAATTCCTAACCAATACTTTCAATCATTTCTAGGATTAAATCCCACTTAATTCTCAACTTAAAATCAATGACTTACACACCAAAACTCTATGTAATTATATTCACTTCATTCTTGGATTCAAGTTAAAGTTAAACATAATCACACAACTTCTCACAACTTAAACTCAGCTAGGCTTAACACTTAGTATAATTAATTACAAAGCTTAAGAAAGTTGGGATGTTACACACTAGCTCTTGGAGTTATAGATCCCTTTACAATTTAATGCATCATAGCCTTACATTCTAAATCATTTCAAATCCAATCAACATTCTTTTCTAAAAACTCTCCAACACTAGAAAATTCTTAACCACACTAAATTTCAATACTTTTCATACCAAACTCAATAAAATCTATAATTAGACTCCACTTGGCTTTTAGGATTACATAGAATCCCGTTCAACTAAGTGCTTCATTGTCTCAAAGCTTTAAAACGACATTAATTTTAATCAAGCCATTTCCATAATTCCCAAAACTTGAACACAACCTCATACAACCAATATAATGCTAAGAACACAAAATTATTTTTGATGAAAGCTTAAAACATGAGCAACATCAATTATCACATTCTTTTCTAATTTACTTAAGTCAAGGCTCCAATTTGGTGTCTAGGATCTCAAAGAGTCTTTTTCACCTTAATTGTTTCATAGTCCTTAAAATTCCAAAACAATTCCAAACTCAATCAAACCATTTCCCAATCTTTCTAAGACTTAAATACATTTAAATACAACTAATATGAACCAAAGAACACAAAAATATTTCTCTCCCAAACCTTGAATGGCTCGCGGCCAATACTCCCTCATTCCCCAAAAATTTTACAAACTTCCAACTAATAAAACAACATCATTCCATATGTAAATCCTTTCGCAAAACAACAAATAATTTTACAACCAAAGCATTATCAAAGTCAATTACCCAATCATGACTCTTTTCAAGAATTCAAGGGTTCACAATTTCATTGATCTAAATCAACTAAAACATAACATTCTCCTACTAATTTTTCTTCCAAACCTCCAATCTTTCAAAACCAAAACTTTTAACTTGAAAACACTAAGCTATCATAACGAAATCAAAACCTAAGGTTTTAAAAAAAATTACCAATTTTCTTGATCAACTCCAAATCAACAACAATAACAACAAATTCAAGCATAGAAAAAATAATCATGAACCAATTACATGATTCACATGAGAGATTACAAAACCCCCATCCTTGAAGCACAATTCGGCCTAGGGTTCTAAAAAAATTGGGGAAAAACATGCACATCTCTCATGATCATAATCAAAGCATAATCAAGCATTAAACACGAAAATAATAAAAAGAACATTTCCTAATTCCTAGATTAGGGCCACGGTTCTGTTCAATAAAAAGATAAGGAAGAAATTGTTTTCATGCTTACCCACAAGGATGGGAAGAAGGTATCAAGAAGAAGATGAAGCTAGAAACAAGCAAGGATGAAGATTGAAGATGGAACAAACCAAAAAGAATGGTGAAGAATAGAAGTAGCCATGGAAGAAAACTTGAGCTTCTCTCTCTAAACCATGAAGAAAAAGAACAAGTGAAGGGTAAGGAGTGAGGAGGAGTCACGGCTGAGAAGAGAAAAGGGAAGGAAATAGGACATGGCTTCTTTTCTTTCCTCACACTAAAGCTTAGAAGGAGAACAAAATGGTGAGATAGATGAAGGGGAGGGGCCACGCCCTGAACAAACTAAAGGGGAGGAAATAAGAAAAAGATGGAATGGGATAGGAGAGAGGCAGCCACTGATGGGAGGAAAAGAAAAATGAGGAAGGAATCAAGTTGTGTTTCCTTTTTACCCACACCTAGACATAATTAGGAGAAATTAAAAAAAATGGATTAATGAAATAAAAGGGGAGGTTACGGCCTGAAAGGCACAAAGAGGGTGAGGGAAAAAGAATTAAATAATAAGTGAAATACTTGGTTGGAATTAATCTAATTAAAGTATTAAAAAAACTACTCACACAAAATATGACACCTTTCAATAAAGTGAGATGCTAATCCTATCAATTAGTCTAAACATCTAATCTCTTATCCCTCCTAATTACCCTCTAATCCTAGAGTCTAAAGCGTGCTAAAAACACAGCGTCAACTAATCGCGTTACCGATTAATTCTTTTGCAGATTAAATCGCGAAAATTAATTTATTTAGAAATTAATTCACCGCGTAATAATAATTTATCTATAATGAATAAAAACAATCTAAACACTTAAAAATAATCGCAACAAGTTACGATTCGATTTTCATCGAAATCGGAGTTCGTTTAAAATTTTATTAGTGGATAAAAACTACTCGGTGGTTCAAAACGCGACGAAACTTCGTTAGAGTTTTTCGACGATTTTCGAACCATGAATTAATATTAAATATTATTTCTTAAATTTAATTTTATATTGATTTAATTCAATCAATTTCTTAGTCAATAAACATCAGCGTTACCGCGTCACGCAGAAAACTTATAATAATTATAATTGATGAATTCTCTTTTAAAAGCAGCATACGTCTACGCTGTCAATTAATTTAAATTGACATCACAATTATTAATTATTTATAATATTAAATTATTTAAAATAAGTCAAAATAATCCCACATGCTCTCAGTAAATCATTGAGGTGATCAATCTCTATGACTTATCTTCAAGTATTCAGGATTTTATCGCTAAAATTACTTTTTTAATAATTGGGATGTTACAATATATATATATATATATATATATATATATATATATATATATACACACATACATATATATTGTTGGAACCTAAACGATTGAGAAGTTTAGACCCTCATTAATTTTGATGATAACAAAATATTCACAAGAGAACAATTTATGTTCTAACAATTCTTGAAGTGTGCAGATACTAATATTACATATATTTCTAAGCCACTTATACAAGAAGGAAGAAGCTCTCAAGAGAAGGATACACTCCATGTGTCAGCATCCGGCTCATCCTAGTATATTGTCTTCGTGAGCGTCTGGAATTAACCTTTTGTGACACAAAGCTTATCCATTTGCTATGAGCGTCCGATCTTCCGTTCTGAGCAAGCGTCTGAACTTCATTATAAATCACGTGTTGGTCATATTGTTGCTCTTCCTGTCATAAGGTTCTGGAACGGATTTCGAATTTGATCTTTTGCGCTAAAATTGTTGTACGAGGTATCTAAGGTGACACCTTTAGCTACAAGACAAAAATCATACAAGCAATTGTGAAAAGCAAGGTAGTACGAAAACGGTAATATGTACTACTGAGATATTCTCTAGAAAGGAAGAAAGAGACAGCTTTTTGAAATCACCTCACTCAATGGAAGGAGCCATTTTTACTGTAACGGTAATATCCTTTAGAGCTCCTATAAATACCCCAAGGTATCCATTGAAGAAACTGTCGAAACTGCCGAAACTCTACAAAAGAATATTGCTTCATTTACTGAGAACAAGCACTGTTGCTATACACTATAAAGAATCAATACTCTGAAAGCACTGCTTCTGTGAGCAATCAAGTTTCGAGCCAAGTCTCTGGACTACAAGAACTAAACTCAATGTCCGACACTTTCTTTTAGAAAGCATTTCTATATTGAGCTTAATTTTTTATTCTCTCTGTGAGAGTTATTTATACTTGTACTCAACTTACTTGTAAAAGTTGTTTTGGCCTAGTTAAGGCTGTTCCCTCAAAGGCTCGACTGTACTGAGTCGTTTTGAGAAGTTGAGAGTATTATCAAGGTTGTGACAGTAGAATACTCTTAAGGTTTTGTAATCAGGTTGATTATAGTGGAAAATCCTTCAGGAACGAAGGGACTAGACGTAGCTACCAGTTTGGTAGTGAACTAGTATAAATCTTTGTGTCTCTTGCTTTACTGCTTTCTATTTATCTTTATCCTGCTGTGTTAAAAACAAGTTTTCACTGTTGCTTTTCAGTCAGGTTTATTTCCAACATCCGTTTAACAAACTGTTTTGAAAAACCTGTGTTCTAAGTGTTTTTAACTTAAAGTTTGCGAAAAGTTTTCAACACAATTCAACCCCCCTTCTTGTGTTCACGTTCAGTTGGTACCAGAGCTCGGCCTCTTGGTTGAGAACTTAGCAGTGTTAAGAGTAAAGATCCTACTGTGAACATGTCTGCTGAAGGTGGTCATATGAACCGTCCTCCTCTATTCAATGGATAAAAATTTGATTACTGGAAAGATAAGATGAAAGCATTCCTTGAGGCACAAAATCTTGATTTGTGGGATATAGTTGAAAGTGGTTACATTTCTCCCGCAAATGCCCTTGGTGTTGCTATACCTAGGGAAAACTGGACTGATGATCAGAAAAAGAGATATCAAACCAATCAGAAGGCTAGATTTATTTTCATCTGTGCTATGACAGAAAGAGAATATGATAAATGTGGCAAGTTTGATACTGCCAAAGAAATTTGGGATTCTCTTGTTTTGTCTTATGAGGGTTCTGCCCAAGTAAGAGAAACAAAGGCTAGCATGATGGTTCGCCAGTATGAGCTATTCAAAATGGAAGATGGAGAAAACATTGAAACTATGTTTGGAAGGTTCCAAACACTTGTTCATGGGTTGCAGGCCCTTGGAAAAAGTTATACTACACCTGACCATGTGAGAAAGATCTTGAGAAGTTTGACTAAGCAGTGGAGACCCAAAGTCACTACTATTCAAGAAGCAAAAGATCTAAATGTCCTTCGAATTGAAGATCTTATGAGTTCTTTGAAAGCTCATGAACCTGAGCTAAATGAAGAAGAACCTACCAAGAAGAGTAAGTCTATTGCTTTAAGAGTTAATCAACATAAACCTAGTACTTCTAAAGCTTTTCAGGCTGAAGAAGAAGAATCAGATGATGAAGCTTCAGAAGGAGATTATGATGGATCAGATGATGAGCTAGCTTTCATATCTAAGAAGATCCAGAGAATGTGGAAGAAGAGAAACTTCAGAAGGAGGTTTCAGAAGAAAGATACAAAGGACAAGAAGGAAAGCAAAGACAAGGTCAAAGCCCAATTCATTTGCTATGAATGTAAGAAGCCTGGACATTTCAAGTCCGAGTGTCCTATTCTTAAGGAAAAGTCCACAAGAAGCTCCTACAAGAAAAAGAAGAAAGGTCTCATGGCAATATGGGAAGATCTTGACTTATCCTCCTCTGAGGAAGATAAAGAAGAAGAAGCTCACATTGCCCTCATGGCAGACACTGATCTTGATTCAGAAGAAGAAGTTGAAGAGGTAATAATATATGACTCTTATTCTGAACTTCAACTTGCATTTGATGATCTGTTAAAGGATTCTGCCACTCTCTCTATTGAGTATAAGAATTTGAAAAAGAAATTTTCAAAACTATCACAAGATTTTCATTCTTTACACAATGAAAACTCTGTACTCAATGAAAAGAACCAGAAGCTGAAAACTGAAAATCAGCATCTGGTGGATAACCAGCGTCTGGAAGCCAACAAGCAACCAGAAGCTAAGAGCTCTCAAGTTAAAAGCTCTGTAGTTACAGGCAATCCTAACTGCAAATCAAATCACTATGAACATGCATTTCAAAAGTTTCTTGCAGAGAGTGTAACTCGAAGCAAGCAAGCTTCCATGATTTGGGGTGTCAGTAAAACGACAACTCATGGTCTTGGTTATATATCAGATGTACCTCTTTTAGAAAATGATTCAGCATCTGATAAATCCAATAATCATAGTAAATGTTTGCATTGTACTTACTGCAATAAATCTGGTCATTTGAAAAGTGCGTGTATTGTGTTTACAACAAAGAAGGACAAGTATCCTTCAAGAACTAACAAGAAAGGACCCAAAAAGATATGGGTACCTAAAGATAAAATAGTCTATGTTGCAGACTTGCTTAGAAACAAAGTCAACACACCTATCTTGGTACTTAGATAGTGGATGCTCGCGTCACATGACGGGAGAAAAGCACATGTTCCAAGAACTAAGACCTAGAGAAGCTGGATTCGTTGGTTTCGGAGGAAACCAGAAAGGTAAAATAGTTGGAATTAGTCGCATAGGTAAAGGCTCTCTTCCTTCTATTGATAATGTTTTATATGTTGAAGGACTGAAACATAATCTACTGAGCATAAGTCAATTATGTGACAGTGGTTATAATGTTGTCTTTACAGAAAATGGATGTTCAGTAAAAAGCAAAAATAATGGATCTATATTCTTTACAGCAAAGAGGAAACAAAACATTTATAAAGTTGATCTTTCTGAACTTGCAAAACAAGATGTCAAGTTTCTTATGTCTGTTGAAGATGAGCAATGGATTTGGCACAAAAGATTGGGTCATGCCAATTTGAGGTTAATCTCAAAATTAAACAAGCACAATCTTGTTAGAGGCTTACCAAATCTTAAGTTCCAATCTGATGCCCTGTGTGAGGCTTGTCAAAGAGGAAAACAAGTTAAAACTTCCTTTCATTTAAAAAATGTTGTTTTAACCTCGAGACCACTTGAACTTTTACATCTTGATCTTTTTGGTCCCACAAGGACAGCCTCTTTAACTGGAAAGAAATATGGATTAGTCATTGTTGATGATTTTACTAGATGGACATGGGTTAAATTCCTTGCCCACAAGGATGAGTCTTTTAAGGTATTTACTGTTTTCTGCAAATCAGTTCAAAATGAAAAAGGCATCTGTATTTCTTCTATTAGAAGTGATCATGGAGGAGAATTTGAAAATGAAAGCTTTCAAAAATTTTGTGAAGAAAATGGCATCTCCCACAATTTCTCCTCTCCTAGAACACCTCAACAAAATGGTGTTGTAGAAAGGAAAAATAGGTCCCTCCAGGAAATGGCCAGGACCATGATCAATGAAGCTGATATTGCGAAATATTTTTGGGCAGAAGCAGTAAACATAGTTTATTATATTCAAAATAGAATTTTTATAAGACACATTTTGAATAAGACTCCTTATGAATTGTGGAAAGGAAGAAAACCAAACATTTCTTACTTTCATCCTTTTGGTTGTAGTTGTTATATTTTGAATACTAAAGATCAGCTTGGTAAGTTTGATTCTAAGGCTGACAAAGGAATCTTTTTCGGATACTCTGAAAGATCTAAAGCTTTTAGAATATACAACAAAGAAACTTTGACAGTTGAAGAGTCCATTCATGTCAAGTTTGATGATAAGAAGCCTGACACTGCTATGTCAGAGCTAGATGAGTTATTTTCAGAATTAAACCTCGGTGACAAGTCAGACGGTGAACGTACATCTTCATCATCCGGTGGTGACCAGACGAAGAATCCTACTCAAGCAGAAGCTGAAGCAAGAAAAAGCTGGAAGTACAAAACCATTCATCCAAAAGATCAAATCATAGGGGAACCTGGTGATAAAGTACGAACCAGATCCTCTTTCAAGGATCATGCTGATATTGCACTTCTCTCTGAAATGGAACCTAAGACAATTGATCAAGCTCTGGAAGATGAAGGGTGGATTCTAGCAATGCAAGATGAGCTAAATCAGTTCCAAAGGAATGATGTATGGAAGCTAGTCACTCTACCAGAAGATAAGCAAGCTATTGGTACTAAATGGGTATTTAGAAATAAGCTTGATGAAGATGGTAAAGTTGTGAGAAATAAAGCAAGGTTAGTTGCTCAAGGTTATTCACAAGAAGAAGGTATTGATTTCACTGAAACTTTTGCACCTGTTGCAAGACTAGAAGCTATTCGCATTTTACTTTCATTTGCAGCACATCATGAGATAACACTATATCAAATGGATGTGAAAAGTGCTTTTCTAAATGGTTTTATAACTGAGGAAGTTTATGTTAAACAACCTCCTGGTTTTGAAGATATTGAATTTCCAGAACATGTTTTTAAACTTAAAAAGGCTCTATATGGTCTTAAGCAAGCTCCCAGAGCATGGTATGATAGACTAAGTTCCTTTTTAATGAAAAATGGATTTACAAGAGGTTTAGTTGACACTACTCTTTTCAGAAAATCCTCTAACAAGCATTTCATACTTGTTCAAATCTATGTTGATGATATCATTTTTGGAGCCACTAATGAAAGCCTTTGCAAAGAATTTTTAAGCTTATGCAGGCTAAATTTGAGATGAGTATAATGGGAGAATTAAAGTTTTTCCTTGGAATACAAATCAAGCAATGCAGTGATGGTATCTATATACATCAAAGCAAATATATCAAAGAATTACTAAAGAAATTCAAGATGCTGGATTGTAAGCCTATGTGTACACCTATGCATCCTACCTGCACTCTTAGTAAAGATGAAATTGGTAAGAAAGTAGATCAGAAAATGTACAGAAGTGTGATTGGATCTCTACTTTATCTTACGGCTTCAAGACCTGACATTATGTTCAATGCACTTTGTGTGCTAGATTTCAATCAGATCCTAGAGAATCACACCTAAGTGCTGTTAAAAGAATATTCAGATATTTGCAAGGAACTACTAATCTTGGTTTGCTTTATAAGAAATCAAAAGATTACAAATTAGTAGGTTTCTGTGATGCTGACTTTGCTGGAGACCGAATTGTAAGAAAAAGCACAAGTGGTAGCTGCCAATTCCTTGGAGCAAATCTTGTATCTTGGTCAAGCAAAAGGCAAAGCACAATTGCACTCTCAACGGCAGAAGCTGAGTATATTTCAGTAGCAAGTTGTAGTTCTCAACTTCCGTGGATGAAGTATCAACTTGAAGACTACCTGATAAAAGAGAGTAACATTCCTATCTTCAGTGATAATACATCTGCCATATGTCTTACTAAAAATCCTATATTGCATTCTAGAGCAAAGCACATTGAGATTAAGCATCATTTTATAAGAGACTATGTTCAGAAGGGTATTCTAGAAATAAAATTTGTAGACACTGATCATCAGTGGACTAACATATTTACAAAACCCCTTGCTGAAGATAGATTCAATTTTATAAGAAGAAATTTAAACTTTCATCTTATAGAAGAATGATTAATCTCAGCGTCTGAAAATAAACAAAATCTTAGCATCTGATATGACATAAGCATGTATGTGTATAAGCATCTTATTTGTCATATGCATCATAACTCATCATCTGGTGAATCGGTTGCATGCGTCTGAGCACATCCACACGTGTTAAGGACTCAAGCGTCTCATCATATCTACTGAGTCATAATTGTTTATGTCTTTCAATAAAATCTTTTTCTTGATTTTACTTTTCTTTTGGTGTCTGCATTTAATGAAAAGGGGAATCTTTATTTTCTTTTCTTTTTGATTTAATTTTTATGTGGAAATACGAAGCGATATTTTGAAAAAGAACTGTACCAATTACAAAACCTTCCCACTACTCCTTCTTTTTCGCTCCACAATCACTCTCTGCTTTCACCAAAAGCGCTTTTCCTTCTCTTCTTCGTGGTCGTCCTAAAACCCTAAACCTCCATTTCTCTATCTCTCAACTGCAATCATGTCTGGTGTAACAACCTCTGAGTATACTGCCATTTACGACACCATGGCTGAAGGAAAAGTTTTGCTGGAAAATCGAGTTGATTTAGAGAACTTCAAACTCTATGGCTTCGACTTCTACAGTGGTTTCAAGGCAATGGGTTAGGAACACTACTTCTTTTGGAAACAGGTTGAGGTTCTAGTTACTGCTATCAAGGAATTTTGGGGTAACGCTAGTTTACACCAAGGTGGTATTTTTGAAGAAACTGTGAGAGGTTACAAGTTCATTTTTACCGTTACCAACATCTCTGAAGTCACTGGTTGTCCCTGTGAAGGTATCGTTTACTACACAGATTGGGCTGATGCATTTCATGGCCTTGAGAAGGTCAATGAGGATTTGTTTGAGAACTATAAACAGTTGAAGGAATCTGGTGAAACTCCTACTGCAAAGCATTTGAAGAGTCATTACAGAGTTCTTCACAAGATAATCACTAAGAGCGTCTGATTGAAGGCTGGCTCTAGTGACATAGTCAACTATGAACAGAAGTTCATTATGAGGCACTACATGGCTGGTCACAAGTTAAACCTGCCAAGATTGATCTACAACAACCTGATTAATGCACTGGTTAATTTGAGGAAAGGAGTTGCTGACAAGAAAAACACCTACAAGTGCATTCCTTATGGTGTTCTGCTCACTAAAATAATGACCAAGAATCTGGTTGTAAACAAGCTGACTGCTTTGCCAGATCAAGAAAAGGTGAAGTATTTTGGCACTGAAAGTGTTGTGATTCCTGACACCTTTGGAGTTAACAGCTTGGTCAGAATGAAATTGATCACTGGTGAACAAATGAAGAAGGTGAAAAAGGAACAGGGAATAGAATCTGGTCCCTCTCTTTTCAAGAAATCTACTACTGACAAAACCACCAGAAGCTCAGTAACCGGTGTGAAAAGGACTTCTGATTCTCCAGAAGAGGAGACAAGAAGCAAGAAGCAGAAGGTGGCTTCTGCACCCAAAAGAAAGACTAAATCAGAAGATGAGGACCGCATTCCCATCAATCAGATTCTGATGAATAGAAGCAAGCCAGAAGCTGAGAAACAAGTTTCAGCGTCCGGTTCACAGAAGAAGGCAATTCAACGTTCGCCTCCAGCTGCTGCCCCTAGACAGACGCTGAAGAGATTGGTCAGGCAATCTGAGCTTGGACCAAAGGTACTGAATTCTTCTGATGATTCTGTATCTGTTTTTGAAACTGATAATACCATTCCTGCTCCACCAATATCTGTTGCACAACCATCAACCATTCAAATCCGTGCACAGAAAGCCAGAAACACAACCACTTCCATAGCCCTCAAACAACTTACCCAAACACAAACCAATACACTCACCATCTCCTCACCTCAAACCTCCACATATACCTCCCTCACTTCATACATTTCCAAACTTTATTCTCATCCTTTTAACCTCCTTTTCAAAGTCCCTCCATTTAATCCTTTCAAACCCTACATTCCTCCCAAGTACAATATCACAGTACTGACACCAAAAACTACTGCCCTAAATCCAAAGAAACCTGTCCCTCTTGACATCAGACCAAAATTTGTCAGATATGAGTCATATAACTCTATCTACAATCACCCATCTGTATGGCACTTGAAGACCTTCACTTCCAGAGTTTCAAGACTGGAGATACCTCCTCCAATGAATGCTGTGTTCAAGAATGGAAAAGACAATGTTGAGATGTCTTTTAAAGGAAGGCTGAGACCCAAACCAAACAGTAGGGCTATCCCCTTTTCTGTTGATGTACCAAGGTTCCTACCCCAGAATGAACCACTTACATTAGAGGAATGTGGTAGATGGATTACAGAAGCTGAAGCCTGTATGATGGCTCATTGCTATGAGCAGAAAAGGCTTGAAGTCATTGGACAATATAGAGACCCATCATCTGTCTCTATAAAGATTGTTCCAGATAGGCAAAGGTGGTTACCTTGGTCTATTCCTGGAAAAAGAAAGGAAGCTGCTCCGGGCAAGCAGCCATTCAGCAAGATCGGGCTCAAGGAGTATGAGAAGGCTCCTAAAAAGTACAACCTTAAAGAATTCTCTAAGCTTCCGATTGCCAAGATCTCTGAGGATCATGCCAGAAGGTTTTACCTGAATTCTCTGAAGGAAGATGAATGGAGAACTGGCTCCTCCAACTGCTGCAATGCCGAGAAGGCCACTATTCCAACAAAGGCACAATCGCCAGACCATCGACATCAATCTTAGAACAGTCTACTTGATGATATGTTTAGATGCTCGATGAATCGTGTCTTTGATCGCATGAAGATATATGACCAATGGGCTGCTGTGACCAAGCACTTCGACATTGGATTTACTTGGAGTCAATGGTCTGAGTCTTGGAAAGACAAAGCCATATTACCATGCCTCATCCCCCTAGTGCTAGAAGAAGATGACAGGGAAAATCTTCGAAGAATTTACCTGGCAGAAAATGAAGCACTCTCTTACGCTTGTGAAGCATTAAGTGTCTTTATCAAAAGTATATTGGGAGAAGAAGCTGGAAATAGGTTTGATGCTTTCACTGCTGATGTAGTTCTACACAGAGAAATCATCTTCATGGGTTTGCTGTATCCAGAAGATGTGAAGTATCAATGGGAAATTCAAACAGAATCTGAGCTCAGAAAACTTGGAAATTTCATCAAATGGTTTATACCAAATGATGCATTCTTTCTAAGAGCCCAACGGAAGAAGGAATTGAGACTTAAGCTATCCAACTGGGTGCTAGCAGAGCATCAGAAGATGAAACCTGCACCCGTACCAGAAGTTGGACCTTCTACTTCTACTCCTGCAGTTGAGATGGTCACTATTCCCAAAGTAGAATTTGAAGAAATGAAGGCCACCAACATGAAAGTCACTCAGCTGGAGACTTCTCTGAAATTACTATATGAACGTCTCAACATCCCTCCACCACCTCTTCCAAACCCTTAAACTTTGTTTTGCTTTATATTTTTTTTGGTACTAAGTGATATTTCTTATTTTTGTTGATACACTTATATATATTCACTATTTTTGCTCTAATTATCTGACTTATATTCAAATTTTTCTAAGTCTTATTTTGACTATGATGTGTTTTTACACTCTTTTTGTCTGATGACAAAAGGGGGAGTAAAAGAAAGGTATGATGAACACGTGAAAATCTGACTAACTCACCGTCCGATGTTCACACTCTGATGAATACGCTGGAACTGAAGTATTATGCATAGCATTTCATACATAGCATTGTTTCATACATAGCATTTGTGTGGTTATTTATTAATGCGCTAATATTCGTTGATCTAGTGCTCTTATAATGATAAATGAATTTGGTGCTAGTGCTCTTATAATGATCAATAAATTTGGTACAATTTGACTAAATCAATCTTATTGATCAGCATCCGATCTTACTCTGATACATCTACATATTTTGTTTTGCGATCACTTAATTTCAGGGGGAGACCCTTAATGTCATTTTGAAACTAAATTGTTCATCAACCTTAGATATTTGTCATCATCAAAAAGGGGGAGATTGTTGGAACCTAAACGATTGAGAAGTTTAGACCCTCATTAATTTTGATGATAACAAAATATTCACAAGAGAACAATTTATGTTCTAACAATTCTTGAAGTGTGCAGATACTAATATTACATATATTTCTAAGCCACTTATACAAGAAGGAAGAAGCTCTCAAGAGAAGGATACACTCCATGTGTCAGCATCCGGCTCATCCTAGTATACTGTCTTCGTGAGCGTCTGGAATTAACCTTTTGTGACACAAAGCTTATCCGTTTGCTATGAGCGTCCGATCTTCCGTTCTGAGTAAGCTTCTGAACTTCATTATAAATCACGTGTTGGTCACGTTGTTGCTCTTCCTCTCAGAAGGTTCTGGAATGGATTTCGAATTTGATCTTTTGCGCTAAAATTGTTGTACGAGGTATCTAAGGTGACACCTTTAGCTACAAGACAAAAATCGAACAAGCAATTGTGAAAAGCAAGGTAGTACGAAAACGGTAATATGTACTACTGAGATATTCTCTGGAAAGGAAGAAAGCGACAGCTTTTTGAAATCACCTCACTCAATGGAAGGAGCCATTTTTACTGTAACGGTAATATCCTTTAGAACTCCTATAAATACCCCAAGGTATCCATTGAAGAAACTGTCGAAACTACCGAAACTCTACAAAAGAATATTGCTTCATTTACTGAGAACAAGCACTGTTGCTATACACTACAAAGAGTCAATACTCTGAAAGCACTGCTTCTGTGAGCAATCAAGTTTCGAGCCAAGTCTCTGGACTACAAGAACTGAACTCAACGTCTGACACTTTCTTTTAGAAAGCATTTCTATATTGAGCTTAATTTTTTATTCTCTCTGTGAGAGTTATTTATACTTGTACTCAACTTACTTGTAAAAGTTGTTTTGGCCTAGTTAAGGCTGTTCCCTCAAAGACTCGACTGTACTGATTCGTTTTGAGAAGTTGAGAGTATTGTCAAGGTTGTGACAGTAGAATACTCTTAAGGTTTTGTAATCAGGTTGATTATAGTGGAAAATCCTTCAGGAACGAAGGGACTAGACGTAGCTACCAGTTTGGTAGTGAACTAGTATAAATCTCTGTGTCTCTTGCTTTACTGCTTTCTATTTATCTTTATCCTGCTGTGTTAAAAACAAGTTTTCACAAACTGCTTTTCCAGCGTCCTGTTTATTTCCAGCGTCCGTTTAACAAACTGTTTTGAAAAACCTGTGTTCTAAGTATTTTTAACTTAAAGTTTGCGAAAAGTTTTCAACACAATTCAACCCCCCTTCTTGTGTTCACGTTCATATATATATATTAGTAAAGCATCTACTGAAATGAAACCCTAGCCATTTCTCCTTTCTCACTTTCAGACTCTTTCACTGCGGCGTTCCTCTCTTCTCTTGCTCCCTTCTCTTCCGTCGCCAGCTTCCACAGACACCAACACCGGCACACCTCTCTTCCATCGGCAACCACCAAGCAACCAACCTTCTCCTTATATCTCCCATCCACGAACATCCACATTTTGCGCACATCCACGGACACTGGTACCCATCCACGAACTCCGCTGCGCCCATCCACGAACGCTTGCGCCCCTCTTTTCCCTTCGTATTGCGCACATCCACGAACGCCAATGAGGTAAGCTTCTTGATGAGTTGGTTCACTTGTTTTGCTCCACCCTTGACGATGTTCTTGAGCCTGGTTAAAGGTGATTAATGGAGCCGCACTCCTGTGGTCTTCTATCCCTGAATCACAGAACATGGAAGGAAGAAAGAGGATGGAACTCGTATCTATTCTAATTTTTGGATTGGGTTTTTTGACGATTTTTGGTTATATGTTTTTTGATGATTTTTGGATTGGGATTTTTGATGATTTTTGGGTATCTTCTCTCCTATGATTTGGGTATTTGTTCTAATTTTTGGGAATGGCATTTCATATGGGATTTGGGTATTTTTAGATTGTGTTTCTGTATCTGTATTATACAGATTAGGTTTCATATAGATTGTGTTTCTGTATTGGTGATTTGACATTTCATATTGGATTGGGTTTCTGTATTTTTAGATTGTGTTTCTCTATCTGTTCTAACTGATGATTTTTCTGTCAATAGAGGTTCATGGCTTTTGATTTGGAGTTTAGTGTTGAGTTTTTTTTTTGTATTGTTTGATGTCAATTTTCCTCTCTTTAGAAAGGACTTGATTTTCTGGATGTTAGGTGTTGAATGGTCCTAATTTGTGCAGAAATGAATGTTGTCCTCATTTTTTAAAAAATCATTATTGTTACTTTTTTTTTTAAATAAAAAAGGTACTTAAATAGTTCATTACTTGCAGAACCATCTTTTCAACAAATTAAAATGTTTTTATAATTTTTTTGAATAGTTATAATAATTTGTTAAATATATTATTGTTACTGTGGGTCGGGGGTAGGGCGGGGAAACTCGACCCCGGTCACGGGCGGGGATGGGACCCTGTTTTTCACCCCCGACAGGGATCGGGGACGGGCTCGGGTTTTTTTGAGGGAGTCGGGGGCAGGGACGGGGAAGGAAAAACCCGCCCCCGACCCGGCCCGTTGCCATGCCTACCTATGCTAAGGGAATCTTATGCTAGTCAGGCAATACATTTTATCCCAACATTTCTAAACATAGTTGCTCAAACGGCTGGGCCTGTTATGGGTTTGTTTAGGTCGTCCAATGTGCGTCTTTTGTGAACCAATTGGTCCTTGATCCAATCCATGTATAAAATCATTTAGGTTTAGCTTGGAACTCACTGTAACATCACTGCCCCCTTGAACTTCAACCTTGTCCTCAAAGTTGCTTGTCGATCTACTCACACGACCATCGTGTTCTTCCTCCCAAGTAGCTTCCTCTATGGTCAACCCTTTAAAATACACCAAGAGTTGTTCTTTGGGACCTTGAAGCGTAAGGAGAGTACGTGTTCCCAGAATGGAATGAGGATGAAGTTCCATGTGAGTGCTTGTGTGATCGAGAGGAAGCGTAGGTGGTTGAACTGGCAGCGCACTGTGGAAAGGTAGAGCTTTGAAACATGGACTAGTACCTAATGAAACGTGAAATTTCGAACACCGAATGAACACGAATTGAATGTGTTCATAGTTTCAGTCAAGTTAGGCCTTCTATCTCCTTGAACTTAATTTTGTAAATGGCTTGTACACATTTGATTTTTGTCTTGTGATTTATTTTGTCCACCCCATAAGAAATTAGGATGGTTCCTCCATCCAGGATTACAAGCATTGGAGTAAGGGTCATTATGTTCTTTAGTTCCCATAAAACTCACCTCTGCAAAGCAGTCCTTAGATTTATGCCCAGTTACTCCACAGTAGATACAAGAAGCTCTAGTTGCTCTAATTTCAATGGCCTTCAGTCTGTCATCAATCTTTTCCATAAAATTAGCCAAAACTCCTATACAAAGATGTCTGTGCCTTTGCATATTGCATTCCGGCCTTTGTATCTGAGTCTCTTTGGCCTACAACATTGACTTCTTCTAGCTGGCTCTCAATTGACATGCATCCCCAATCATTACCAATTATTGTAGTATTAGGCTGAGCTTGTGTTGCCATTAGAGTCTCTATCTTTTTTGTCATTGCTTCCAACTTAGCCTCGAGTGCAGTGTTGGTATCCACCTTGTAATTAAATTCCTGCCTGTTGGGACTTTCTTCTAGTTTGTCTTTCTCCTGCTGACCACTGAGTATTATTTTGAGCCATCGCTGTCATTATGTCATAGGCTTCAGTGGGTTTCTTTTTTCCAAAAGATCCTCCACAAACCGCATCTATAGCACCTTCGGGCCATCCCTGTCATTATGTCATTGCTGAGAGGACAACTTAATTCTAAGTAAATCTTGAAATCGCAATCAAGCCCCATGCATAGATTCAACTTTATTCAGTGCAAACCTATTGAGAAATTTGGTCTTCAAGTCCTCCTAAGTGTAATAGACTTAGGAGCTAATGAGTCCAACCAAAGTTGAGCTTTCCCTTGTAGCGAGAATGAAAATAATCATAACTTGATAGCTTCCTATGTGACATCATGACTTTTGATGGTATTTGCAATATTTTAAAATCTCTAGAGATGAGCATGGGGGTCTTCAGAAGGTAGTCCCAAAAGTTGCACAGAAGATATCATAGTTATTAGTGCTAGTTTCAACTCAAAATTATTAACTTCAGTTGACGGATAGTTGACATTATCTGCCACATCAGTTGTTGGAGTACTAAAGTACTCATTTAGTGTAAGCTCGTCCTCCATTGTTCTTTGCCGAAGTGTTCTTTCGATTTCAGGATCAAAAGTTCAGGTTGTTGAGAACATGTCTGCATACACCAAGAGAAATCGAAAAGTTAGAATTATTACTAACAGTAGAAAAACTAAAGACAAAATTAAACTAATAATTATAACAATTTAAATAGAAAAATAGAAATAAAAATAAACTAAAATAATGCCTAAAGTAACTAGAATCTCTTTATTTTAGGGTCTGTTTGGTTGGGGGTTTTGGAAGGGAAGGGAGGGGAGGGATTATTATAAATTATGTTTGTTTGGTTCAATTTTTTTAAGGGGAGGGGAGAGGAGCAAATCCCTCATAACCCAATTTTGGCTTCCCTCCCAAAATGGGGGGTTTTGGAGGAGAGAGAAAGTGGACAATTAAAATTTTAAATACATTGACTAAATTATCCCTACTTATACATTAAAATCTAAGTTTGACCTAATTACAAATCGCTCTTATACTTAAGTCATGTTTTAACCGTTCAGTCTGTTCCTCCTTCCAAGTACATCGCTCTATTTTTCGTTTTCGTTTATTTAGTTCTTTTGATGCTTTTTGCTTCTTTTCTATTACTTTATTTTTTTATTCTTCGTTTTTTTATCCCTGGCACGTTTCCTTGTACTCATTAAAAAAAGGGTATGCTTTTTTGTTGCTTTTGATTATGTCGCTGATCGCTCTGTGTTTGCTTTGCTTTCAATTACATGTTATTTTTTGAACCATTCAAAAGTTCGACAGTATTTTAATTTTATAATTTTTTTATTGTCTTAGATGGATAATCAAGGTTGGAAAATTATCGTCAATAGATGGTTTGACTTGCGCCGAAGAGCTATAGCTCAACTCATGTGTGCTATTGTTTTAATTTTATTTATAAAAGGTTACAAGGATAAAATAGTAACTTAGTTTTAAAATCCCTCTCCTCCCTTCTTGAACCAAACATATATCTAATTAAAAACCCTCCCCTCTCCTCCCCTTTCCTCCTTTGAACCAAACATATATTTAATTAAACTTCCTTCTGTTCCCTTCCCTACCCTCCCCTCCCCTCCATTAAAATCCCTCTCCTCCCCTCCCTCCGTTGAACCAAACAGACCCTTCATATCACTAAAACACCCCCGGCAACGGCGCCAAAAACTTGTTGCGGCTTAAGCAAGTGCACCAGATAGTAACTAGTAATAAAGTGGAGTATAATTAAGACTCCGAATGTCGAACCCACAGGGAATGCGCATGTACTAACGTAATGAAGATCCTAAGCTGTTTAGTCTAACGAATGTTATGGTTATAAGAGCAATCAAATCAACGCAAAATATAAGTAAAGCAATTCACAGGAATGAGGTAAAGTCAATTATGAGAAGCCTAGGGGAACCGGGTCTACTAATACTTAGTCCTTGAATTCACTAGTTAATTACTATGAGCTATATTTCCTGGTTGAAAGCTAATCTCTCACTCTATTATTATTATTACCCAATGATCATGCAAGGCAAATAAAAGAAAGAAAATTAAGTTATAGTGGAATTTTTAATTCAATAACTCATTAGAAACAAGCAATTATTCTTGATCCGACACAATTAGAGAATTCAATTATTCCTAAAGTTCAGTTAACTAACCATGGTACGACTACCTCCAATTAATTAACTTATTAAAGGGTGATCAAGCTTTATAGGATTAAGCATGCTAAGAACAATACAATCAATAGGATAATAGGAAACTTATAGAATTAACTAAATAAACATCAAGTACATAGTAAAAGATTTCCCATAACTCCTAGTGATGGATTTAGCTACTTATGGTAAGTGAAAAAAGCATATAATAACAAGAATCATAATAAAAACCCAGAATAGATATGATTAAATCTAAATTGGGACACCCTTTTGGTGTGACGATGGTCCTTTAGCACGTTTTTCACGATCCTCTCTAACTCTGACGGCAAAATAGGATTGGGCAAGAGCTCTAGAGGTTCCTCTATCCAAAAGTGTCCAAAAGTTCTTGAAAAGGGGCTAAGATTACCTATTTATAGGCTTTACAGTGCACTAGGTCAAACTGGCTTTATATCTGGGCGATTTAGGACTAGGTACGGCCGTACTGCACTTTAGTTGCGACGCTGGCCTGTACTTCTGCACTATGTGTGAGACACCCTTTGCCCCATCAAAGGAACCTTTAATTATTTAACCTTAATCGTTTATCTTAGCATCAATAAATACAGTGGAAAACACGTAGAAATTTAAACTAAAATAACAGCAGAAATAAGCACACATAATGTATACTATATGCATCAATATAAGGTCTGTGGCCCCTCGAAGGGCTCATGTACATTAGAGTAGCAGTCACATCATAGGAAGCATAGCGAACATACCGTCATCCCAAAATATTAACTAGAGGCTAACATGCCTCATCGAAAAGGCCAACATCCAACTGAAGCAAAATATGGCTCCTGGCCATAGGTACACTACCAGGATTTGAGAGCTCTTACTCTGTGATCCTGAACTACTGATAAAAGTACGACAGTGTTCTCTAGCTCAAAATCCCTCCAAAGGGATATCCTTGAGTCCATCTTCACTGTCGGGTACAAAAAGTGTGTCATCTTTGATAGTAACCTCTCCGATATCTGTGTCTAACATATACATAGCACATACACACAAAACATGTATACAGGGAGATAAGAACAACATAATCACCATAAAATGGGAAAGTAGCTATAGAAGGCAATACAAAGTACAATATTAGCAAATAAAACATGGTATTCACATATTCACATATAATTCCACTTAACAGTTATATACAAGTTATCCAGACTCGTAGCCATAAACTACTTATGGTTTGCCGTACTCCCTATCACTAAGAGTACGACCCTATGTCACAACGTACCCGTCCCATTCCAAGTACTAGTCAGTTCTCCAAGCAATATATCCCGCTCATCGTGACCTATAAGAGCACTTCCCGTACCCCCTATCAATCATGGTCGGGTATCTAGGTCTGCACTCAGCATCGTTCACCAAGGACTTAAAGCTCACAATACTCGTCAGCATAAACGGACACCACTAAAACCACGACGCAATAGCGACCAAACTATTGGCCCCCTGTGGAATACTTCCAGACCCAATGATATACACCCACAAAGTGCACATGACCTGCACTGCTACTTCATACTCGTGCTCGAGTATCTCCTGACCTCGTGCACCACACACGGTTGTGACATAGCACTAAGACAAACACTTTAAAAGCTCACACCACTCACATATCACTATACACTTAGATTCACTTTTATTTACTTTATTCACTCTACACATTATGCATGTTACATCTCACATTAGTTATATCCTCAATCACTTAATCCATTAACTTCACAACACCTAACACTACATATTGTACACATGGAGTATTGCCCAGTCATTTCATCACATAAGCACGTATCACATATTCCTACACATGTTTCTAATATCACACATAACACATAATTCACTATTACAAACTATGTAGGTCAAACACTAGACCTGGAACACACAATATTGCTCCTATGTTGGTTGATGGGTTCACGACACTTGTCCTCAGATACCATAAACCGTAACCCTTATCCTTAACCTCTAGTAGGGCTTAGGCACCCTACGCAAACAATGTATATTATTCTACACTAACAATACTGGTAAAAATATATTCTTACTCCTACCTAGATTCCAAAGCGTTAACTCGATGTTCCACAAACTCCTAAGGCCTCAACCATGGAAACACAAGCACAAACTCCTCTCTCCCCAACACGTCCAGGTTCTGTGCCTCACAATTAAAATACCATGAGTTATCCAAAAATTCCGCTGAGCACACCCACATGGTCCATAATTCACTGGAAACACAGAAATGCATTCAGATTAGAATTAGGGCAAGCTATGGAATTACAAAAATATGAGGAAGGCCACGGCCAGCCCCTGTTCTAAGAGTTCTAAAGAATCCAACTTACCCAGATCCAACTCCTGACAAGCTTTCACGGATTTTCGATATCTCTATTGGCACCAAAACCCTAAAACACGAAGAATAGTTAATCAGGGACTTACAATACCATCAATGGGTCACGAATTTGCTAAGGATCAAAACAGAAATCCGAGGGTCTCTCCTCTATTTCGTGGTCCAAGAAAGTGCCCCGGCAAGTTTCGGCAAAACCCTAGCTCGTTCGTACTCGTATGGCTCAACCGGGGTCCAAAAACACAGTTTGATTAGGTTTAGGATTGAAAACCTTGAACTGCTATCACGAAATCAGAATGGAAATAAGCATTAAACCTTGGAATGCTAAAAAATGGTGAGATTCTGGTCTGGAGATCAGTTAAGATCGTGGTTTAAGAAGAAGAAATGGTAAAAGTGAAAAAAATGGGTTAAATACCCTTAAATAGGAAAAATGGGTTACTGGGCGTGCTTCACTCGCGCTCTAGCGCACCCTACGCACTCTTCCTGCACACCGCACGCGACGCGCGCTTGCACGTGCCCCACGCGCATTTCTTCAGCACAAAGTTCTCTCCTGCTTGCCCGCCACGCGGCTCTATGTTTGAACACCATGTGTCATCTCCTGATTGGACCGCATGCCACGTGTCACAGACGACAAAAGCTATTGGTGTACCATAGACCAGCACGCCTCAAGCGCGTCCCACGTGCTTTTGCACAGTTTTGTCCAATTTCGCACGACTTCTTTGATTCTGATGCTCGTCCGACCCAGAACTTGATACCTTAACACTTAAACATCATTCTAAACAAAAGAACACATGATTGACCTCAAAATTAAGGATGTTAAATCCCAATTACTTGCTCGAAAGTTCATACTCGCTCTAGGTCACGAAAAAACAAAACCCTAATTCTAGCTCCGATTGTTCTCAAATTTTTTGAGGCTTCTAAGACTAATACTGAAACACTATCAAGCACTTATCTACCTCTTTATAACCTCCAAAACCTCACCAGTCTCATACTTGCCCTTACACAAAGGCACAAAAAGCGAACACACAGCTAAACACTCGGATACTCTGTCAAACTCCACAATACACATCTAGGTTCACACAAATACACTTATACACACAAAATCACACGTTAAGAAAGGTTAGAATATTGAGGATGTTACATTACCACCCCCTTAAAAAGAGATTTTGTCCCCGAAATCACGTACCTGTAAACAGATGTGGAAATTGTTGTCGCATCTCCTCCTCACACTCCCAAGTCATATCACCTATAGTGTCATCTCACACAATCTTAACTAAAGGAATGTGTTTACCACAAAGTTACTTGATCCTTCGATCCATGATCCTTACAGGTAATGCCTCATATTCTAAGTTATCTTTTAACTGTATTGACTCGGTTTCAATAATATGAGAAAGGTCGGGGTAGTATTTACGAAACTGAGACACATGAAAAACATCATGAAGATTGGAAAGATTAGGTGGTAAAGCAATGTGATAGGCTATTAGGCCAATTTGACGAAGAATTTGGAATGGACCAATAAACCTAGGAATTAGCTTTCTAGACCTGATAGCTCTTCCAATTCTAGTCATAGGAGTTACTCTCAAAAAAACGTGATCTCTCTCTTGGAATTCTAAAGGTCTCCTTCTCTTATCACTATAACTCTTCTGCCTATCCTGAGCTGCCTTCTTCTTCTCTCTAATCTTCTTGACTTGCTCTGTTGTCTATTGAATCATCTCAGGACCTAACACCTGTCTGTCTCCGGTCTCAAACCAACACAACGGGGTTCTACACTTCCGCCCATACAAAGCCTCAAAAGGTGCTATACCTATACTTGAGTGAAAACTGTTGTTATAGGTGAATTCCACTAAAGGCAAAACTCATCCTAACTTCCTACATGCTCCAACACACATACTCTCAGAAGGTCTTCTAGGGATTGGATCGTTCGTTCTGATTGACCATCCGTTTGGGGATGATAAGCTGAACTTAATCTTAACCTAGTCCCTAAAGCTCGTTGCAGCACGTTCCAAAATTTAGAGGTAAATCTATGGTCTCTGTCACTAATGATGCTCGATGGTACACCATGTAGGCTTACTACCTCCTTAATGTAAATCTGAGCTAACCTTTCCAAAGGGTATTTCTCTCCTATCGGAATGAAATGAGCACACTTTATCAACCGATCAATAACTACCCAAATAACATCAAACTTCTTAGGGGTATTAGGTAGTCCTATTGCAAAGTCTATTGCTATTCCATCCCACTTCCATTCAGGAATATCCAATGATTGCAACAACCCTGCTAGTTTCTAATGTTCTATCTTTTCCTTCTGACATATTAAGCAAGACAAAACATAGTTAGCTATGTTCTTCTTCATACCAGGCCACCAAAACATCTTCTTCAAGTCTTGATACATCTTAGTAATGCCTGGGTGGAAACTAAGCTTGCTCTTATGGGCTTCTTCTTGAATCATCTTTCTAATCTTGGTATCACTAGGTATACAAATCTTGTCTCCAAACCTAAAGATACCATCATTGCCCACATTAAATTCTGAAACCTTTCCTTCATTCATCAACTTCTTCATCTTGTGCAGATGTTCATCTGTCTCTTGCTCCTCCTTCATTAGCTTTAAGAATTCGCTAGTTACTAGCATCTTCCCCAAACACATTCTATCTTTAAACAACTGTGCTCCAAGACCAAAGTCTCTAAACTGCTCTTAGAGCTCCAACTCCTTAACCATCATAGCAGACACATGCTGGGATTTCCTACTCAACGCGTCAGCCACCGCGTTAGCTTTCCTGGATGGTATTGCAACTCAAAATCATAGTCCTTAAGGAATTCCATCCATCTCCTCTGCCTCATATTCAATTCCTTTTGGTCAAATAAATACCTCAAGTTCTTATGATCACTAAACACCGTGAACTTAGCACCATAGAGATAGTGCCTCAAAATCTTCAGAGCAAAGACTATAGCAGCTAGCTCTAGATCATGAGTAGGATAATTCCTTTCGTGAATTCTCAATTGTCTAGAAGCATAGGCCACTACTCTACCTTTCTGCATCAACAAATAACCTAACCCTTGATATGAAGCATCACAATATACCACAAATTCTCCTAAAGGATCAGGTAGAATTAAAACAGGTGAAGTGGTCAGTCTTTCCTTCAACTCTTGGAAACTCTTCTCACACTTCTCTGACCACACAAAATGTGTACCCTTCCTAGTCAGCTGAGTCATAGGTAAGGCTATCTTGGAAAATCCTTCGATAAACCTTCTATAATACCCTGCTAACCCAAGGAAACTTCTAATCTCACTAACCGTCTTTGGACTCTCCCACCGAATCACCGCTTCAACTTTGGATGGATTAACAGCTACCCCTTCCTTACTAATCACATGACCCAAGAATTGTACTTCTTCTAACTAAACTCGCATTTAGAAAACTTGACATACAACTGATGATCTATCAAAATCTAAAGTACAACCCTAAGGTGTCCTTCATGTTCTTCTATACTCGAAGAGTAGATTAGAATATCATCAATAAACACCACTACAAATTTATCCAAGAACAGTCTAAAGATACGGTTCATGTAGTCCATGAACACTGCAGGAGCATTAGTTAAACCAAAAGGCATAACCAAATATTCATAATGCCCATACCTGGATCTAAAGGCTGTTTTTGGCACATCTTCCTTCTTTAGCATGTCATCCAATTGGTCCTTCGGCTCTGCTAATTTTGCTGGTCACATTCTATAAGGTGCTATTGAAATAGGGCCAGTATCAGGAACTAAATCTATGGTAAATTCTATCTCTCTTTCAGGTGGCAATCCAGGAATATCATCTGGGAATACTTCAGGAAACTCTCTTACTACAAAAATAGAATCTAGGCTAGGAGTATACTTATTTTCCATAGGATACTTCTGAAATCACCACTAAGTCTATCACTATTGTCATTGGCAGATATCACACTGGATTGATCAGAAAAAGAAAGACTCTTATTAGCACAGTTCAATAACACGTGGTCAGAAGCAAGCCAATCCGTACCCATAATAATATCTAAATCATGTGAAGGAAGACACACAAGATTCGCAAGAAATTTCCTATTCTCAAAAATGACTGGACAATTTAAGCAAACAGAAGTTGTAACCAGAGGTTTACCCGTAGGAATAGGAACTACTAGCTTACAAGGTAAGGTAGAAACAGGCAATTTCAAATGATTTACATAATCATGAGATATAACAGAATAAGTAGCCCCGGAGTCAAACAATACAGCTAAGAGTTTACCAGAAACAATGCACATACCTTGTATCAGATAAGGAGATTGAGAAGACTCAGCTCCCTTCACTGTAAACACTCTTCCAGTGGCTTGGGGTCTAGCCCCTCCTGTACCTGCACCAGGTCCAGCACCATGTCCTCCAATTGTAGGCCCACCAGTGGCCTTCTGTCCCACTTTGCAATCTCTAGCAATTTGTCCTGGCTTCCCACAGTTGAAGCAAGAACGATCTCCACCTCCTATCGACCAATCTCTAATTATATGAGGTCCTGCACACCTAAAGCATTTCACACCAGGTGTGAATGTTCCACTATTCCCAGCAGCAGCAGTGGGCTGCTTTGGTCTAGAATAAGGACCTGCTCCCCTCGGAGCAAATCTGCCTCCTCTACCTCGGGCTCCACCTCTCTGTCCACTGCCTCTACCCGTACCACCACCTCTCATGGGTCTGCCACTCCTCTGCTGCTCTCTACGGCGGTCTAAAGTCTCCAACTCCATACTCTTCTCCACTAAGTTAGGAAAATGTACCAGTTTCAACGACATAACCGCCCTCCGGATATCATACCTCAGTCCATCCTAAAACTACCTATACATCCAAGCCTCACTAGGATGCAAAATGTAAAACTTAGAATACTTCAGCAATGCTTCAAATTTAGTAGCAAAGTTGTTAACACACTAATTTGTCTACTTTTATAAGGCATTTTTAGTACCTAAATATATCATTTTGCACTATTTAAAGCACAAAGGTACTCATTTATGTCCTATCATGAAGACATGAAGACACCACTATCATGAAGACACCACTCGGAGCAAAAGATGCGAGAAAGGACCAAAAACTGGCAAGTTTTGGAGAGTTTTAGCTTTACTAGACGAGCGGAACGGCTTGACATACCCTTGTACGGCCGTACCTAGATCAGAATCTCAATAGGGGCATACCCCCTTGGTCTGTACCACCTGGCACCGATGAAAAAGACCAGTACGGCAGTGCCAAAGGCAGTACGACCGTACACAAATGATGTCAGGGATGCAACACATATGGGTACGAGCCAGCGTCACAAAAAAAGTTTGCTATGGCCGTGTATATTTGCGGTACAGCCGTACCCCGTCTCAGAATGTGCAGATTTAAAAGCCAGATGACCTAATCCGTAATAACTCTATAAATAGGGTCTCTTAACCTTTTCTAAAAACTTTTTGACGAATTCTCAAGTCAGGAGCCTCTTTTTGAGAGTTATTCACAAACACCATATGATTGGAGTGAGTCTTGGATCATTGGAGCTTCCTGTCAATTCCAAATTGATGCTGGAGTTCGTGAGAATGTGAGGAACAAACGAGAGGATCACCGTCTTACCAAAAGGGTATCTCGGTTCTATTTAATCATGACCTTTACTAGTTTGGATTTATTCTATTTTATTTTGTTGTTAAACAATATGAGTAGCTAATTCCATCACTAGGGGTGATGGGGGTCTTTTACAATGTTTTTGATTTCTATTTAATTGCTATTTTGAATTCCTTATTATTCTTATGAATGTGTTGATCTTAGCATGCTTAATTTCATAGGACGTAGCTAATCCTTATTGAATTAGTTAATTATGGTAACAGGATCATAGTTAACTAATGGAACTATAGGATTAACGGAACTCACTTTATATGCCAGATAGGTTATTGCTTGTTTCCACTCGGTTATTAGATTAACAAACTTGTCTGTTTTTAATGCTCTTTCCTTTAATTACTTTCTAGGACCAAACAGAGTAATTACTTAGGAGGAAGGCTATTACAAGCTAGGTAGCTCTTAGTAATTTAGAGTGAGTGATTGGCATTCAATAAGGAAATACAATTCATAATAGCAAGGAAATAGATTTAGGATCTAGTATTAGTGAACCCGGTTCCCCTAGGCTTCTCCTATTAAATCTTGCTCTAATACTTTAAATTCGAAGTTTTATTCTGATTTCCCTTAGTTTTTCTGTTCAATCCCGCTCCAATCATTTCGATAGTTTAGAGGACTTAAGACTTTATTATGCCGGTACTTGCGCACTCTCTGTGGGTTCGACATTCAGAGTCCTAATTATACTCCACTTTTATTATGAGTTTCGACTAGGTGCACTTGCCTGAGCCGCAACAAGCTATTTATTTTCTGTTTTACTCTTTTATATTTGTTTTACTTTTATTAATTATTTTTCTTAGGCACCACAATGGAAGAAGAATTCACTCTCGAAGAGTACTTCTATCCTGTTGTCAATGTTCAGGAGAGTAAAAATGGCCCAACCATCAGGCGGCATAACTTTGAGTTCATTCCTTCTTTAATCTCGCCGGTGTCCGTAGTACAATTTTTGGGGCTACCTTTGTAAGACCCACATGCCCATCTCAAGAACTTTCGAAGAATACTTAGCACTGTTAAGTATAATGGAGTCCCAGCTGACGCTATTAAACTGACACTGTTTCCATTCTTATTGCAGGGAAAAGCTCAAATTTGGCTAGACCCTTTAGCACCAAACTCAATCATCACTTGGGAAGATCTGAAGAGCAAATTTCTCCATAAATATCTATCGTTGGCCAAATTTGCAGAGATAAGAGCAAAAATAACTAGCTTCAAACAATCTAAATTAGAGCCAATGCACGAAGCTTGGGAATGCTGTAACACCCCGAAATCCAGGCGCTACTTACGAGACAAAAATCACCAAGTATGAAATAGTTTTGGTACTGTTCGATAGAAATCACGGTTGAATTTTTTTTTATAAAACCCTTTCGCAAATAACATGACAGAGTAAATACAGCGTTGACAGAGCATGGTATACAAAGAGAATAAAAGGAAATACGTCTAGAATACATAAGTAAATCCTGAGGCAATACATCCTACAATGTTTTACAAAATACAGCATCAAAATAGGAATACATCTGACATATGAATTTCCTATAAGAAATACTCATACATCTGAGGCACTTCCGGCAGACACCTACGCAGAGGGCTACTCCAAAAGTAGAGCCTCACTCGACTACTAACTAATACAAGTACAGACATAATCCCAAAATACAATAGACAGACTCCGACATAAGAAACACTAAGCTGATCAACATGCTAACTCAAGCAGCAGGGGCAGCTATGTGATCTCGGTCCGCCTCAAAATGAATTGCCAAGGGCGATACCTGCCGCTCATAGAGGCCCTCCTCCTCTTCCTCATCCTCCACCATCGAATCCTCCTCCATATCGTCTACCACGGGCGTAATGACGTCGTCGTCACCAATGGCGTCGACAGTAGGGGTATCGAGAGGTGCATCCCTAGTACTATCCTCCTCGTCAGATGAATCTATGATCCAACCTCCGGATCCACACCCTAACTGGCCACAGCGAGGGCATACAGAAGGATCCGCCGAGGGAGTAGTCTCAGGGATAGGAATCGGAGACGAGGGAGTATATTCTACGGGTGATACGGATCTAGCAGGGGAACCCGTCGGGTCTACAGCGGCGTGAGAAGAGGGTGCTCCGACGTTCATCCTCCTGGGTCGCATGCGTCGTATAAATCTAAGGGGAGTAGCGCATAACGCTGAATCCGTAGCCCAAGGCTCGCTGCGAAAAGTGGTCCGACGTGGAATCTCGGACATGCCCTCTGAAACTGAGGTGTCTCCATCAGGGTGTGCGTCTACCCAAGCGGCTAATATGTGTGCGAAGGGCACCGGAAACCGCATCACTCGGCGCGTGATCCCTATGTGTGTAGCCTGTCCGTCGGTATGCGTCGTCTCGACCACGTTACCTGTGTACGTCACCTGGCCGGAGGCGTGGTCTACCTCCCAGGCGAACGGGGCTCCCGAGTCCGGGAACTCAAATGTCGTCATGGACGACATGACTAGCGGGGTCAGCTCGATCATCGACATCATCTGGGTTACATTCATTGATTGAAAGAACCACGGGCAAGGGTCAACTTCTTAACAAGACGTAAATAATGACAACGTATACGAATAGGCAAGCATAACACAATATCATAACGAATAGTTCACAAAATAAGATGCACCACAAATCCCTATTTGTCAGTCTATATGCCAATGCACATGATTCCGGAATATCACCCTCGCAAGGGCCTTAGGAGCTCTGGAGTCCGCTACCAGGCTTTCTCAACGCTATTCCCCGCAGGGATTTGTGCCCAGAGCAATCCCCCTGATGACACAATGCCCGTTTTTCCTCTTGACTGTCGGTACGTGCTCGTACCTAGGTCTGGGCGACTCTACGACACCTCGCTTCTGGCATCGATGTATGCATGAACAAGCAACTCTATCATCATAGTTAGTTTACCTTGACGGGATCACTCACACGGAGTGTCCGAGATCATCTATTCTTGTACTAACTCCCTTAATTAGAACCCCATATTTTCGGCTCAAGATCTCCCTTTATAGTCCAAAGTCTCTTTTCTTTAGAAAATCTCCTATTAGTTATGAAATGATTTATGTTGGAAATCCACTAATAGTTCAAAATAATTAATTAATTTATTCTAACTCTCACTTAATTCTTTTTAATGAAAAGGTGGTTAGTCCATTACTAATTAGGGTTTTAGAAAGATCTATTTTTAAGTGTCTCTTTGTTTTTAATAAAATGCCTCTTAGCTTTTATTTCAAAATCCAAAATTTATTTGACGTTGATGTGACGGTAACCCAACTCACGTGCTCTCGGCACTTCCCCAAATTATCACAGTCATTTAACAATATATTCTCAAATATAGTTAATGATCACAACACAATAATCATAATTACAAGGCATCATTCAAGAAAATCATTCCATCACATTGTTCATCATATTGTCACATATTTAATTTATGCATTCACATATTACTAATATACACACTTAAAGATGTTCTTACACATAAACATATGGAACATAAGCATGTAAAATACAAGCATATAAACATATGAAACATAAGCATGTAAAATACAAGCATATAAAGCATATGAAACATAAGCATGTAAAATACAAGCATATGAAACATAGGCCTAGAGATATCTAGAAGTAGCTCTTACTCATAACATATAAAACATAATCCTTAAAAATGTCTAAGAGTTGCCCTTACCGTGGACGCTTTCCTTCCAACGCACGATTTCGCTCTACAAGTTTACTTTCTCACACCTTCAACCAATCATGTTATTCAACTAAGTTAGAAACCCAACCTAGTGTCCTAATCCCTACCCTATGGCCACGGTTCTACAAGGAAAGGCAAGGAGAGTTTGTTTCTCAAAAAAGTGTAGGATCACTTAACTATAAAAAAACATTATTCTTTATTATCAAGAAAACAAGGAATCAAATGAAGAATTTGTCTCCTTCTCCAAGTGGAGCTCACGGCCTCATGGCCATAAAATGCCTAGATCATTCTTTCTTATTTTAAATATCCATTCCCTTTATCAACAAATTATGATAAGAGAATGAAAGTAGTAAGAAACTTGTCATGGGTTACATCCTTTCATCAAGTAGATGTTTCACCCATTCAAAGTGAGGCTCTCTTTTAGATCATAGCCCAAACAATGGAGTTTTAAAATATACATATTTTGTTGTTTCAAAAACCTTTTTATTACTATATTACAAATGATGTAGTAGAGTTCTTTTCTTTGAGGTTCTTGAGTCCATAAGCTCTTCAACAAGAAAGAGTGAAAAAAATGGAGTTCCCTTGCTCTCAACAACTTGGGTTATGACCTTTGTAAATATCAAGCCTCTATGTGTTTCACCAAGCTCATTGGAGTTTATAACTTATCTTAAAATATTGGTAGTAGTATTAACAAAATGAAATCTTCTAAGCAAGTTTTAAACAACAAATCCCAAGTCACAACTTTAAAGAAATGCTCTCAAGCCTTTACATAGACCATTCATGACACATATATATATGTATCCATCTATGTTCTTGGCTTCTCATCAAGCTTGAAATGAAAAGAAAACACATGCTTAAGTAACTAGAACTATGGAAGGAAAATGGCAATACAAATAGCATAAAATCTTTCTTTTGCTTTGGAAGAACTTAAGTAGGGATCATGGCCAACTACTAGTGATATAAAGTGAGCTTAAGAAGGAAGAAGAATGCTGTTTTTCTTACCCAAGGGCTGCTGTTCGCAGCTTGCAAGAAAAGGAACAAGTGCAGATTTTTTTTGTGAACAAAACAACTTCAACACTCTCTCCAACTACCTCACTTCTTCCACTATTTTTTTCTTAACTCAAGGAAGTGAATGAGCTGAAGTTGTTGGCCTTATATAGGCCTTGAGGCGTGCCAAAACTGAAGTGAGAATGGGCAGAATTTTGCTTGCTCAAGTGGTTAAAAACTAGTCAAAAGATTTCATGGTTATTACCCTTGAGTTCCTCATTTTGTGCTTAGCAAATGACACAAGAAAAGTGATGGATTTGATCACTCAAAGGGGCTGATTTCCAGCCAGCAAACAAGGAGATTTGATGTTAAAAAGAAGGAGATTTGGTGGTGAAGTGATCTTAGGAGATGGTAGGGAAAAGCTAGGATAAGGTAGGAAATCATCATGCATGAAGTCAAGATTTTGGTGAATGAGTTAGGAGTGGAATTCTCCTCAATTTCAGCTGCATATTTCGACCATGATGAGCTGAAAAAGAGAGGAGGAAATCTTGGCCAAATCCATGGGTGCAAGCAAGCATAAAGACCTTACTAACTCTTACCAAAAATGGAACTAAACTTTAACATTTAAGGTAAGTTAATCACATCACCCTATCCTTATGTCACTCTTAAAATCTAACATAATCTAATCATATATTTTCTGATTTTACTTGCCCTCTCCCTAGGGTCTCTCAGCTCCCAGTTTCGTCGCACGTTCGGTTTCACGTGTCTCGCGTCTCCGGCGCGTAGAAAATACAGTATTATAAAAAATTAAGTAAAATTGTCAAAAAAATTCTAATAAATCAGAAATATTATAAAACATCAAATTCCCAAATATTTAAATATTCGGGTCGAATTAGAGTTTTAATCGGGCAAAAACTTACCCGGGTAGTTCAAAACGCGACCGAAAACGGTGGAATTTTGAACTGAAAATTTAACTGTGACTTAATATAATATATTAAGTCCCAAATATAATTTTATTTTAGTTAAATTCATCCACTTGATTAACAGGACACAAAATGCATATTAATGCGTAATACAGGGAATTACAATACAGTAGTGATAATTAAGCCGTAGTAAAACTACCGGTGCTACAAATGCTTTCAAGAACTACTTAGAGGTTTTCCACATAAGGAATTTGCCACAGGGCAACTAGTTCACATTGTCTACAATGGGCTAAATGCACAGAGCAAAGCCGCCATAGATGCTTCGTGTGGAGGACCTTTGGGAATAAGAACACCATTTGAGACTCTAGAAATCATTGAAGAGATGGCTCAGAACAATGCTCAATGGTCATCAGAAAAGATACAAATTGATCCAGAAACTGAAAACCATGGGATGCAAACTCACTTATCTTTAGAAGCCAAGGTGGATGCACTTACTGAAAAATTCGAAGCCTTGTTAGCATCTCATGCTTATACTAGAGCTTTAAGGAAGCCTACAACAAAGGAGGACCCAATTGCAAAAGTTAACTTTATAGGCACCGAGAACCATGGTAGTTCCTACTCGAATAACAATAATCCGGTGTGGAGAAACCAAGGCAACTCATATTTACAGGTTCAAGCTCGAAGAAAGGGAAATCCTAGCCACTTTTAAGGAATGCAAGGGTGTATGAAAGCGCTTGACGAGAGGTTTAAGCATCTAGAGAAATTGCTAATGACTATTGCAGAAAGTCAGAAACAATTGACAGAGCAATTAGCCCTCTTGATAAACAATTTTTCCAAATCAAAGGAGAAACCGCCTACCCAAGAAGTGCAATCCAATTTGATAACTACAAGGGGAAGAACAGTACTCGCGGGGCCATCTGAAAAGAGCAAAGAAAAGGCCAACTCAACTCAGCCCCAAGAAAAATCACCTGCTCTGACCGAAGAAAAAGATATAAGAACAAGGAGCCTGAAAAAGAGTAGCTGACAGTACCTGTTAATCCACCTGACACAATTCCCATTGTGCCATTCCCTCAAAGATTGAAAAATGACTTATAGGACCCCCAATTTGTAAAAATTTTAGAAGTCCTAAAGCAGCTGACAATCAACACACCGTTCGTGGAAGCTATCTCTCATATGCCTATATATGCCAAATTCTTGAAGGATAATCTGGCCAACAAGAAAAAGATAGAGGAATTGTCCACTATTCGATTAAGCGAGGAATGCTCAACCATAATCCTAAGAAAGTTACCTCCTAAAATGAAGGATCCAGGGAGTTTTATAATACCATACACAATTGGAAATTCTTATTTTAAAAAAGCTCTTTGTGATCTCGGATCTAGCATAAATTTAATGCCTTTTGTAAGTCTGGTATACAACCTAAGAGGGGGGGTGAATTAGGTTGAACACTTTTCGAGTAACTTTTAGAGATTTTTCTCGTTCTTTTGTTTTATGGACAAATAGATAGAGTTTGATTGATAAACAAAAGTAAAAGGATAAGGAAGAAGATTGAGACACAGAATTTATACTGGTTCCCCTAACCACTTGGGTACATCCAGTTCTTCTGACACCTGCAGAGCAATCCACTATGATAGAAATTCTTGTTACAAGCAAGCCTCACCCCAAGGCTCCCTAACAATCTCTATACAACAAGATAGCACCCCACTATCTTTTCAAACCAAAACCCAACACAAGGATGAGTTTAATAACCGTGAAGAATGGTAAAGCATATGGTGTATCGGATCAATATCACTTTGTAACTATACAACTTAGTGCTCAAGAACTTTTGAGAATATGAAAATAGTAACTAAGTTCTAGGCAAGAAAGTTTTGAAGGTTTAGAACTTGTAAAATGATATTGATCTCTTAGGATTTGAAAGAATGAAAGTTGTGTATATTTTCCGATGTAAAAGGTATATATATAACCATCGGATCGTGTATGAAGCAAGGTGATCATTTGGCAACTTTTCGTAAACCAAACCACACCATTTGAAATCACAACGTTTCAGAAAATTTGATTTTGTAAGAAGGGTAATCGATTACGTCGTTATGGTAATCGATTACATGTGTACGCTGAAAATCGGATATTCAAAAATTTAGTTAATGTAATCGATTACACAATTAAGGAAATCGATTACATGTGTATCACGGGAGTTTATGTAATCGGTTACACATTATAGGTAATCGACATCTGAAACTAAGAAAATGTTTTTGCACATCACCGAGCATTTATGTAATCGATTACAAACTTGAGGTAATCGACATCAAAGCGAAATATGTTTTTCTTAAGATTTCAAAAGGTTTGCTTCAACACTAACTTTGCAAATAACTTAGATTAAGTTTTTAAACTTAAGAAATGATTTGTTTGAAGACATCTAAGTTATATAATCACAGTTTTGCAATATGTCAAAGATACGAACCATACTTACAGAGAATTGAAAAAAACATAATTAACAACTCTGTAGAATCTTTGACTTGATCTATCGGAGTCTTTTCTTCTTTTTGATCAGCAATCTTGTCATCATCGAAACCCAGCCAAGTTTAAGAAGGAAATCTTCTTCACAATCTCCCCCTTTTTGATGATGACAAACACTAATCTTGTTAACAGTTTGCGAACGGAAAAGCTCCCCCTGTCTTGTATATCTCCCCCTTTGTTTTGGAGTTGGGAAACCTGAAAAGGTAGTAAAATACAAGACATACACATACAGTAAAATACAAGACATACACATACACATAATATCTCCTTTCTCCCCCTTTTGACATCATCAAAAAGAAGAAAAAGTAGCATAAATATAATAGATTTACCAAGCTCATGCAAACACACACTAAATACTTAATATGAGTCATCCATACAAACTGTTCAAAGTTCCTACTTAGTAAAGTCCAAATAAAGAAAACATAAACCAAAGTGCAATTTAAGGAAACAAAGATCTGAGTAACTAGATGTAGAAATCCAACATAGACAAACAGAACATAATGATAAATGTGATGCATGCATGATGAAGCAAATCAGGCTACTCGTCATCCTCCTCATTTGCATTTACGAAAGCTTCAAGGCGGTCCATGCGGCGGCAGTTCATCAAACCTCTCGCCATGTAGCCACGGACACTCAAGCTTATCCATAATCATTTGATTGGTGACCTCTCCATCATGATCTTGAGGTTCCTCATCCTCTCAGACAGAGGGTGTAGCAGATCGACCGATACTGTAGACTCGCCAAAGAAGATCCCGGTTTATACCCATCTTTGGTAATATATCCATGTGGATTTCATTCTCGGCAGTGTCATTTCCAGATAAACCTCATTCTTTGGTGTCCACATTGCAAAGATTCCAACAACCTGAGATTTGACGCGCATAAGGCAAACTAGTAGTTCGCTTCTTCAGAGACAACATGTGGTTCATAACCAAATAGGCCCGATTGATAGGTTTGCTATTCTTAATAGCATACATGATTTGCATCTCAAAATCATTGATTTGAGAGTAGTTGGAGGCCTTAGGAACCAAGACATAGCAGATAACATAATGAAGAAGTCTATCATCAACATTCAAGTGTCCTACAGATAGAATATTTACGGCAGAGGAGGCGACAGGACCGTTGTCTTTTTCTCGAGTAATTTCAGCCTCACCATAGCGACACATTGATAAATAGAATTCTTTCTTGTCATACTCCTCCCAATCACATAGAAAATCAGTGTGAATCCTTTCTCCCTCAAATGGAATCTCCAGAAACTCTCCAATTTGCTTCAATGACAATTTAATTGGAACCCCTTTCACCCAAGAAATCAGACCACTACCCTTAGCCTCTAAATTACAATAGAACACTCTAACAAGATCAGGATAGTAGTTTCCAAAACCATTAGCAAGTTGTATTACCCCCTGTCTTTCTAGCAACGAAAGAAAATTGAAACGAGCAAATGCAGTAAGACTCACATACTTGGGAGTGATAAGTTTCCTGCCAATAAATTGTTGGAAGCGAGTTCTTTGTTCAGAGGTCGCCAACAACCTTGATAAGTCCAGAGGATTTGGATTTGCTCTCCTTGCATCAGTCACAGATGGATTTTTGCTTCTGAATTTCCTTGAAGGTTCCATGGTGATGAAAGTGTTTAAAGAGGGTTAGGGTTCGAAATTGTAGGGAAAAATCAGAAGAGGGCCATTTAATTGGAGGAGGACAAGGGATTAGAAGTGAATGATCTGAGCAACAATGGTAGAAATAAGGATTGGAAGGTGGGTGGTTGAGAGAGGATGAGTGGTAACCGATTGCAAGAGTGAAAGAAATGTTTTAGAAAACTGATTTTATGCAGCGTCGGTTTAGCAAATTTTGGCGGATATGTAATCGATTACACCCAAGTGGTGTCGATTACCATACTGCAGTCGGCGAAAATCTGAAATTTACGAAAATGTAATCGATTACTCATAATATGTAATCGATTACACCTTTGTTAAAAATTTAATTTTGAAAAAGTATTGATAAAACATGCAATGTATGAGTATCTATTCTATGCATAACACACATATCACATAGATTTATGATTAAAAAAACATACATACACCAGAATGACACAATAAAAACATATAAGTTAAATGAAAGAACTTTTTGTCACCAAATGTGTTGGTCTTCATATATCCTTTTCATCCAAAATGCCAAGTTCTCTTCTTATTTTGAAGAAGGGTTCTTTGGCTAATGGCTTTGTGAAGATGTCAGCTAATTGAGCATGAGTATCAACAAATGTAATCTCCACGTCTCCTTTTAGAACATGATCTCGTAGAAAATGATGTCGAATGTCTATATGCTTGGTACGAGAGTGCATAACAGGATTCTTTGATATATTTATAGCACTTGTGTTGTCACACCTTAAAGGAATGCATCCAAGATTGATTTCATAATCACATAGTTGTTGTTTTAGCCAAAGACTTTGAGCACAACAACTTCCAGTACAATATATTCTCGCTTGGCGGTCTTTGAGAGCAACACTTGCTTGTTTCTTGCAAGACCAGGATATTAAAGCATTTCCAAGCATATGGCATGTGCCACTAGTACTTTTTCGATCAGTTTTGCACCCTGCATAATCAGAATCTGAATAACCAACTAAAGAGCAAATACTACCTTTAGGGTACCATAGGCCAACATTTGTTGTTCCTTTCAGATACTTCATGATCCTCTTTACCGAAGAAAGATGAGATTCTTTTGGATTGACTTGAAATCGAGCACAGAGACATACACTAAACATAATGTCAGGACGACTGGCAGTTAAGTATAATAAAGAACCAATCATACCTCGATATTTCTTGATGTCTACTGATAAACCTGACTCATCTTGATCAATATAAGTACCAGATCACATAGGAGTTGCGATCTCTTCGCAGTTGTCCATGTCAAACCTCTTTAACAGTTCTTTACAATATTTTGATTGATTTATGAAGATACCATCCTTAGTTTGCTTGATTTGAAGTCCAAGAAAATAATTCAGCTTTCCCATCATGGACATTTCAAATTCTCCTTGCATCATCATTGAGAACTCTTCACACAAATCTTTATTGGTTGATCCGAAAATGATGTCATCAACATAAATTTGGACCAATAGAGTGTGATCCTTAATTCTCTTGATGAATAGAGTAGTATCTACCTTACCTTTTTCAAATCCTTTTTCACATAAGAATTGACTAAGTCTGTCATACCAAGCTCTAGGGGCTTGTTTCAAACCATAAAGAGCTTTCTTTAATTTGAATACATGTGAGGGGTTTTTGAAATCTTCAAACCCAGGAGGTTGTTTGACATAAACTTCCTCATTTATGTATCCATTTAAGAAGGCACTTTTGACATCCATTTGAAATAATTGAAAATCTAAAGAGCAAGCATAACCAAGTAATAAACGTATAGCTTCTAACCTTGCAACAGGAGCGAATGTCTCTTCAAAATCAATTCCTTCCTCTTGATTATAGCCTTGAGCAACCAACCTTGCCTTGTTTTGAATAATTATCCCATTTTCATCAAGTTTGTTCTTAAACACCCATTTTGTACCAATGATGTGTTTGTCTTGTGGTCTAGAGACAAGTTCCCAAACTTGATTCCTTTCAAATTGGTTTAACTCTTCTTGCATGGCAAGAATCCATTGATCGTCTTCAAGAGCTTCATTTATCTTTGAAGGTTCTATTTGAGAGACAAAAGCCATGTATAGGCAAGCTTCCTTCAGATTTAGTCTTGTTTTTACTCCTGATTCAATATCACCAACTACTTTGTCAAGAGGATGATCCCGATGAATTCTCCATTCACGAGGTAGATCAGGATGATTCTGCTCTTGTTGAAGATTGTCGTCTTGGTGATTGACTGAATCAATTTGTTTTTCTTTGACAGAGTCTTCCATAGGTAATTCTCGACTCAAAGATCCTTAGTAATGTCTTTTGTAGATGCTTCCATTATATCATCATCATCATCATCACAAGAACCTTTCTACAAATTGGGTTAGTTTCATCAAAGGAAACATGCATAGATTCTTCTATAACTAAGGTTCTTTTATTATAAATTCTATAAGCTTTACTTGAAAGAGAATAGCCAAGAAATATACCTTCGTCGATTTCTCATCGAACTTACCTAGGTTGTCTTTGTCATTGTTGAGTACAAAACATTTGCATCCAAAGACATGAAGATGTGAGATGTTTGGCTTTCTTCCTTTATATAGCTCGTAAGGAGTCTTTTTCAAGATCGGCCTTATATTGACTCGATTTGTAACATAGCAAGTACTTTCATTGCATCCGCCTGAAGTACTTTGGTAGACTTGAATCACTGAGCATTGTTCTAGCCAGTTCAATTAGAGATCGATTCTTTCTTTCTGCCATGCCATTTTGTTGAGGAGTCCTTGGAGCTGAGAAATAGTGAGTGACACCTTGTTCTTCACAAAATTCCTCAAAAAGAGCATTTTGGAACTCCCCACCATGATCACTTCTAATAGACACAATCTTCATAGATTTTTCATTTTGCACTTGTTTTGCATATTTCTTGAACGCCTTAAATGCATCACCTTTCTGTGCTAAAAATAGAGTCCAAGAATATCTAGAGAAATCATCAACAATAACTAAAGCATAAACATTACCTCAAGCTTCTAGTTCTTGAGGGACCAAAAGATCCATGTGAATCAACTGAAGTGGTCTTGTAGTTGATACCACATTCTTTGGTTTGAAAGAGGATTTTGTTTGTTTCCCCTTTTGGCATGCGTCACATAATCTATCTTTGACAAATTTCATTTTGGGTAATCCAATAACAAGATCATGTTTGACAAGCTTATTCAAATGTTCCATGTGAATATGTGCTATTCTTTTGTGCCAAAGCCATGCATCATTATTGTTTACCACTAGACATTTAATCTTCAAAGATAAATCATCTAGACATACCTTATAGGAGTTGTCGATTCTATTTCCCACTAACTTCTCTTCAGGAGAGGCTTCATTTTCAATGATACATTTTTCTTTGATGAAGTTTACTCTGAATCCTTTATCGCAGAGTTGACTTATGCTAATCAAATTGTGCTTCAAACCTTCAACATATAGGACATCATCAATAGTTGTGAAGGAGAAGCTCCCATCTTCCCACTCCCAAGAATCTTTCCTCTATTGTTATCTCCATATGTGACATATCCTTTAGATTTCAGCTTCAGAGATGTAAACTTTGTACAATCACCAGTCATGTGTCTAGAAACGACCACTATCAAGATACCATGTGTTCTTTGGTCTTTGTTCAGCATTTCTACAAAACAGATTTAATGTATTATGTACCCAAAGTGATTTGGGTATGATGGATTTAATGCCTTTCCTTACCCATATGAATTCTCCATAAGGAACTCCAAAGTTTCTTATGTAGCAAGCATTGGGGTATGGCCTTTGACATACAAGAATCACAATTCTTATAAATATGACTAGTGATAGAACTACTAGACTCGTTTCTTTTACATTTCTAGAAATTGAATGATTTCCATTCTTAACCACATTTCAGAGTTTGCTTTAGAAGAGTTTCCAATATACAATTTAGATGATTACGAGTTGTTGGTAGTTGTGCTTGCTTTGACAAATATAGTTTTGTTAGGACTTGGTGTTTGAAAATTTGAAAAACCAAGACCATGTTTGTTGTTTGAATACCTTTGTCTACCAAGCACTTCTTCTAAACCAATTTGACCTTTTTCATATCTTTTGATCACTTGGTTTAGATCAACAATCTTAGATTCATATCTTAAACATTTATTACATACAGAATTTTTGACATTTTCTGACTCCACACATGTGTCATTAGAACTTCTTTCTAGTTCTAAAATTAATTTCTTTTGTTTCGAAATTGTTCTAGAAAGTATCAAACATTCTTCATGTAACTCATGAAATGCATTCTGTAATTCTATATAAGATGGTTTTTCATTAGACATAGAAGAACTAACCTCTTGTTCATCATCTGAGTGATGTGATGCCATGAGTGCTTTGACTTCAGATTCTCCACTTTCTGAATCGGAGGATGTGCTTACTTCATTGTCATTCCATGCAATGTAGGCCTTTTTGGATTTGAATTCCTTTTTCCCTTTGAAGTACTTCTTCTTTGTCAGATTAGGACATTCTGCTTTCATATGTCCTTCCTTACCGCATTCAAAACATGTGAAGTTCTGATTTGAAGTGGATGTATCCCTTTTCTTGAAAAATTTCTTTTTGTTATCAAATTTAATATTTTGGTCTTTCTTAAGAAATTTTCCAAACCATTTTACCAGGAGAGTGATGTTCTCATCTTTCATATGTCCTTCCTTACCGCTTTAATATTTTGTTTTCTGGTTTCAACCTTTAAGGCAATGCTTTTGTTCTTCTTCTCTTTGACTTCAGTCTCTTCCAATCTTCCAAGTTCCAATTCATGTTCTTGGAGTTTTCCAAATAATGCCGCATAAGTCATTTTTGACAGACTTTTCTTTTCAGAAATTGCTGTAACCTTTGGTTGCCATTGCCGAGTCAATGATCGAAGAATCTTGAGATTCAACTCATCATTGGTAAAGGTCTTTCCAAGAGCCATTAAGTGATTTGTCAAATGAGAGAATCTCTTTTGCAAATCAAGTATTGATTCACCGGGCTGCATTCTAAACATTTCATATTCTTGTGATAGAGTATTCAGTTTAGACCTCTTTACTTCTACTGTTCCTTCATGAGTTACTTCTAGAGTATCCCAAATCTCTTTAGCAGTTTTACAATGTGAGATACGAAAGAATTCATCCATACCTAATGCTGACTGTAGAATGTTCTTGGCCTTTTTGTCATAGAGCACTTTCTTCTTGTCATCATCTGTCCATGCAGTTTTGACTTTATCTTGCACTTCATTGTTGATGACTGTTGTAGGCACATAAGGACCATTCTCTACAAAGATCCCATATTTCTTCACCTTGTGCTTCAAGATAGGATTGCATGCGAATCTTCCGAAGTCATAGTGTTCTCCAACAAAACATGGAGGCTTGTTGTTATCGCCACCATCTCTAAAAGTAGGATTGTTACTTGCGGAAGCCATGGATCGAAGGAGCGAGTTACCTTAACTCGCTCTAATACCAATTGTAAGTCCGGTATACAACCTAAGAGGGTGAATTAGGTTGAACACTTTTCGAGTAACTTTTAGAGATTTTTCTCGTTCTTTTGTTTTATGGACAAATAGATAGAGTTTGATTGATAAACAAAAGTAAAAGGATAAGGAAGAAGATTGAGACACGTAATTTATACCGGTTCCCTAACCACTTGGGTACATCCAGTTCTTTCCGACACTGCAGAGCAATCCACTATGATAGAAATTCTTGTTACAAGCAAGCCTCACCCCAAGGCTCCCTAACAATCTCTATACAACAAGATAGCACCCCACTATCTTTTTCAAACCAAAACCCAACACAAGGATGAGTTTAATAAGCGTGAAGAATGGTAAAGCATATGGTGTATCGGATCAATATCACTTTGTAACTATACAACTTAGTGCTCAAGAACTTTTGAGAATATGAAAATAGTAACTAAGTTCTAGGCAAGAAAGTTTTGAAGGTTTAGAACTTGTAAAATGATATTGATCTCTTATGATTTGAAAGAATGAAAGTTGTGTATATTTTACGATGTAAAAAGGTATATATATAACCATCGGATCGTGTATGAAGCAAGGTGATCATTTGGCAACTTTTCGTAAACCAAACCACACCATTTGAAATCACAACGTTTCAGAAAATTTGATTTTGCAAAGGGTAATCGATTACGTCGTTATGGTAATCGATTACATGTGTACGCTGAAAATCGATATTCAAAATTTAGTTAATGTAATCGATTACACAATTAAGGAAATCGATTACATGTGTATCATAGGAGTTTATGTAATCGGTTACACATTATAGGTAATCGACATCTGAAACTAAGAAAATGTTTTTGCACATCACCGAGCATTTATGTAATCGAATACAAAGTTTAGGTAATCGACATCAAATCGAAAAATGTTTTTCTTAAGATTTCAAAAGGTTTGCTTCAACACTAACTTTGCAAATAACTTAGATTAAGTTTTTAAACTTAAGGAATGATTTGTTTGAGCACATCTAAGTTATATAATCACAGTTTTGAAATATGTCAAAGATACGAACCATACTTACAGAGAATTGAAAAAAACATAATTAACAACTCTGTAGAATCTTTGACTTGATCTATCGGAGTCTTTTCTTCTTTTTGATCAGCAATCTTGTCATCATCGAAACCCAGCCAAGTTTAAGAAGGAAATCTTCTTCACACCTTTATCTATTTTTAGCGGCCTGGTTTAAAAGAAGTCAGGCCCATAAGACTTCAATTACAACTAGCAGACAGGTCTATAGTGCACCCTAAGGGGATAATTGACAATGTCTTAGTAACGGCAGAAAAATTTATTTTTCCAGCCGACTTTGTGGTTTTAGTCATGGAGGAGGACAAAAAAGTGCCACTTTTGTTGGGAAAACCGTTCTTAGCAACCAGAAAGGCATTTATTGATGTCTACTAAGGAAAGCTTACATTAAGGCTTGACAACGAAGAAGTTGTCTTCAGTGTGTTCTATTCTTTAAAAACACCTAGTTCCCAATCTTGCAATTTTATAGATACTTTAGCAGAAACTGTACTAATATCTTATAATTCGCAGGTACATTTACTTACAGATCCTCTAGAAAAAATTCTAACTTGCAGTAAAGAAGCCATCGCAGATGAAGAGGGAATTAAAGAGGAAGTTCTTGCACTGGATGCAGGCATGGAACCAAGGCCATCGAATAGGATGCAGTGATTTGAAAGATTAAATAAACCCAAAAAGGCTAAAATCAAATCATCTCTAGAAAAACCGCCAGGGCTGGAATTGAAACTATTACCCGCTAATCTCAAATATGTATTTTTACATCCACCATTGTCCTTACTAATTATAATTTCATCTTCTTTAACGGATGCAATGGAGGAAAAGCTCTTAAGGATTTTCTGGGAGAACAAAGAAGCATTCGGGTGGAGCATTCATGACATAAAAGGAATCAGCCCCACCATTTGCTCCTATAGGATTTACATGGAGACAGATCATAAACTAAAAGTGCAACCTCAATGAAGACTCAACCCAAATCTGAAGGAAGTTGTCAAACAGGAAGTTGCCAAGCTACTTGATGCTAATATTATCTATCCTATTTCTGACAGTTCTTGGGTGAGGCTTGTGCAGGTAGTTCCTAAAAAGGGAGGAACCACAGTTATGGAAAATGAGCAAAAGAGTTAATTGCAGTAAGGAAAGTGACTGGCTGGCGTATGTGCATTGAATACAGAAAATTGAATGAAGGCACCAGGAAAGATCACTTCCCTCTCCCTTTTATTGATCAAATGCTTGAAAAATTATCTGGCCATGAATTCTACTGCTGTCTAGATGGTTATTCTGGTTATATGCAAATCCCTATAGCTAAGGAAGATCAAGAGAAAACTACATTTACATGCCCCTATGGGACATTTGTATATAGAAGAATGCCATTTGGTTTATGCAACACACCTGCCACATTTCAAAGATGCATGACGGCTATTTTTTCTGACATATTAGAAAATTGTATCCAAATATATATGGATGATTTTTTTGTGTATGGATCCACTTTTGATGTCTACTGGCGTAATTTAGATCTTATGCTTAAAAGATGCATAGAAACCAATTTAGTTCTAAATTGGGAAAAATGTCAATTTATGATTTCAGAATGCATAGTCTTAGGACACAAGATTTCTCAAAAAGGTATTGAAGTTGATCCGGCTAAAATTGAATTTATTTCGAAACTACCACCTCTAAACTCAGTTGGAGCTATTAGAAGTTTCTTAGGACATTCTGGCTTTTATAGAAGATTTATCAAAGATTTTTCACAAATTGTAAAACCACTTTCTAATCTTTTAGTGAAAGATATACCCTTTGAATTCTCTGAGGCATGTCTAAAAGCTTTTGAAACTTTAAAATCTCTATTAATAAATTCTCCTGTTATGATAGTGCCCGATTGGTCTATTCCATTTGAGTTAATGTGTGATGCTAGTGATGTCGCAGTTGGTGCGGTATTAGGACAAAGGAAAGGAAATTTTTTTCATATTATCTATTATGCTAGTAGGACACTGGATGAAGCACAACGAAACTACACTACTATTGAAAAGGAACTACTAGCGGTTATATTTGCAGTTGATAAATTTTGTTCCTACTTAGTTATGTCCAAAATTATAATTTATAACGATCACTCTGCTATTAGACGTTTACTTGCAAAACAGGACGCGAAACTAAGATTAATCAAATGGCTCCTACAACTTCAAGAATTTGACATCGAAATAAGATAAGCGGGGTATAGACAATGTCATCACATATCACCTTTCAAGGATAGACGCAGCAGTCAGACCACTTGAAAGAGAGCAAATTCAAGAGACCTTTCCAGAAGAGCATTTACATGCTATATCTACAGCACCTTGGTAAGCTGATTATGTTAACTATTTGGCCGGTAAGGTGCTCTCTCCCAATTTAACATATGCTCAGTGTAAGAAATTCTTTTCTGATATTAAACATTAATTCTGGGATGAGCCTTATTTATTTAAGATATGTGCTGACAGAATAATTCAGAGATGTATTCCAGAAATAGAATATCAATCTATATTAGAGCACTATCATTCTAGAGAAGTAGGAGGCCTTATGGTCCCACACGAACAACTCACAAAATTTTACAATGCGGTTTTTTTGGCCTACCTTGTTTAAAGACACTTATAAATTTGTTAAAGCCAGTGATCCCTGCCAAAGAAGCGGAAATATCTCTAGAAAACAAGAAATGTCTCTGAATAGTATTTTATATTGTGAGCTTTTTGATGTCTGGGGCATAGACTACATGGGACCATTCCCTAAGTCCAATAAAAACATGTATATTTTAGTGGCAGTAGATTATGTCTCTAAGTGGGTAGAAGCAGTAGCATTACCAACTAACGACGCTCGAAGGGTAGTCAGATTTTTGAAAAAGAATATTTTTACTAGATTTGGAACACCTAGAGCAATAATTAGTGATGGCTGCAGTCATTTTTGTAATAAGCAATTTGACAATCTCTTAGCAAAATACGGAGTTAACCATAGAGCAGCTACACCTTATTACCACCCTCAAACCAGTGGCCAAGTAGAAATCTCTAATAGGGTACTTAAGAAAATCCTTGAAAAAACTGCTAACGCCTTAAGAAAGGATTGGTCTTTAAAACTTGACGATGCACTATGGGCATGCATGACTGCTTTCAAAACCCCTATAGGAATGACACTATATATGCTAGTATTTGGAAAAGCTTGTCATCTCCTCGTCGAATTAGAGCACAAAGCTTATTGGGCTACTAAATTTTTAAATTTTGATATGCAAATGGCAGGTGAACACCGGTTATTACAGATCAATGAAATGGATGAATTTCAAATTGAAGCCTATGAAAATGCAAAATTGTACAAGGAGCGTACTAAAATGTTGCATGTCCAGCGCATCCAAAAGAGAAGCTTTCAAATTGGAGACAATGTACTAATCTACAATTCTCAATTTCGACTATTTCCAGGAAAACTCAAGTCCTGTTGGTCAGGTTCCTATGAAATAATAGAAATGGTTGCTAAAAATGGTTCAACCTTTAAGGTGAACGGACAGCGAGCTAAGATTTATGTTGTAGGAACACCCAGGGAGACATATGCCATATCCCTGCAACTCCAAACCACTTAACAAAGAGTAACATGTCAGGCTCGTTGATCCGCTGTCGTGTACGGGTCAAATAATTAAAAACAGTAATGCAGTAACAAGGCAATTCAACCTTGATTGTCTCACAAGGATCTCTAATTAACAATAAACAAAATCAAGAACGTGCAAAGAAACAGAATTAGGGGGGGTTCGGTTGAAAACAGATTGCAATAATGAAGAAATTTAATTGATAACAAACAATCAATCCACTGGTTATAGGAACTTCCACTCGAATCTATCACAGGTTTCAAAAGATTATTGTATTCCGTGTTTCTATTCTTGTTTGATCACAGAATTAACTAATCAAGCGTTGATTAAACCTATACGAATTCCTACTGGATTAAGCATCATAGAATTCAATTAATCATGAACAAGGAACAAGCGTCACAGAAACATGATTAATTTAACAACTGAATTCAATTAAACCTATAACTAAGCATTATGGATCCTATTGATCTTTATTTGAAATAAACCAAAACAAGCATTCAATTTAATTTAAATAATCTCAAATCAGAGAGCAAAAAAGAAATTGATATGATTAAGCATCAATACCTAAAACGAGTTTGCAAACAGAAATTAAAGAGACGAAAGATCAAAAGGAAAAGAAATAGAAACAAAAAATCGAATTTAAAATTAATAACAAACCTCAAGATTCTGAACGTGAACACAAGAAGGGGGGATGAATTGTGTTAAAAAACTTTTCCCAAACTATACGTAAAAACTTCAACACAGGTTTTTCAAAACTGTTTGTATATTAGATGCAAAGAATTAAACCGGATGCAGAAATTAAACAGTTTATGAAAACTTGTTTTACTGAGCAAGGTAAAGATAATGTAAAGCAGTAAAGGATGAGGCACAGAGATTTATACTAGTTCACCACCAACTGGTAGCTACGTCTAGTCCTTTCGTTCCTAAAGGATTTTTCACTATAATCAACTGATTACAATTTTCCTCAAGAGTATTCTTCTGTCACAAACTTGACAATACTCTCAACTTCTCAAAACGACTCAGTGCAGTCGAGCCTTTGAGGAACAAAGCCTTCCCAAGGCCAAAACCAGTTTACAAAAGTGATTATACTTTTGAATACAATCAAAATAACTCTCACTGAGAGGATGAAAAGATTAAGCTCAAAACAGAATGACTTTCTAAAAGAAAGTATTAGATGCTGAGTTCAGTTCTATACAGACCAGAAGCTTGGCACTAAACTTGATTGCTCACTTGAGTAATATTGCTTTCTGAATGAAGTTTCTTCACAATTTTTCTAACACCTCTTCAATGAATACCTTGGGGTACTTATAGGAGTCTTCAAGGGTATTACCGTTGCAGTAAAAAAAAAATATCTCCTTTCCATTGAGTGAGGTAATTTGAAATGTAGTCCTTTTCTTCCTTTTCAGAGAATATCAGAATAGTACACATTACCGTTTTCGTACTATCTGTAATTTGCAATAGCCTTGTACGATTTTTGTCTTATGCTAAAAGTGTCACCTTTGCTTCCTCGTACATCAAAATAAGCGCATAAAATCAAATTCGAATTCCATTCCAAAACAGTCTGAGGCTAAGAGCAAAAACGTGATCATCACGTGCTTCATTGAAGTGATCAGACGCTCGCTCAGAACAGAGGACGGACACTGGCAGCAATTGAGTATTCCACGTGTCAAAGAGTAACACTACTGGATGCTTGCTGTTGACAAGACGCTGAAGTGAGTTCGGATGTTGACACGAGTGGATTGTATTCAACTCTTTTTATAAATTTCTTCTTCTTTCTTGAGTGTTTTGTACATACATATGAAGCTTTGATACCTGTACTCTTAAAGATATGTTAGAAGATAAATTGTTCTCTTGAGAATTACTTTGTTATCATCAAAATTAATGAGGGTCTAAACTTCTCAATCGTTTAGATTCCAACAATCTCCCCCCTTTTTGATGATGACAAATATCCAAGGTTGATGAACAATTTAATTTCAAAATAACATCAAGGGTCTCCCCCTGAATTTAACAATTAAGATATATAAGACAATTCTGGTATTAAGGCGATTGTTGATAAACAAATTCATTTAAGTGATCGCAAAAATACGTAGATGTATCAGAGCATATTTTTACCAAAGTGAGATCGGATGCTGATTTTCATTTTATCAAAAAGATTTTCATTGTACCAATTTTATTGATCATTGTTAGATTATAGGGTCAATGAATATCAATGCATTAATAGATATTAGAGCAATGAATAACCATACAAATGCTATGTATGAAATGATATGCATGATACTTCAGTTTTAGTGTGTCTATCGAAGCTTGAACATCGGACGGTGAATTTTGTCAATCAGACTTTCACGTGTTCATCAGACCTTTCTTTTACTCCCCCTTTTGTCATCAGACAAAAGAGTGTAAAGCACATCATAGTCAAAATATGGCTTAGAAAAATTTGAATATATATATATATATATAAACAGATAATCAGATATAGGTATGTATAGTCAAATAATCAGAGCAAAAACACTGAAATATATATAAAAGAGTACCAAAATATTTATATCACACAAGAAAAGAAAGAAAAAAAAATTTAAGGGTTTGGTGGAGGTGGTGGAGGGATGTTGAGATGTTCATATAAAAGCTTCAGTGCATTTTCCAGCTGAGTAACTTTCAGGTTAGTGGCCTTCATTTCTTCAAACTCTGCGTTAGGAATGGTGACCATTTCAACTGCAGGAGTAGAAGTAAAAGGTCCAGCTTCTGGTGTAGGTTTCTTCTTCTGATGCTCTGCTAGCACCCAGTTGGAAAGCTTCAGTCTCAGTTCCTTCTTTTGTTGAGCCTTTTGAAAGAACGCATCATTTGGTATAAACCATTTGATGAGACTTCCAAGTTTCCTTTGCTCAGATTCTGACTGAATTCTTCTCCTTTTCTCCACCTCTTCTGGATATAGCAAATCCATGAAGATAGTTTTCCTATGCAGAAGCACGTCAGCAGTGAAAGCATCAAACTTATTCCCAGCTTTTTCTCCCCATATTCTTCTGATGAAGTCACTCAATGCTTCAGAAGCAAAAGAGAGTCCTTCATTTTCTGCCAGGTATAATCTTCTCAGATTTTCCCTGTCATCTTCTGTAAGCACTAGGGAGACGAGGCATGGTAACATAGCTTTGTCTTTCCACGATTTTGACCATTGACTCCAAGTAAATCCAATGTCAAAGTGCTTGGTCACAGCAGCCCATTGGACACACGTCTTCATGCAATCAAGTGGTCTGATTACTGAGCACCTGAACATATCATCAAAGTAGACTATTCCCAGATTGGTGTCAGTAATTCTGCTGATAGTGCCAACTATTGGAATTGTGGCTTTCTCGGCATTGCAGCAGTTTGAGGAGCCAGTTCTCCATTCATCTTCCTTGAGAGAACTCAGGCAAAACCTTCTGGCATGATCCTCAGTGATCTTGGCAATCGGAAGCTTAGAGAATTCCTTAAGATTATACTTCTTAGGAGCCTTCTCATATTCTATGAGCCCGATCTTGCTGAATGGCTGCTTGCCAAGAGCAGGTTCTTTCCTTTTCCTAGGGATAGACCAAGGTAGCCACCATTGTCTGTCTGGTACAATCTTTACTGATACAGACGAAGGATCCCTGAACTGTCTGATAACTTCAATTTTCTTCATCTCAAGACAGTGTGCCATGAAGGCAGCTTATTTATCCGTGATCCACCTTCCGCACTCCTCCAGTGTGAGAGATTCAGTTTGAGGTAGGGATTTAGGAAGGTCAACAGAGAAGGGAATTGCTCTGCTACCAGGTGCTGGTCTCAATCTTCCTTTGAATGACATCTGAAAGTGGTCTTCTCCATCCTTGAAGGTAGCATTCATCAGAGAGGCAATCTCCAGTCTGGCAGCTCTAGAGGTGAAGGTTGTCAAATGCCATGTAGAGGGACGATTGTAGATGCTGTGATATGACTCATACTTAACAAACTGTGGTTTATTAATACATGAGACATTCTCCCTTCCACCAAAGTCTATAGGTTTATGGGTAATGGTGAGTAAAGTGGGAGTGGTTTTGGTGATTGAATAGGTTTTAGGTGTGTAGGGTTTGAAGGGATTAATGGGAGGTACTTTGAATAGTAGGTTAAAGGGATGAGAGTGAAGTTTAGAAATGTATGTGGTAAGTGAGGTTTTTGAGGAATTTTGTGGTAGGTCAAGGTTGAGTGTATTGGATGATGATTGGGTAGGTTTAGAGAGGGTAGAGGTTTGTCGGAGGCTCATTCTGGTTTTCTTGGTTTGTAGTTGTGTTTGTGGTTGTGAAACAGACAATGGGGGTGCAGGAATAGTATCATGAGCATCAAAGACAGATACTGATTCATCAGCAGTAAAATCGAGTACCTTTGGGTTAAGCTCTGAAGACTTAACCAACCTTCTTTTTGTTCCTCTTGGGGCAACAACGGCAGGAGGAGGAGGAGGGACTTGCTTCCCTTAACCGGACGCTGAAGCATCTTTTTCAGCTGCTGGCTTATACTTTTTCTCCAAGACCTTTTTGATGGGAATTCTATCCTCATCTTCTGGTTCCTCAACAGTAGATGCAGGAGCCACCTTCTGTTTCGTTCTTCTTGTCTCCCTTGAAGGAGATTCAGCAGGTCTCTTCACACCAGCCATTAAGCTTCTGGTAGTTTTCTTTTCAACTTCTCCTTCCTATTGCTCTAATTTCACCTTCTTGATCATAGAGCCAGTTATCAGCTGCATTCTGACTAAGCTGTTGACTCCAAAAACTTCTGGACGAACAACAGCGCCAACACCAAAGTATTTTTCTTTTTCTTCTGTGTTGATAGAGTCAGTCAGTTTTCTTACAATACCGTCTTTAATCATCATTATGGAGAGAAGAACTCCATAAGGGATAACTTTGATGATATTCTTCTTATCGACACTCTTCCTTGAGAAGACAAGAGCATTTATCAGATTGTTGATAATCAACCTTGGCAGATTGATTTTCTTCCCATCCATGTAGTTTCTCATAATGAACTTTTGCTCGTAGTTCACTATGTCGCTTGAGCCAGCCTTCAGAATCACGCTTTTAGCGATGATTTTGTGCATTACTCTGTAGTGGCTTTTCAAGTCTTTAGCAGTGGGAGTAATGTTCTTCTTCTTCAATTCACGGTAGTTTTCAGCTTCGTTGACGTTTTCTAGTCCTCTGTACGCATTAACCCAGTTAGCATGATAACTGATCCCTTCACAAGGGCACTTGATCGTCTGAGCAATAGAGTTGATGGTGAAGCGTAACTTGAAGCCTCTGATGTGTCCTTCTATAATTTCTCCCGGAAGTAAGCAAGCATTCCCCCAGAACTTCTTAATAGCATAGCTCAGTACGTCGACTGGTTCCCAGATGAAATAATTTTTCCAGTCTAGTTTCTCCAGACCTTCTTCACAATCAAAACCGTATAGCTTGAAGTTTTCAAAATCAATCCTGTTCTCATTCATGAGTTTTGCCTCAGAGAAGACATCGAAGGCAGCAGTGTATTGTCCAACCTTTCTGTCGGCCATGGTAGCAGTTGCAGAGAGGGTGATGGAGGTTTTAGGGTTCGAAATCACACACACACACACAGAGAGAGAGAGAGAGAGAACAATTTTTGCAAGAAAATGCAGAGTGAAGTGATGGAGCGAAAAATGTGGAGTAGTGGGAAAGTTGATAGAAAATGGTACAGTCCTTTTTCAAAAAAAAATCGCTTTGTATTTCCACACAAAAATTAAATCAAAAATAAAAAAAATGAAGATTCACCTTTTCATTAAATGCAGACGCCAAAAGAAAAGTAAGATCAAGTAAAAAGATTTTATCGAAAGACATAAATAATTATGACTCAGTAGATGTGATGAGACGCTTAAGTCCTTAACACGTGTGACACGTGTAGGTGCGCTCGGACGCATGCAACCGATTCACCAGACGATGAGTTATGATGCACATGACAAATAAGATGCTTATTCATATACATGCTTATGTCATACCAGATGCTGAGATTGTGCATATTATCTGACGCTGAGATTAATCATTCTTTTATAAGATGAAAATTTAAATTTCTTCTGATAAAATTGAATCTATCTTCAGCAAGGGGTTTTGTAAATATGTCAGCCCACTGATGATCAGTGTCTACAAATTTTATTTCGAGAATACCCTTCTGAACATAGTCTCTTATAAAATGATGCTTAATCTCAATGTGCTTGGTTCGTGAGTGCAATATGGGATTTTTAGTAAGACAGATAGCAGAAGTATTATCACAAAAGATAGGAATGTTACTCTCTTTTATCAGATAGTCTTTAAGTTGATATTTCATCCACAGAAGTTGAGAGCTGCAACTTGCTGCTGAAATATATTCAGCTTCTGCTGTTAAGAGTGCAATCGTGCTTTGCCTTTTGCTTGACCAAGATACAAGATTTGCTCCAAGGAATTGGCAGCCTCCACTTGTGCTTTTTCTTTCAATTCGGTCTCCAGCAAAGTCAGCATCACAGAAACCTACTAACTTATAATCTTTTGATTTCTTATAAAGCAAACCAAGATTAGTAGATCCTTGCAAATATCTAAAGATTCTTTTAACAACACTCAAGTGTGATTCTCTAGGATCTTATTGAAATCTAGCACACGGACAGACGCTGAACATAATATCAGGTCTTGAAGCTGTAAGATAAAGTAGAGATCCAATCATACCTCTGTACATCTTCTGATCTACCTTTTTACCAGTTTCATCTTTACCAAGAAAGCATGTCGGATGCATAGGAGTACACATAGGTTTGCAATCCACCATTTTGAATTTCTTTAGCAATTCCTTGATATATTTGCTTTGATGTATATATATACCATCATTGCATTGTTTGATTTGAATTCCAAGGAAAAACTTCAGTTCACCCATCATGCTCATCTCAAATTCAGCCTGCATTAGCTTAGAAAATTCTTTGCAAAGGCTTTCATTAGTAGCTCCAAAAATAATGTCATCAACATATATTAGAACAATTATAAAGTGCTTGTTTGATATTTTTCTAACAAGATTAGTGTCTACTAGACCTCTGATAAAACCATTTTTCATCAAAAATGTACTCAGTCTTTCATACCAAGCTCTGGGAGCTTGCTTAAGACCATACAGGGCCTTTTTGAGCTTGAAGACATGTTCTGGAAATTCAATGTCTTCGAATCCAGGAGGTTGTTTTACAAATACTTCCTCAGTCATAAAACCATTCAAGAAAGCACTTTTCACATCCATTTGATAAAGAATTATATCATGATATGCAGCAAAAGAAAGCAAAATGCGTATAGCGTCTAACCTTGCAACAGGTGCAAATGTTTCAGTAAAATCAATACCTTCTTCCTGTGAGTACCCTTGAGCAACCAATCTTGCCTTGTTTCTCACAACCTTTCCATCTTCATCAAGCTTGTTTCTAAATACCCATTTATTACCAATAGCTTGCTTATCTTCTGGTAAAGTAACCAGCTTCCATACATCGTTTCTTTGGAACTGATTCAACTCTTCTTGCATGGCCAGAATCCAGCCTTCATCTTTTAATGCTTGATCAATCGTTTTAGGTTCCATTTCTGAGAGTAGTGCCATATCTGCATGCTCTTTAAAAGAGGATCTGGTTCTTACTCTATCTCCAGGTTTTCCTATGATTTGATCTTTAGGATGATTGGCTTTGTACTTCCAGCTCTTTCTAATTTCAGCTTCTGAAGATTCTTGTGTCTGGTCACCACCGGACGATGAAGATGTAGATTCACTATTTGTAGTATTACCTATATTTAATTCTGAAAATAATTCATCTAGCTCTGACATGGTTGTGTCAGGCTTCTTGTCATCAAATTTGACATGAATGGATTCTTCCACTGTCATAATTTCTTTATTGTATATTCTAAAAGCTTTAGATCTTTCAGAATATCCCAAAAAGATTCTTTTATCAGCTTTTGAATCAAACTTACCAAGCTGATCCTTAGTATTTAAAATGTAACACGTATATCCAAATGAATGAAAATATGATATGTTTGGTTTCCTTCCTTTCCACAGTTCATATGGAGTCTTCTTCAAAATAGGTCTAATAGAAATTCTATTTTGAATGTAACAAGCTGTGTTTACTGCTTCTGCCCAAAAATGTTTTGCTATGTTAGCCTCATTGATCATGGTCCTGGCCATTTCTTGGAGGGACCTATTCTTCCTTTCTACAACACCATTTTGTTGAGGTGTTCTTAGAGAGGAGAAATTATAGGAGATGCCATTATCATTACAAAATTTTTCAAAGCTTTCATTTTCAAATTCTCCCCCATGATCACTTCTAATAGAGGAAATGCAAATTCCTTTTACATTTTGAACTGTTTTGCAGAATACAGTAAACACCTTGTATGACTCATCTTTGTAAGCAAGGAATCTAACCCATGTCCATCTAGTAAAATCATCAACAATGACTAACCCATATTTCTTTCCAATTAAAGAGGCTGTCCTTGTTGGACCAAAAAGATCAAGATGTAAAAGCTCAAGTGGTCTAGAGGTTGAAATAACATTTTTTTGAATGAAATGAAGTTTTAACTTGTTTTTCTCTTTGACATGCCTCACAGAGAGCATCAGATTGATACTTAAGATTTGGTAAGCCTCTGACAAGACTGTGCTTGTTTAATTTTGAGATTAATCTCAAATTGGCATGACCCAATCTCTTGTGCCAAATCCATTGTTCTTCGTCAACAGACATGAGACACTTGACATCTTGTTTTGCAAGTTCAGAGAGATCAATTTTGTAAATATTTTGTTTCCTCTTAGCAGTAAAGAAAGTAGAGCCGTCTTTCTTGCTTTTTACTAGACATCCAGTTTCTGTAAAGATGACTTCATAACCATTGTCACATAATTGACTTATGCTCAATAAGTTATGTTTAAGTCCTTCAACATATAGTATATTATCAATAGAGGGAAGAGAGCCTTTACCAATGCGACCAATTCCAACTATTTTACCTTTCTAGTTTCCTCCGAAACCAACGAATCCAGCTTCTTTAGGCCTTAGTTCTTGGAACATATGCTTTTCTCCCGTCATGTGATGCGAGCATCCACTGTCTAAGTACAAAGATAGGTGTGTTGAATTTGTTGCTAAGCATGTTTGCAACATAGACTATTTTATCTTTAAGTACCCATATCTTTTTGGGTCATTTCTTGTTACTTCTTGAAGGAAGCTTATCCTTCACAGTTTTAAAAACAGTACATACACTTTTCAAATGACCAGTTTTATTGCAGTAAGTACAATGCAAACATTTACTATGATTATTGGATTTATTAGATGCTGAATCATTTTCTAAAAGAGGTTCATCTGATATATAACCAAGACCATGAGTTGTCGTTTTACTGACACCCCAAATCATTGAAGCTTGCTTGCTACGAGTTACACTCTCTGCAAGAAACTTTTGAAAAGCATATTCATAATCATTTGATTTGCATTTAGGATTGCCTATAACTTTAGAGCTTTCAGCTTGAGAGCTCTCAGCTTCTGGTTGCTTGTTAGCGATCAGACGCTGGTTATCCATCAGATGCTGATTTTTAGTTTTCAGCTTCTGGTTCTCTTTATTGAGTACAGATTTTTCTTTGTTTAAAGTTTGAAAGTCTTGTGATAATTTTGAAAATTTCTTTTTCAAATTCTTATACTCAACAGAGAGGGTGGCAGAGTCCTTAAGAAGATCATCGAATGCAAGTTGAAGTTCAGAGTAGGAATCATATACTATTACCTCTTCAACTTCTTCTTCTGAATCAAGGTCAGTGTCTGCCTTGAGAGCGAGATTTGCTTCTACTTCATTATCTTCCTCAGATGAGGATAAATCTAGATCTTTCCATGTAGCCATGAGGCTCTTCTTCTTTTTCTTGAAAGAACTTCTTGTGGGCTTCTCCTTAAGATTAGGACATTCGGACTTGAAATGTCCAGGCTTTTTACATTTATAGCAAATGACTTGAGCCTTGTCCTTGCTTTCCTTCTTGTCCATAGTATCTTTCTTTTGAAACTTCCTCCTGAAGTTTCTTTTCTTCCACATTCTTTGTATCTTCCTGGATATAAACGCGAGCTCATCTTCTGGTGTGTCAACATCTCCTTCTGAAGCTTCATCTTCTGATTCTTCTTCTTCAGCCGGAAGGGCTTTGGAAGAACTGGCTTTATGTTGAGCGACTTTCAAAGCAATAGACTTGCCCTTTTTGACAGGTTCTTCTTCATTTAGCTCAAGTTCATGAGCTTTAAACGAACTCATAAGATCTTCAAGTCGTAGGACATTTAGATCTTTTGCTTCCTGAATAACAGTGACCTTGGGTCTCCACTGCTTAGTCAAGCTTCTTAAGATCTTTCTAACATGGTCAGGTGTAGTGTAACTTTTTTCAAGGGCCTGTAACCCATGAACAAGTGTTTGAAATCTTCCAAACATGGTTTCAATGCTTTCACCATCTTCCATTTTGAACAACTCGTATTGGCGAACCAACATGCTAGCTTTGGTTTCTCTTACTTGGGCAGAGCCTTCGTAAGATAAAACAAGTGAGTCCCAGATTTCTTTGGCAGTATCAAATTTGCCACATTTATCATATTCTTTTTCTGTCATATCACAGATAAGAATGAATCTAGCCTTTTGATTGATTTGATATCTCTTTTTCTGCTCATCATTCCAATCTTCTCTGGCTATAGCAACACCACGAGGATTAGTGGGAGGAATGTAACCACTTTGAACTATATCCCACAACTCAAGTTGTTGTGTCTCAAAGAAAGCTTTTATCTTATCTTTCCAGTAATCAAATTTTTCTCCATCGAATAGAGGAGGACGGTTCATATGACCACCTTCAGTAGACATGTTCTCAGTATAGGATCTTTTCTCTTAACACTGTTAAGTGCTCAACCAAGAGGCCGAGCTCTGGTACCAACTGAACGTGAACACAAGAAGGGGGGTTGAATTGTGTAAAAAACTTTTCCCAAACTATACGTAAAAACTTCAACACAGGTTTTTCAAAACTGTTTGTATATCAGATGCAGAGAATTAAACTGGATGCAGAAATTAAACAGTTTATGAAAACTTGTTTTACTGAGCAAGGTAAAGATAAATGTAAAGTAGTAAAGGATGAGACGCAGAGATTTATACTAGTTCACCACCAACTGGTAACTACGTCTAGTCCCTTCGTTCCTAAAGGATTTTTCACTATAATCAACTGATTACAATTTTCCTCAAGAGTAATCTTCTGTCACAAACTTGACAATACTCTCAACTTCTCAAAACGACTCAGTGCAGTCGAGCCTTTAAGGAACAAAGCCTTCACAAGGCCAAAACTAGTTTACAAAAGAGATTATACTTTTGAATACAATCAAAATAACTCTCAAATAGAGGATGAAAAGATTAAGCTCAAAATAGAATAACTTTCTAAAAGAAAGTATAAGACGCTGGGTTCAGTTCTAAGTAGACAAGAAGCTTGGCACTAAACTTGATTGCTCACTTGAGTAATATTGCTTTCTGAATGAAGTTTCTTCACAATTTTTCTAACACCTCTTCAATGAATATCTTGGGGTATTTATAGGAGTCTTCAAGGGTATTACCGTTGCAGTAAAAAAAAATATCTCCTTTCCATTGAGTGAGGTAATTTGAAATGTAGTCTTTTTCTTCCTTTCCAGAGAATATCAGAATAGTACACATTACCGTTTTCGTACTATCTGTAATTTGCAATATCCTTGTACGATTTTTGTCTTATGCTAAAGGTGTCACCTTTGCTTCCTCGTACATCAAAATGAGCGCATAAAATCAAATTCGAATTCCTTTCCAGAACAGTCTGAGGCTAAGAGCAAAAATGTGATCATCACGTGCTTCATTGAAGTTATCAGACGCTCGCTCAGAACAGAAGACAGATGCTCGTAGCAATTGAGTATTCCACGTGTCAAAGAGTAACACTACTGGATGCTTGCTGTTGACAAGACGCTGAAGTTTGTTCAGATGTTAACACGAGTGGATTATATTCAACTCTTTTTGTAAATTTCTTCTTCTTCCTTGAGTGTTTTGTACATATATATGAAGCTTTGATACCTGTACACTCAAAGATATGTTAGAAGATAAATTGTTCTCTTGAGAATTACTTTGTTATCATCAAAATTAATGAGGATCTAAACTTCTCAATCGTTTAGGTTCCAACAGATTCTCTAGGAAATCCTTAACCTGTGAATTGATCTAAAAGATTTAGCCTTCCATGAAAGGTCTTGCCAAAAGCATGATTAAGAAAGGGGGAAGGAGAAAAGATTGTTCTGAAAATAAAACAAAGATTAAAATTCGCAAAACGGCTAAAGATTCACAAGTAATCAAAAGCTGCTAACCTATGCCTCTAAAAACGTATTTATAATATCCTCTAGGTTAACCTAAGTAATCAGAAGTTTATGACCAAAGAGAAAGTCCCAAACGAGGTAAATTAGCCTAATAACAACTAATTACATGGGTAAGTGATCCATAACTCGCAGTACAACTCATCAGCCTCAGTAAAATGGATTTTTGACCTTTAAAATGTCATAACTGGACTTTGGTACCAACATAAGAGCTGTAGCTCTACTTCTTAGCTTTCCAATGCTACTAAGATCACTGAAATCGGACAAGTATAGCCCAAGTTATGGCCTGTAGAAGGAACATGGGTCAGGATGTAACAAAATCCAAAAATTAGCAAATAATTTCACTAAAGCCCAATTAGGACCCGAAGATATATAACCATGTTAAGAAGTAATTATTGGACATGACACACAACTAAAAACACAAATTACAAAGCTATAAAAGGTGCATTAAAATGCATTGATCACTCGTGACGTTAAACAAACGCTTTACAGGAGACAACCTGTAGACTTTTACTTATTATTTATCGTTTATTTTAAATTTTTATTCATTATAACTTTTCCATTTTGATTCTAAATCTTCAAGTCGCTCAATGTAGCTATGGTTATTTACAAAGAAGCATCAATTCCCCTGCAATTTGCTCGTGATTTTTTCAGAGGGTAGTCTCTTTCCACCTTCTTTTATTATAGCACTTATTTTCTTTTATTTTATCTTTTTGTGCTTGCTTGAACTTAGTCGCAGTAGGGACACTGCTAGAAAAAAGTGTGGGGAGGGAATATTTTATTATGTTTATTACTTGGCTGTGCTTATAACTACTGATAATTATAGAAGAACTTAAATTTTTGCTGATTTAGGGGCTACAAATTTTTTTTTTCTTCCTTACGACATGTGATTGAGTCAATTCTTTGCTAGTGTTAGAAATTGCTGAAAATTGGCATTGAAGTTCTGTAAGCTTTTAACTTTCTATGTAAGCTATTAAATATGAGATTTGAGCCTTAAATAAGAGGCCACATCACGCTTTTGCCTCTTTTCTTTGTTGAGTGATATTTTTCTATGAATTTGCATTCTAGAACTTGTGCTGAGACCATTACAAAGCAAATATGAGTTTTATGTGAATTTGGAAAGGGCAAATTTTAGGATTTCTTCAATCCACTATTATTTTGAATTCATTGTACCACTAGTTGCCCACTTTTGTGCCTAAAAATACTTTATTTAATTTCTTTGGTACCCCTCTTGCTGCTATTGATTATTTTCTGTGATGACAAACTTAGAAAAATTTTCTTTGAGAACAATTTGTGGCAAAATCAAAAGAATAATATGATGAATCCGTTTTATTTATTACAAAAAGAAGGCTTAACAATTATTTCCCCGCCTAGTTCTTAAAAATGATTAATTGCTGCACTAATGCATTAAAGGAGGAAAGGAAAAGAAAAAAAAAGAGCATTGAAAAGAAAAAAATTGTTGTTTATCATGCCGATGCCTTCATAAACTGCAAAAAAATATATTGGAAAGTTTAGGATTCTTGCCTGCTCTTTAAATTAAAAAAATATATCACAAATTGTTGGCTTATTTGTACTTACACTGTAATACCTCATTCCTAGAGTGCTACTAAACTAAAACAAAACTCTAAATGCGACGAAATTTTCAAAATAATACTCTTCTTATCTTTTGAAAAATGCGGTATTTTGTTTTAAAACAATGTCTTTGCAAAACACAATCAGAGTATCAACAACGTTTTAGAAACATGACAGAATTCTACCATGCAAAAGACTAATGTAACTGAACATATATACATATATATACAACTCCCAAAAGATATACACAACCAGTTTTGTACAAAAGGCAACAATAAATAAATATCCACACGAGGAATACACTTAAAGTATGGAGACCCTAACAAGAGTAATCATACTTTTGAGGTACTCTCGGCAGTTACCCACGTAGAGGGCTACTCCAAAAGTAAGACCTCAAACCTATCTAACAACCACAAAAGACTAGCAAGTCAGACAGACTAGTCACCAACCAAAAATATATACAACACCGACAGACGTCACCAACTATATACATCACTACCTAAATCCTCCGACGGGTCCTCCTCATCCTCCATCAGGTCATCCTCATCATTGCCAGTTAAATCAATAAACGGTGCAGAAGTAGGTACTCCCTCTGGCCTTTCTTCCTCCACCAGTACATTGTCAATCCATCCCGCCACTATAACCAGCCTCACCACACATCTAACAAACAGAGAGAGGATCCACATGTGGAGTAGGTGCCCTGATACGTGAGGGAGGAATCGGAACAGTCTCTGGCTTTGGCCTAGAATCCGCTGCGGGACTAGGAGAATCTACCACCGCACTTGAAGTAGAAGCTCCCGCCGTCCATTGTCTCACGCCAACGCTCTTGCGAGCTGTAACACCCCAAATTTCCTCAAGCTTGGTTTGTTGTGTGTGCATAAACTTAGTATGGCTTAATGATGAATTTTAAGTGATTTTCTCGTTGATTGTCAAATTGAATGTGTGAATTTTGTGTTTGGATGATTTTTGCCCAGTGTGAATCGATTCCCAAGCCTCTGTGAATCGATTCAGGGATGTGAGTTTGCTGGGACTCGATTAGGTTTGCAGTGAATCGCAGAGTGAATCGATTCACAAAGGTTGATCCTCTGTGAATCGCAACGTGAATCGATTCACAAAAGACAGTTCTCTGTGAATCGAATCTGGGAACTGCAGGAATCAATTCCTGCACTTAAAACTGCGATTCCTGTCATTTTTACACTGAGTGAATCGATTCACCTATGCTGTGAATCGATTCACTGCAAAGATATCGTAAAAACTCAGTAAAAAGAATGTAACGCGAGTGTTAGAGAGGTTAGAGAGAGAGGGTGCAGAGAGAAGAAGGAGAAGGGGTTAAAACACCTAGGGTTCACAAATTAGAGGGGAAAAACAAGGATTCATGCTAGATTCATCCTCAATCTTAGCTTGAATCCAAGTTGGGGAGTGTTTATGCTTGGATTGGAAAGTTGGAGGAAATCCCTAGAAGGCCAGCTTGAAGGAGAAGAGGAAGAACGTGAAGAAGGAAGAAGAAGAAGCTAAGCATCAACTTTGAACTTGAATCTTGGAAGTTGTGGTGAGTTCTTCCTTCTCTTAGGTGTTGGGCACCCATAAGTCCCACATTAGGGTCCCCTTGAAGAAAAACCCATGAACCCTATGTTAGGAATTTCCCCAAGTCCCTATTGATGTACAGTTTGTAGTGTTAATTGCTATGCATGTATTATTGGGACTGATTATAGGGGTTAATGTTGTACCTAAAACTCCCATAAACTGTGAGATGGATGTTTGACCATTGGGAGCTCCATGGAGCCCTAATGGAGATGTATTTTGTCTTGATGTACTTTCCTTGACTGAGCATGTTACATGTTTTCATTTGAATATGAAATGTATCTTTTTACATGAACATGTTTAGTTCCATATGAAGCTAGAGTAGCACCTAATTGTATTCTTAATCTTGATTAAAGCATGCATCTAAGGATATAGTTGGTTACTAAATTCTCTAAAAGATACTAAGATGCCTCAATAAAGGAGGTGATCGATATGGTAAGCCGTGTGGGACGCCATCGGACGGTTAAGACGTCTAACCACCATATCGAAAGCGTGTTTATGGGGTTGTATGGACATAAGCATACAACACTACCCATGAATACGAGCCAAAGATGAATTAGAAATTCATAGTAAGAATATGCATTGCATGAACGTGTCATATAAACTCTTGACTTATGATAAATTGTATGAGTTGATGGTGAGGAGTCGGAGGGAAGATTCACTGAGATTTTTATCTCACCCCACTCCTTATTTAATTGTTTTACAGATGCACAGGTACCAAAGGAAGACTGACAGCTGCTTGCTTTAGGAACCTTGTTTCTTGTAGTAGTTTGAGTAGCACCTTTAAGATGTAATCTCTAAAATTATGTATTGGTGTTGTACTGACATGGATTTATGTATTTAAGTTTAGTTTTATGACATTTGAACATAATGTTGGACTTTAAGTTTAAATTTGGGATTACTGTACCTAATGTTAATTATCCTATTTTCAAGCTAATGAAAGTAAGGTGTTACATTATGGTATCAGAGCAGTTCGATTCTAATCGGACTGTGGGGGTTGCTAGGAATAGTTTCGTGAATTTCTTGAATCTGTTGTTGTCTTTCTACTTATTATGCTAAGAGATATTGAGCCTGATCAACTCAATGCTTGGTGCATTCTATGCAGAATTATGGCTTCAGGTTCTGGAAGGCGCGGAAGGCACAGGAGGAATGACGCAATACCTCCGAATCCGCCAGGACAAGAGAATGCTTGGCTGCAAGGGATATTGCAGGCTATTCAGAATCAAAGTATTGCAACCAACAATCTTGCAGCTCAGTTAGCCCAACAACAGCAGTACCAAGCCCAACCTCCTCCGCAAGAGGAGGAATTGGACCGAAAATTTCTCAAGTTCCTCAAGACGAAGCCACCAACCTTCAATGGAAGGATAGAAGCCATGGCATCCCAACACTGGCTAGAGGCCGTGGAGAAGAGTTTTAAGGTTGTTCAATGTACCGAAGAGCAAAAGGTCGAGCTAACTACTCATGTGCTCATAGAGGATGCTGAAAATTGGTGGAAAGGGACCCGAGCTTATATGGTGGCTCAAGGGACACCGTTAACTTGGGTGAACTTTCAGAGGGTATTCTTGGAGAAGTACTTTCCACAGACTGTGAAAGATATGATGGATAGAGAACTAGTCCAGCTTCAGCAAGGGAAATCTACGGTTTCAGAATATGTGAATAAGTTTGAGGAGTTAGTAAGGTACTCATCTGTTGCTCAATTTGCTCCGGACGATAGTTGGAAAATCAAGCAGTTCAAGTGGGGACTAAGGCCAGACATCCAGAACTGCATTTCACAAACTGAATTCACCGAATTCACCAAGGTGGTCCATCAGAGCTATGTGGCTGAAGCAAGCTTGAAGAGGATGTATGAAGATAGGCAAACGAGGTGGCAAGATAAGAACAAAAAGAAGGAGAAGGATAAGAGCGCTCAACGCGTGAAACCGAAAGGAAACCTATTCAAAGGAAAGCAGGCTCAAACCTCTGAGTCTGCTTATCATGCATGCTCGAACTGTGGGAAGGTGCATTAGGGAGAGTGCATGAAGGGCAAAAATGTTTGCTTTGTTTGTCACCAACCAGGGCATATGGCTAAGGAGTGCCCCCAATACACTAAGGGAAAAGGAGCCAAGTCTAGTGATCCTAACCAAGGGAGAGTCTTTACTCTTGATGCCCAGAAAGCAAAGGGAGCGGAAAATCTGATGAAACGTACTTGTTTCTTTCAGGATGAGCCTCTAGTTGTTTTATTTGATTCGGGAGCAAAACATTCCTTTATCTCTTGTACATGTGTTCAAAGGCTAGGGTTGTGTCTTACCTCTTTACAATCCCCGTTGCATGTGTATACACCCACCGAAGATAGTATTTCTACTTCCTTGATATGTGAGAATTGCCCTCTCCTAATTCAAGGAAGAATGTTTTTAGTAAGCCTTGTGTGTCTACCTCTTAAGGGAATGGACATTATCCTGGGTATGGATTGGCTTTCCGCCAATCAAGTTGTTTTGAACTGTTTCTGTAAAACGATTGAGTTTCCAAGTGTGCATTCTACTATGGTAGAGTCCAGTTATGTTGCACAGAGTAATGATCTTTTATTGAGTCGCTGTCTAGTAGAAGGTCTTGCAGGATACATGATCTTACTTTCTTCAACTGTAGAGGTTAGCCTGGATCTGACCACTATCCCTATAGTGAACGAATTCTTAGATGTGTTTCCAAACGAGGTAGCGACCTTACCCCTCGAGAGAAATGGAGTTCTCAATAGAACCGGTTCCTGATCGGGACCAATCTCCATAGCACCTTATAGGATGTCACCCTTGGAGTTGAGGGAACTGAAAGCACAGTTGGAAGATTTGATTGCTAAGCAGTTTATTAGACCTAGTGTGTCACCTTGGGGCGCACCTGTCCTTTTGGTAAAGAAGAAAGACGGGAGTATGAGGTTGTGTATTGATTACCGAAAAATCAACAAGATCACAATGAAGAATAGGTACCCCTTACCTAGGATAGATGACTTGTTAGATCAACTTAGGGGAGCTTCAGTTTTCTCAAAAATTGATCTAAGATCTAGTTATCACCAGATTAGAGTTAAGGTAGAGGATGTCCCAAAGACGGCATTTAGGACTAGATACGGGCACTATGAGTATTTGGTTATGCCTTTTGGTCTGACCAATGCTCCAGCTGTATTTATGGACTATATGAACCGAATTTTTAGGCCTTTCCTTGACAAGTTTGTAGTGGTCTTCATAGATGATATTCTGGTGTATTCTAAGGATCCTCGAGAGCATGAGGAACACCTTAGGATTGTTCTAAGTACCCTTAGGGGAAAGAGCCTTTTTGCTAAGCCTGAGAAATGTGAGTTTTGGCTCAGTGAAGTTAAGTTTCTGGGTCATGTGATTTCTAAAGAGGGAGTATCGGTTGATCCTAGTAAAGTAGAAGCAGTCCTTAGTTGGGAACAACCAACCACAGTCACAGAAGTCAGGAGCTTTCTAGGATTAGCTGGTTACTACCGAAGGTTCATTAAGGGATTTTCACAGATGGTACTTCCCCTAACAAGGTTAACCCGAAAAGGGGAGCCATTTGTGTGGACTAAGAGCTGTGAGAGTAGTTTCCTAGAGCTTAAGATCAGGTTGACTTCCACCCCGGTCTTGATTATCCCTGACCCAGCATTGGGATTTGAAGTTTATAGTGATGCCTCTAAGAAAGGGTTAGGATGTGTTCTCATGCAGAATCGACAAGTTGTAGCCTACGCATCTAGGCAGTTAAGGCCCCATGAGGAGAACTACCCTACTCATGACTTAGAGCTCGCAGCCATTGTCTTTGCTCTAAAGATTTGGCGACACTATCTGTATGGTGCTCAGTTTGAAGTGTTTAGTGACCATAAGAGCTTGAAATACCTTTTTGATCAGAAGGAACTTAATATGAGACAAAGAAGATGGGTTGAGTTCCTAAAAGATTATAACTTTGAGTTGAAGTACCATCCAGGCAAAGCGAATGTGGTCGCTGATGCCTTGAGTAGGAAGTCCTTGCATGTGTCTTCACTGATGATTAAAGAAATGGAGTTGCTGGAGTCCTTTAGGGACCTTAACCTTGGAATTTTCCCATCAGTGAACAGCCTCATGCTTTGCCATCTAGAAATTTCCTGCAATTTTAGGGAACAGATTAGGTCTGCTCAGAGCTTAGATGTAGAGTTACAGTCTAGCAAACACCGCCCCGGTTTCTCTGAAGCTGAGGATGGCACTTTAATGTTCCATCAGAGGATCTGCATACCAAAGGATAATTCCATTAAGCAGCAGGTTCTAGGAGAAGCCCACAAGAGTGGATTCTCGGTACACCCTGGCTCCACCAAGATGTACCAGGACCTTAGACAGAGGTATTGGTGGCCAGGCATGAGGAATGATGTGGCAGAATTTGTAGCTCAATGCTTGGTTTGTCAGAAAACCAAGATAGAACACCAAAGGCCTTCAGGTTTTCTCCAACCCTTAGAAATTCCTGAGTGGAAGTGGGATAGTATAGCAATGGACTTCGTGGGAGGGTTACCCTACACTCAGTTAGGATATGACTCTATATGGGTCATAGTGGACAGATTAACCAAATCTGCTCATTTTCTTCCCATAAAGTCCACCTACAAAACCGCCCGGTTAGCTGAGATATATATATCAGAGAAATTGTTAGACTCCACGGAGTTCCAGCTAACATTGTCTCTGATAGGGATCCAAAATTCACCTCTCGGTTTTGGAAGGCACTTCACCAAGCCTTAGGGACGAGGTTGAGTCTTAGCACAGCCTACCATCCCCAGACCGACGGCCAGTCGGAAAGGACCATTCAAACTTTAGAGGATATGCTTAGAGTTTGTGTTTTAGAGGATGGCGGTAGTTGGAGCAAGTATTTGTCATTAATTGAATTTTCATACAACAACAGCTATCACTCTAGCATAGGAATGGCACCGTACGAGGCTCTCTACAGTCGCAAGTGTAGGACTCCTCTATGTTGGTTTGAAGTGGGAGAGAAACAATTGTTAGGCCCAGACCTCGTTCAAGAAACCACTGATAAGATTCGTATGATTAGGGAGAAGATAAAGACTGCTCAGAGTAGGCAGAAAAGTTATGCAAATCGTAGGCTTAAACCCCTTGAATTTGATGAAGGAGAACATGTATTCTTGAAAGTCACTCCCACTATATGCGTTGGTAGAGCTCTTCGGGCCAAAAAGTTGACCCCTCGGTATGTGGGTCCCTTCCAAATCCTCAGTCGAATTGGTCCTGTCGCTTACCAAATTGCCTTACCTCCTTCTTTGTCAAATCTCCACAATGTTTTTCATGTGTCTCAGCTTAAGAAATACATTCCGGATCCATTCCACTCCATAGATCATGAGTCTATACAACTGAGATCAGATTGCACTTACCAGCCCGAACCGGCCCAAATAGTGGACCGAGCTTCCAAGGCACTCAGGAATAAGACTATCCCTTTGGTCAAGGTGATCTGGGACGGATCCACTCCCGAAGAAGCTACCTGGGAACTCGAAGATGAGATGCAAAGTCAATACCCGCAACTGTTCCAATAGGTATGTAAGTTATCCAATTTTGAGGACAAATTTTTTGAAAGGTGGGTAGTAGTGTAACACCCCAAATTTCCTTAAGCTTGGTTTGTTGTGTGTGCATAAACTTAGTATGGCTTAATGATGAATTTTAAGTGATTTTCTCGTTGATTGTCAAATTGAATGTGTGAATTTTGTGTTTGGATGATTTATGCCCTGTGTGAATCGATTCCCAGGCCTCTGTGAATCGATTCAGGGATGTGAGTTTGCTGGGACTCGATTAGGTTTGCAGTGAATCGCAGAGTGAATCGATTCACAAAGGTTGATCCTCTGTGAATCGCAGCGTGAATCGATTCACAAAACACAGTTCTCTGTGAATCGACCGAAACCGCAGGAATCGATTCTCAGCACTTAAAATCGCGATTCCTGTCATTTTTACACTGAGTGAATCGATTCACCTATGCTGTGAATCGATTCACAGCTGCAGTATATCAGAAAAACTCAGCAGAAAAAGAACAGAACGCGAGTGTTAGAGAGAGGGTTAGAGAGAGAGGGTGCGACAGAGAGAAGAAGGAGAAGGGGTTAAAACACCTAGGGTTCACAAATTAGAGGGGAAAAACAAGGATTCATGCTAGATTCATCCTCAATCTTAGCTTGAATCCAAGTTGGGGACTGTTTATGCTTGGATTGGAAAGTTGAAGGAAATCCCTAGAAGGCCAGCTTGAAGGAGAAGAGGAAGAACGTGAAGAAGGAAGAAGAAGAAGCTAAGCATCAACTTTTAACTTGAATCTTGGAAGTTGTGGTGAGTTCTTCCTTCTCTTAGGTGTTGGGCACCCATAAGTCCCACATTAGGGTCCCCTTGAAGAAAAACCCATGAACCCTATGTTAGGAATTTCCCCAAGTCCCTATTGATGTACAGTTTGTAGTGTTAATTGCTATGCATGTATTATTGGGACTGATTATAGGGGTTAATGTTGTACCTAAAACCCCCATAAACTGTGAGATGGATGTTTGACCATTGGGAGCTCCATGGAGCCCTAATGGAGATGTATTTTGTCTTGATGTACTTTCCTTGACTGAGCATGTTACATGTTTTCATTTGAATATGAAATGTATCTTTTTACATGAACATGTTTAGTTCCATATGAAGCTAGAGTAGCACCTAATTGTATTCTTAATCTTGATTAAAGCATGCATCTAAGGATATAGTTGGTTACTAAATTCTCTAAAAGATACTAAGGTGCCTCAATAAAGGAGGTGATCGATATGGTAAGCCGTGTGGGACGCCCTCGGACGGTTAAGACGTCTAACCACCATATCGAAAGCGTGTTTATGGGGTTGTATGGACGTAAGCATACAACACTACCCATGAATACGAGCCAAAGATGAATTAGAAATTCATAGTAAGAATATGCATTGCATGAACGTGTCATATAAACTCTTGACTTATGATAAATTGTATGAGTTGATGGTGAGGAGTCGGAGGGAGGATTCACTGAGATTTTTATCTCACCCCACTCCTTATTTAATTGTTTTATAGATGCACAGGTACCAAAGGAAGACTGACAGCTGCTTGCTTTAGGAACCTTGTTTCTTGTAGTAGTTTGAGTAGCACCTTTAAGATGTAATCTCTAAAATTATGTATTGGTGTTGTACTGACATGGATTTATGTATTTAAGTTTAGTTTTATGACATTTGAACTTAATGTTGGACTTTAAGTTTAAATTTGGGATTACTGTACCTAATGTTAATTATCCTATTTTCAAGCTAATGAAAGTAAGGTGTTACACGAGCGGTCCTACGAACCTTCGCACCACCAGGTATGGGTGTGTAACAATAAGTCGTCCTCCTAGGGATCTCGAAAGACTCGTCAGGTGAAGTAGTAGAGGTAGTCGGTATCACTCGGTCCTGCTGAGTGCGACGCCATCCATCCACAATCTATCCAACCATGACAAGAAAGCTCACAGTACGGCATGAAATATTCTATCGTGTCGCCAGTCCATCTACATGAATAGTCTCCACCACATCCCCTGTATATACAACCCGGCCTAAAGTGGGGTCGAACTCCATAGCCATGGGTATCTCCATATTCGGGAAGTCAAAGATCACCTCCAGTTACATCGTCATCACCAGTATCTCCACCGCATTCTCCATCATCTGGGTTACCATCATCAATTGAAGGAACCACGGGCAAGGCTCAACTTCTTATTTAAAAATAGATAACACAATACAGCATAATATACAATTCAAAGAACGCACAAATGCTCTGCTAATGCGACTATATGTCAGTGTTTATGATTCCAGAATACCTTGCAATGGTCAATCATTGGTACGCTATGGTACGTCCCTAATGCGATACTTTTCCATGCTAAGGGTTAAATGAATAACACCCCTGAACTCCAGCCTTGGCCTTGGAGCAATCCTTCACCCCAGGATATTCAGGTCGAAGTTACCACAATGCATGACAATGCATTTCACCTACTCCCATGAACATATCAATGCAGATAATATTCCAATGCAGATAATATTTCAATTACAGCATAATCAAATAAATATTTAATTATCCAACACCAATCCAACATCACATATCTCAACAAGATGTAAGCATACATGTAAGCACGACAGATTATCAACATCACATATCTCAACATCACATATTAATTCTCAATTTTAATTTTATCCTGATTTAATTCAATCACTTACTTATCAAACAAGAAACTGCTTATTGTAGCATAACTACGGTAAATTACACTATAATAATGTCAAATAACGCATTGTAACATTGCGGATGTTACAATACTCCCCCCCTAAAATTGTTTCGTCCTCGAAACTACAAGTCAGAAAAGCACTAAGAAAATGAATCTGGAAACTGCCCTCTCATCTTCTCTTCCAGCTCCCAAGTCGCATCATCGATTTTTTGATCCCAAACCACTTTGACTAGCTGAATCTCCTTATTCCTCAGTTGCTTGGTCTTGTTGTCAAAAATCGTCGCAGGGGATACTTGAATAGATAAGTCATCTCTTAGCTGAATCACGTCAGGTTCAATAACGTGAGATGGGTCAGGAATATATTTTCGCAATTGCGAGACGTGAAAGACGTCATGAGTATTAGACAGGAAGGGAGGTAAAGCTATCTGATATGTAACTGGACCTATACGACGAAGAATTTTAAAGGTCCAATGAATTTAGGAGTGAGCTTTTTGGATTTGATCGCTCGACCATCTCCAGTTGTAGGTGTGACTCGAAGGAATACATGCTCTCCTTTTGCAAATTCTAACGGTCGACAACCCTTGTCTGCATAACTCTTCTGTCGACTCTGGGATGCTTTCATCCTCTCTCTGATCAGTCTTACTTTCTCAGTAGTCTGTTGAATCAAATATGGTCCCACAATTAAGCTTTCGCCGTCTTGGTACCAATAAAGAGGCATCTGACACTTGCGTCCATAAAGTGCTTCATAAGGTGCCATGCCAATGCTCGCATGATAACTGTTGTTGTAAGTGAATTCCACTAGCGGCAAAACATCATCCTGACTTCCTCTGTTATCCAATGTACAAGCCCTCGGCAAATCTTTGAGTGACTGGATTGTCCTCTCGGTCTATCCTTCTGTTTGAGGATGACACGCTGAACTAAGCTTGAGCTTGGTCCCCAAAGCTTCCTGTAGTGCTCTCCAGAAATGTGAAGTAAACTTCGGATCTCTATCGGAAACGATACTAGAAAGCACTCCATGAAGTCGTACAATCTTTCTATGTAGATCTCTGTCAGCTTCTCCACGTTAAAGGTTGATCTAACAAGTAGAGAATGAGCAGATTTGGTCAATCGGTCGACGATTACCCAAATCGAGTCATGCTTCTTCTGTGTCTTAGGCAATCCTACCATGAAATCCATTGAAATACTATCCCATTTCCACTCTAGCACATCAAGTTACTACAATATCCCAGCTGGTCGCTGATTTTCCACTTTGACTATCTGACATGTCAAACATGAAGCCACGTAGTCTGCCACTTGCTTCTTCATTCCAGGCCATCAAAAATGCTTCTTCAGGTCATGATACATCTTAGTAGCGCCTAGATGAATACTCAATCTGCTCTTATGCACTTCATCGAGAATCAATTTCCTCAGCTCTGCCACGTCAAGTATGCAAACACGTTCATTGCATCTCAAGATGTTATCCGGTCCAACCTTGAATTCCGTCTCTTTTCCTTGTGCTATTAGGTCTTCCTTCTCTTGAAATAGCTTATCACTAGATTACTGGTCTCTAATCTCGTCTAACAGTCCACTAGAAATGGTAAGCATACCAAACCTCAACTTCCCTAATGACAACTCCATGTTTAGATTCAAGTCTCAAAACTTATCATGTAGCTCCAACTCCATAATCATCATCGTCGAGACTAGAACGCTCTTCTACCTCAAAGCATCTGCTACTACGTTCGCTTTTCCTAGATGGTACTCCGACGTAAAATTGTAGTCCTTCAGAAATTCTGTCCATATCTATTATCGCATGTTGAGTTCCTTCAGGTCGAACAAGTACTTCATGCTTTTATGTTCACTGAAAACGGTGAATGTGCTCCCGTACAAGTAATGCCTCTATATCTTAAATGCAAACGCCACTGCGGCAAGTTCCAAATCATGCGTAGGATAATACCGCTTATGAGTCTTGAGTTGTCTTGAAGCGTAAGCCACTACCTTCCTATGTTGCACCAGCACGCATTCGAGTCCCTGGTGCGAAGCATCACAATAAACCTCATAAGGTTCTTCTGGTTGAGGCAAGGCTAAGACAGGCGCTGTCATCAAAAGTTCCTTCAACCACTGAAAACTGGATTCACAATCCTCAGTCTATGCAAAAGTCTCAACTTTGGCTGGGTCCACAGCTATCCACTCTTTAGTTATCACGTGTCCAAGAAATCTCACTTCTTTCAGCCAAAACTCGCACTTAGAAAGATTAGCATAGAGTTATTTCTCCCTTAGAATCTGCAACACTTGTCGTAGATGCCCTTCATGCTCTTCTCTACTTCATGAGTAGATCAGAATATCGTGTATGAACACCACCATGAACTGGTCTAAGAACGGATGGAAAATCCGGTTCATGTAGTCCATGAATATAGCTGGCGCGTTTGTCACTCCAAAAGGCATGACTAGATACTCATAGTGACCATATCTAGTTCTGAATGCAGTCTTAGGAATATCTTCCTCCTTCACAAGAATTTGATGGTAGCCGGACTTCAAGCAATCTTGGAAAATATCGCAGCTCCTTGCAGTTGATCCATCAAGTCATCGATACGCGGTAACGGATACCAATTCTTGACAGTAACCTTATTTAGTTGTCGATAATCAACACACAGTCTTAATCTTCTGTCCTTCTTCTTCACCAGCAACACTGGTGCTCCCCACGGTGACATGCAAGGTTGAATGAACTACTTTGACAGCAAGTCTTCAATCTGTGACTTTAGTTCAATCAGCTCGGATGGAGACATCTAGTAGGGCACAATCGAAATCGGACCTGTTCCAGGAAGTAAATCGATAGAAAATTCGATCTGTCCACTGGTGGTAAACTCGGTACATCTTCAGGAAAAACATTTGGGAACTCACACGCCACTGGTACATTCTTCAACTCGATCTCTTGAGAAACTTCTAAAATCGCAAAGGATAAGTATTCCTGAGCCTCCCTCTTTCAAGGAAACCCTGATATGATTAGCAGAAAGATATCTGGAAACTTCTGGATCTAGGAAAACTACTGTTTTTCGGGCACAGTCCAAAAGGACATGGTGGTAAGACAACCAATCCATCCCGAGGATAATATCAAGACCTTTTAGTGGCAGGTAAATCAAATTAACTAGGAATTTTCTACCCTGAATAACCACCGCACAATTAAGGCATGCAGTGTTGGCAACCAAAGTTTTAGTAGCTAGAGTAGTAACTACTAATTTGAAAGGTAAAGCAGTCACAGACAACTTCAATCAGTCCAAGCAATCCACAGAAATAAAGGAATGGGTTGCACCAGAATCGAAAAGTACAGATAGAGATTTATCCTCATTCTCGCAGTCCCCCTGAATAAGATCATCTGCTTGCTCCGCCTCTTCACTGCTCATACAGAAGATCCTGCCCTTAGTTGCCGGATGCTTTCCCTTCACCTTCACTGTGTTCGCACTAGGTTCCGCCTTCGGAGCTTTGCAATCCTTGGCATAGTGTCCTGGTTTCTTGCAGTTGTAACACACATCGCTCTCTTCAGTGCAATTGCTTGCATAATTCCCCGGTTTACCGCAACGATAGCAAACCTGTCCATCTCTGGTCTGACTTCCACCACCTGAATTCTGAGCCATAGGGCGATACTGCCCCTTGTTGTTTCCCTGAGGCTTGATGTAAGGTTTCTTCTACTGTTTTCCCTTCTAATTGTACCCCTGACCTTTGTTTTGGGATCTGATGGGTCCATCAGAACCACTATTTCCCTTGTCGTTCCTCACAACTTCCACCTCATTGCACCTATCAACTAATTCTTGGAAGTTCCAAATTCTCAGGGACACCACAGACTTCTTGATGTCGAACCTTAACCCACGCTGAAATCTTTCACTCAGCCAATTCTCATCTACCTGATCACGAAAAGGACTGAAGTGCCTTGAATGATTCGAACTTAGCTGCATATTCAGACACCGTCATGTTGCCTTGATGTAAACGGAGGAATTCCTGCTCTTTCTCCATTCGTGCACTCTCCGGGAAGTATTTCTCCAAGAATCTCATGCTGAAAGTCTCCCAATCAATTTCCTGATGTTCAGCCATCAACATCTGCTTAACTCTTTTCCACCAATACTTAGCATCTCCCAATAGCAGATAAGACGCATAGTTCACCTCGACATTCGCAGGATAGTGAAGCACGTCGAAGATCTTTTCTATCTCTTATAGCCATAGATCAGCCTTGTTAGGATTTGGTTCTCTATAGAACTTCGGTGGATCACACTTGCGAAAATCTGTCAATCGTCTAGCCTCCACATTTTACTCTGCCCTCTATTATTATTGCAAGTCCCATTGGTTCATGGCTGTTGTCTGCTGAGCTATAGCTACAGACTGCTAAGCTACCGCTGCCGTCATCTCGGTCATCGCTTGAATTGCCCTTTCCTTATTTGAGTTCTCTGTTCTAATATTGAGGTCTCTTCGCGGGCGCGTTAGATTCCTACAATGTCCAAAAACCTGTCAAAATCTCACACTTAATTGTTGTGTTAACACACATTACTTCAATTAAGAAACAATTCAAACAATTCTAAGCAAAGCTGCTTCACTCATCAAACAACAACAATACTAACACAACTCGCTAGCCGACTAACAAAACCCGACACGGTGACCAGCTTAGCATTCCCAACACACAGTCCGGTTAGAACCGAACTGCTCTGATACCACTATTGTAACACCCCATTCCAGGAGTGCTACTAAACTAAAACAAAACTCTAAATGCGACGAATTTTTTAAAATAATACTCTTCTTGTCTTTTGGAAAATGTGGTAATTTGTTTTTTAAAACAATGTCTTTTGCAAAACACAATCAGAGTATCAACACCGTTTTGGAAAAATGATGGAATTCTACCATGCAAAAAACTAATGCAACTGGACATATATACATATATATACAATTCCCAAAAGATATACACAACCAGTTTTGTACAAAAGGCAACAGTAAATAAATATCCACACGAGGAATACACCTAAAGTATGAAGACCCTAATAAGAGTAATCATACTTCTGACGTACTCCTGGAAGCTACCCACGCAAACAACCATAAAAGACTAGCAAGTCAGACAGACTAGTCAACAACCAAAAATATATACAACACTGACAGACCTCACCAACTATACATCACTACCCAAATCCTCTGACAGGTCGTCCTCATCCTCCATCAGGCCGTCCTCATCATCTCTAGTCAAATCAATAAACGGTACAGAAACAGGTACTCCCTCTGGCCTCTCCTCCTCCACCAGAACATCGTCAATCCATCCCACGCCACTACAACTAGCCTCGCCACACATCCAACAAACAGAGAGAGGATCCACAGGTGGAGTGGGTGTCCTAATACGTGAGGGAGGAATCGGAACAGTCTCTGGCTCTAGCCCGAAATCCTCTACGGGGCTAGGAGAATCTGCCACTGCACGTGAAGTAAAATCTCCCACCGTCCATCGTCTCACGCCAATGCTCTTGCGAGCGGTCCTACGAACCTTCACACCACCAGGTATGGGTGCGTAACGATAACTCTTCCACCTAGAGATCTCAAAAGACTCATCAGGTGAAGTAGTAGAGGTAGTCGATATCACTCGGTCTTGCTGAGTACGATGCCATCTATCCATAATCTGTCCAACCATGACAAGAAAGCTCACGGTACATCGTGAAATTTTCTGTCGTGTCACCAGTCCATCTACACTAGTAGTCTCAACCACATCCCCTGTATATACAACCCGGCCTGAAGTGAGGTCGAACTCCATAGCCGAGAGTATCTTCATGTCCGGGAAGTCAAAGACCACCTCCGGCGACATCGTCATCACTGGTATCTCCACCGCATTCGCTATCATCTGGGTTACCATCATCAATTGAAGGAACCATGGGCAAGGGTCAACTTCTTATTTAAAAACAGATAACACAATACAACATAATATACAATTCAAAGAATGCACAAATGCTCTGCTAATGCGACTATATGTCAGTGTTTATGATTCCGGAATACCCTGCAATGGTCAATTATTGGTACGCCATGGTACGTCCCCAATGCGATACTTTTCCATGCTAAGGGTTAAATGAACAACGCCCCTGAACTCCAGCCTTGGCCTTGGGGTAATCCTTCACCCCAGGATATTCAAGTTGAAGTTACCACAATGCATGATAATGCATTTCGCCTACTCCCATGGATATATCAATGTAGATGATATTTCAATTACGGCATAATCAAATAAATATTTAATTATCCAGAGCCAATCCAATAACACATATCTCAACAAGATGTAAGCATACATGCAAGCACGACATATTATCAATTAAGAATAACAACAACTTCAGACTCACAACAGTTTAACAATCCACAACAAATCGCATTCACATTTTGATAATCATCAAACATAAGCATACAATAGCTCCTACACTAACATACAATAACATTTACTAAATGTGAAATGCTCTTACCAAAGATTAACAGTCCACGCGTCAAAGCACGTCACAGTCCTACTCACACGTACTCAAGTCCTCAAGGATCCTAAATAGCACACAACAAAGCTTAGAGCAATTCTAGTTTACTCAAATAACTCCCTACGTATTGGTTCAATTCTAACCCCTAGGTTTATCAACCCCAAGAATATTTTTAATAAAAATACACATACTTTAAATAATACATAAAGTTGGAAATTAACTATTTTAAAGACTAAAATTCCTTTTCTTTTGTTTTTGAAACATGTAACAATACTAAAACCAAATTCCTTTCATAACAATACTTGATCAAGGCTCAACTTGGTTTTAGGATCACAAATAATCCATTTCACCTAAGTATCTCATTGCCTTAAAGCCAAAAAAACTTCCAAAATCAAACCAAACTCTTTCTAAATTTTTTTCCAAACTTAAACAACAATCCAATACAATTTATTCAAGTCAAGGACACCAATAATTTCCTTCCCCAAGCCTCCTAGGGCTCTCGGCCAACACACACACACAAAGAGGAAAAATTACAAACTTTTCAAATCAATCAAACCACATCATTTAACACCTAATTTCTTTTCCAAAACTTTCAATTTTTCCAAAACAAACCGTTAACTCAAATACATTACCCTATCATGGCTTATTTAAGCATCAAGGGTTTCCCAAAAACATAATTTCCTTTGATCAAATCCAAATTAACAACAACAACAACAACAAATTCAAGTATCAAGGAGCATTAATCCCAAGTTAATTGCATGATTCACATGAGAAATCACATAGCCCCTTTCCCTTGAGCAAATCGACCTAGGGTTTAGAAAAATTGGGGAAAATTTTGTTTCTTTCTCTCATGATCATAATCAATGCATAAATAAAGCATTAAACAAGAAATTAAGCAAAGAAATCAACTCCTAATCCTATGATGAAGGCCACGGTTTTGGGAAGGAAAAACAAAAGGGAAAATGGTTGCTTCCAATTTACTTAGATGCTCAAGAAGAAGATGATGACCAGGAGAAGAAATTAGAAGCAATGGAGGTTGAAAAATGGAGGTGGAGTCACGCATAGAGGAAGAAGAAGAAGGCCACGGAGCTAGCTTGAGTTCGTGCATTTCTCCAATTCTTGAACAAGAAGAAAGAAAAGAAAATAAGGTAGTAAAATGGGGAGGGGGTCGCAGCTGATGAGGCAAAAATAGGAGAGAAAAAAAAAATTAAAAACAAGCTTTTTACTTGTTAATCTCCAGAAGTGTGGCACCTAATTAATCTCCAGAAGTGTGGCACCTAGATACTATAAAGCTAATCTAATCACCAAGTCTAAAATTACGACGTCGAGTAATCGCGTTACCGATTAATTCTTTTGCCGATAATATCGCGAAAATTAATTTACTTAAAAATTAATTCGCCACGTGATAATATTTTATCATAAATAATAAAAACAATTGAAAACACTCAATCATAATCACAACAAGTTATGATTCAATTTTCATCAGAATCGGAGTTCGTTTGAATTTTCATTGCTGATAAAAACTACCCGGTGATTCAAAATACGACGAACCTTCGTTAGACTTTTTTGATGATTTTTGAACCATGAATTAATATAAAATATTAATTCTCAAATTTAATTTTATCCTGATTTAATTCAATCACTTACTTATCAAACAAAAACTGCTTATTATAGTATAAATACGGTAAATTACACTATAATAACGTCAAATAACGCATCGTAAAATTACGGATGTTACATACACGTCTAATTATACATTCTATTTATTAGCATGTTTTGTGATATCATTTTGTTGTCATACTTCTGTTTTTGCCCCTATCCAGTGAGAATAGTTTTTCTTACTATAGTTACCCAAGTAGTTTGCTTGAAGACAAGCAAAGCTCAAGTGTGGGAATGTGTTAACACACTAAATTGTCTACTTTTATAAGGCATTTTTAGTACCTAAATATATCATTTTGCACTATTTAAAGCAGAAAGGTACTCATTTATGTCCTATTTTGCAGAAATATCATAAAGACACCACTCAGAGCAAAAAATGCGAGAAAGGACAAAAAACTGGCAAGTTTTGGAGAGTTTTAACTCTACTAGACGAGCGGTACGGCCTGACATACCCTTGGTACAACCGTACCTAGAACAGAATCTTAATAGGGGCGTACCCCCTTGGTTTGTACCACCTGGTGCCGATGAAAAAGACCAGTACGGCCGTGCCAAAGGCAGTACAGCCGTACACAAATGATGTCAGTGATGCAGCACGCATGGGTATGGGCCAGTGTCACAAGAAAAGTTCGGTACGACCATGTATATTTGTGGTATGGCAGTATCCCATCTCAGAATATGCAAATTTGAAAGCCAGATGACCTAATCCGCAGCTAACTCTATAAATAGGGTTTTTAACCTTTTCTAAAAACCTTTTGATAAATTCTCAAGTCAAGAGCCCCTTTTTGAGAGTTATGCACAAACACCATACGATTGGAGTGAGTCTTGGATAATTGGAGTTTCCTGTCAATTCTGAATTGCTGCTCGAGTTCGTGAGGACATGAGGAACAAACGAGAGGATCACCGTCTTACTGAAAGGGTGTCACAGTTCTATTTAATCATGACCTTTAGGAGTTTGGATTTATTCTATTTTATTTTGTTGCTAAACAATATGAGTAGCTAATTCCATCACTAGGGATGATGGGGGTCATTTACAATGTTTTTGATTTCTATTTAATTTCTATTTTGAATTCCTTATTATCCTTATGAATGTGTTGATCTTAGCATGCTTAATTTCATGGGACGCAGCTAATCATTATTGAGTTAGTTAATTGTGGTAACAGGATCATAATTAACTAGCGGAACTATAGGATTAACAGAACTCGCTTTATATGTTAGATAGGTTATTGCTTGTTTCCAATCGATTATTAGATTAACAAACTTGCCTGTTCTTAATGCTCTTTTCTTTAATTACCTTCTAGGACCAAACAGGGTAATTAGTTAGAAGAAGGCTATTACAAGCTAGGTAGCTCTTAGTAATTTAGAGTGAGTGATTGTCATTCAATAAGGAAATACAATTCATAATAGCAAGGAAATAGATCCAGGATCTAATATTAGTGAACCTGGTTCCCCTAGGCTTCTCCTATTCAATCTTGCTCTAATACTTTAAATTTGAAGTTTTATTTTGATTTCCCTTAGTTTTATGTTCAATCCTGCTCCAGTCATTTCGATAGTTTAGAGGACTTAAGATCTTTATTACGTTGGTACTTGCACACTGTCTGTGGTTTGACATTCGGAGTCATAATTATACTCCACTTTTATTACGAGTTATGATCTGGTGCACTTGCCTGAGCCGCAACAACAGTTACCTACAGACAGTCCACCCTGCTTCAAACTATCGAACTCCTTTTCCTTCTCTCTATAAGTCAATCTAGGAAAGAATTTCTCCAGGAAGCACTCCCTAAACAACTCCCAAGTCACAATCCTACCATGCTCTTCCAATAACCTGCTCTTACCTTTCCACCAGGACTCGGCATTTCCCACCAGTAGGAAAGAAGCATACATCACACTCATGTCCTTATGGCAGTGCATCCCTGTAAAGATTTTCTCCACTTCCTGAATCCAGCGTTCAGCACCCTCTGGGTTAAATTCACCATCAAACTGAGGAGGTTGACCTTTTAGAAAAGTAGTCAAATTAACATCATCTCTCCTGGTCTCCTACCTCTGTAGCATCTGAGTATTCTGTTGAGTTTGCTGCAGCATAGCTGTAGCCAACTCTCTCACTGACCTCAAGGTCTTTGAAGACTCCTCTCTATCATTTATATGAGAAGTCTCCTCATTGACTCCACGGTGAGTCGTTCTACAACCCCTACGAGCCATGATATTCTGAAAAGAAATCCACAGCTCAGTATTCATAAGACATAAAGGACCATATAATTATATGCAATATATCTTATGAATATACGAATAGCTATCTTTATTTCAAACAATTCAGATAACCAACCAAATACGAACACTCTACCCATTTCTAAACAAAGTAGGATACCCAGTGTAGGTCCAACTAGACAAGGCCAGAATAACATCCTAAAACCTCATAGTCCGGTTAGGGCCGAACTGCTCTGATACCATAAAATGAGACACCCCTTGCCCCATTAAAGTAACCTTTAATTATTTAACCTTAACCGTTTATCTTAGCATTAATAAATACAATGAAAAACACATAGAAATTTAAACTAAAATACACAGCGAAAATAAGCACACATAATGTACACTATATGCATCAATATAAGGTCTGTGGCCCTTCCAAGGGCTCACGTACATCAGAATAGCAATCACATCATAGGAAGCATAGCAAACATACCGTCATCCCAAAATATCAACTAAAGGCTAACACGTGCCTCATCAAAAAGGTCAACATCCAACAGAAGCAAAACTTGACTCCTGGCCATAGGTACACTACTAGGACTCGAGAGCTCCTACTCTATGATCCTAAACTACTGATAAAAGTACGACGGTGTTCTCTAGCTCAAAATCCCTCCAAAGGGATATCCTTGAGTCCATCTTCACTGTCGGGTACAAAAAGTGCATCATCCTCGATAGTAGCCTCTATGATATCTGTGTCTAACATATACATAGCACATACACACAAAACACTATATAGGGAGATAAGAACAACATAATCACCATAAAATGGGAAAGTAGCTGTAGAAGGCAATACAAAGTACAATATTAGCACATAAACATGGTATTCACAAATAATTCCACCTAACAGTTATATACAAGTTATCCAGACTCATGGCCACAAACTACTTATGGTTTATCGTACTCCCTATCACTCAGAGTATGACCCTATGTCATGACGTATTCGTCCCATTCCAAATTCTAGTCAGTTGTCCAAGTAACATATCCCGCTCATCATGACCTATAAGAGCCCTTCCCCGTACCCCCTATCAATTAGGGTCGGGTGTCTAGGCCTACACTCCGGATCGTTCACCAAGGACTTGAAGTTCACACCACTCGTCGGGGTAAACGGGCACCACTGAAACCACGACACAATAGCAGCCAAACTATTGGCCCCCTATAAAATACTTCCAGACCCCATGATATACACCCCAAGGTCCACATGACCTGCACTGCTACTTCGTACTCCTGCTCGAGTATCTCCTGACCTCATGCACACACACGGCTGTGACATAGCACCAACACAAACACTTTAAAAGCTCACACCACTCACATATCACTGTATACTTAGATTCATTTTTATTTACTTTATTCACTATTCACATTATGCATGTTACATCTCACATTAGTCATATCCTCAATCACTTAATCCATTAACAGCGTCACAACACCAAACACTACATATTGTACACATAGAATATTACCCAGGCATTTCATCACATAAGCATGTATCACATATTCCTACACATGTTTCTAATATCGCACACAACACATAATTCACTGTTACACGATAAGTAGGTCAAACACTAGATCCGGAACACATAATATCGCTCCTAGGTTGGTTGATGGGTTCATGATATCTATCCTCAGATACCATAAACCGTTATCCCTATCCTTAGGTGTTACTGGCCTCAACCTCTAGTAGGGCTTAGGTATACTACGCATACAATGTTATTATTCTACACTAGCGATCTCGGTAAAAATGTATTCTTACTCTCACTTGGATTCCAAAGCGTTAACTCGGAGTTCCACAAACTCCTAAGGCCTCAACCACGGAAACACAAGCACAAAATCCTTTCTCCCTAACACCTCCAGGTTCTGTCCCTCACAATTCAAATACCATGAGTTGTCCAAAAATTCCACCGAGCACACCCACACGGTCCACAATTCACCGGAAATACAGAAATGCACTCAGATTAGAATTAGGGCAAACTATGGAATTACAAAAATATAAGGAAGGCCACGGCCATCCCTGGTTCTAAAGAATCCAACTTACCCAAATCAAACTCCTGACAAGCATTCACGGACGTTCGGTATCTCTACGGGCACCAAAACCCTAAAACACGAAGAATAGTTAATCAGGGACTTACAATACCATCAATGGGTCATGAATTTGCTAAGGTACAAACCAGAAACCAGAGGGTCTCTCCTCTGTTTCATGGTCCAAGAAAGTGCCCCGGCAAGTTTCGGTAAAACCCTAGCTCGTTCGGTACCCGTATGGCTCAACCGGGGTCCAAAAACACAGTCAGATTAGGATTAGGATTGAAAACCTTGAACTACTATCATGAAATCAGAATGGAAATAAGCATCAAACCACTGAGGTACTTAGGTTTACCTTGGAAAAACCTTGGTCGGAGATAAGCCCTAAAAAGCATGGACAGCAACGAACGAAATGGTAGAATCGAACGATTGAACCGACACTTGAGATGGCTTGGGATTGGATCACCAAACCTTGAAATGCTCAAAAATGGTGTGGTTCTGGTGTAGAGATCAGTTAAGGTCGTGGTTTAAGAAGAAGAAATGGTAAAAGTGAAAAAAAAATGGGTTAAATGCCCTTAAAATGGAAAAATGGGTCATTGGCGTGCTTCAGCTCATAGCGCCTTAAAATCGCTTCTTGGCAGCGTTTTCGGCTGAAGTTCTCTCCTGCATGCCCACCACGTGGCTTCATGCATGAATGCCATGTGTCATCTCCTGATTGAACTGCATGCCATGTGTCACAAATGACAGATGCTACTGGTGTACCATAGACCAGCACGCTCAAGCGCGTCCCACGCACTTTTGCGCAGTTTTGTCCGATTTCACGTGATTTCTTTAATTCCGATGCTCGTACGACCTAGAACTTGATACCCTAACACTTAAACATCATTCTAAACACATAGAACACATGATTGACCTCAAAATTAAGGATGTTAAATCCCAATTACTTGCTCGAAAGTTCATACTCGCTCTAGGACATGAAAATACAAAACCCTAATTCTAGCTCCAATTGTTCTCAAATTTTACGAGGCTTCTAAGACTAATACTAAAACACTATCAAGAACTTCTCTACCTCTTTATAACCTCCAAAACCTCACAAGTCTCATACTTGCCCTTACACAAAGGCACAGAAAGCGAACACACTACTAAATACTCGAATACTCTGTCAAACTCCACAATACACACCTAGGTTCACATAAATACACTTATACACAAACAATCACACATTAAACAAGATTAGAAAATTAAGGATGTTACAATGTGTAGCCTAAAAACATTGGGTATGACCGTACTGCCTTTGGTACGACCTTACAAGACTTTTTCTTCGACGCCACATGAGGTACGCCCCTACTGCTATGCATAGTTTGGTACAGTCGTACTGACTGTATGTCAAGCCGTACCGATTGTCCAGAATCACTAAAAATACTCAAATCTTGCCATTTTTAGCTCCATTTATGCGTTTTTCACTCCAAGCATTCTCTTTGTGATAATTCTATAAAATGAGACATAAATGAGCACTTTTATACTTTAAATGACACAAAATAACATGATTTAATACTCAAAACATCCCATAAAAGTAGACAAAATTGGCGTTTATTAGTTTCTAAACACATTCGCTCAAATGGTTGGGCCTATTGTGGGTTCGTCTGGGCCGTCCCATGTGCATCTCCTATAGCCCAATTTGTCCTTGATCCAATCCACGTGCAAAATCATTTAGGTATGGCTTGGAACACACAGTAACATCCCTTCGTCTATTCAATCAACACATCTTGAAAGAGCATCAACTCTGATAACTAGAACATTATTAGATTCACCCCGTGCATTCACATAGATAGAAAGCAATAAAACTAAAAGAAAATGAAAAGAAAAAATTTGAATTCAATCTAACAAAAGAAATTAACATTTCGAAGGTAATCCATGAAAACTTGTCAGAGGCAAAACTCATCAGTTCAAATAATTCTTATAGTAAAAAAAATATAACTATGATAATTTCACAATGAACCTTTACTGTAATAGTTGTTCCAACGGTTATCAGAAACATTTCCATTTTAACAACGCTTATGCCAACAGTTCAAAATCTAAATGAGAAATTGTTGCGTCTTAGGTAAGTGCTCCTGTTCTCATGTAGTAATAAAATTGGGATTTTGAAGTCCCGGTGGTTAAACCCACAAGGAATGAGGATAAGTACTAATCTACTTTGGGCGTTTTAATTATTTAAGCGTTCGAGTAGTTGCTTGAGTGCGCCATGATAGAAAAAAGTATGAAAAGTAGTTTAGAGAACAATAAAGTGAGAGCCTAGGGTTTTGGTTTCACTTATTTCGTTCGTTTCTCTTCTTAATTCCATTCTACCTTATTCTTCCTTTATTCCACATTATTGATTCTCCTTCTATCTACCAACCCTAATCCTCACTAGTCGGTAACCTTTTCTGCCTAAGATTAATTTCCTGAACTAAGCTTGGTTGAAAGCATTAAGTCATATGATAGTCTAGGAGTTTGGATTGATCAAAAGGTCCTATAACTCCCCTTCTCGGTTCCGTTATAAGTCTCCATTTCCCTTATAGATCTATTAACCAACCCCGGATCCTCCACAAGTTAATTAACAAAAACATGCAATTTAATTTACCTAAGATCCCTTTATAGCCCCATCATATAACCACGGACCCTCTGACAATCACACAACGTCTCATGCATAAGTAAACAAATCACAAGCAAACTTATAATAAGACAACTTAACGTGGGAGATAAATTCAGAATGAGAGTAGAACAAAATAGTCACTAAGACATAGTTAGGGAACCTATAGGAAAAGCTACACCAAAGACCCTAGAAGAGAGCTTAGCTTGTCATGTCAATAAATAGGAAAACAATCCAAGCAGGAAACATAATGAGAAAGCAAGAAAACCTGGGAAGGAACCCCTCCTAATCTCTAGACGAATCCTAGCTCACGCTCCAGAGTCCTCTTGACAGCTCCACAGGTTCAAAATCAAGATTTGGCTTTTTCTCTCTTTCTAACCATGCAAAATGAAGGGACCTGGGTCTCTATTTATAGATGTGGCAATATTAGGTCAAGAAATCTTTCAGTTTTGCTGAATCCATCACTAGTGAAGCATTATGCCCGGCCATACTTTGCAATGTTCTTGAATTCTTATTTTAGTGTGCAGGTATGTACGGTCGTACTGAGGGGATGTGCGGCCGTACGTACATCAAGTAAACTTGGGCACTGACCCGCACTGACAGCCTTGTATGCCCATACTGCCTTCCTCAGGGGTGTACGTACGACCGTATTGAAGGGATGTGTGGCCGTACACTTAGAAAACTTCGGTGCTGGCCCGTACTGGTTGCTCTTATGCGCCCTTACTGCTCTCTTCGGGGGTGTACGGCCGTACATCTAATTCTTAAAACTACCATGAACAAACAACAAACAATACTGTTTATAAGTGGAAAGACCCATGACCTAATGTTGTCAGATATATTGTAGGGTTTGATATTGTAGTTTCTCATGCTTAAACCAATAGAGAGAAAACTTGTCAGCTGTCAAATTAAAATATACAAAGGAATGCGGAGGCTTATCAAAAATTACTCCATTCATTTGAAACATCTTGTAATGATTCCTAGAGCATTCTTTAGTTATGTGAGGACCTACAGAAAGTTAAAAAGAATTGATGGCATTAGGTGGCAACAAAAATGAAAAATGACTCATAAAGTTTAAAAAGAAAGCATTTTTTAAAGACATAATAATTTAAGTAAACAACGCGCTTTAACTGACTGAACAAGGGAAAAAAGAAAAGAAACTCAAAACAATGTCAGATCTATCAATATTTTTGTTCATGAGAATCCTAGTCACTCTAACATTCTCACCAACTCATTCAATTTAGCTATCAATAAATAGATACTCAATCCACTACCTCATTTAGTAGTGAGCACAACCAAATGAAAAAAGCAATGCAGGTTAAAAAAATTGAGTAACCAAGTCGAATGGTTACACATATATAGCCTACCTGAATGAGTTGATTTTCAGTTAAAGCCTACAGAAAGACAAGAATAGAATATCGTATAACAAATTCAGGTATTAAACCAAATGCAATACAAGAATCTTGACACCTGAAAGGGGATCAACAAAGTTACCATTTACAGAAATACTGCACGAACCATATTATTAACACCCCTACTATGCCTCTTCAATCATCTTCAATTCTGAATCTTGAATGTAACAAACTCCATTAGAAAATATAAAAGTACACTTGTTAATGCACGAAATGGCAGGGCTCTCCTTCTCCTTGGAGCAGCGTCTTTTCTCCTCTGGTACGGCTGAGGGGGTACCTGCAAAAGGCACTCTGATGCCTAAGTCAGATAGGGCTTTAGGAGAAGAAAAGGTGAGCTTAAGTGTTCAGGGTTTCAGAGTGTGTAGAGAGTATGCAAACCTGGGGGGTCAAGTCCCCTTTATATAGTGGAGTCTTGCATGAGGATGATAACTAACGATCCGAATCCTGCGAGTGGTAACCCCTCTCCCCAGCTTCAGGGGTCAGCTCATCTCCTCCTGATATCTCGCACTTGCTAGGTTTATCACGTACTGGCTACATGCTCCTCAATCTTCGGAGTGGCAACGGCCCCAAGTATTGTCTCTGGGCACTCCCCTTCCAGAAGGTTCGAGACCCACAGGTCGGCTCGGCCCTGATGTACTCGGTGGTCACCCCTGAAATGCTATACCTGAAGGATGGGTTTGGCCCGCTCTGGGTTAGACGTGCCTCGCCCAAGGTCAGAGTAAGTCGGATAGGGGTCGGATTAGTTCGGCTCGGTGGAGTGGCGGGAGCCCAGCTCGGAGACCGATCTATAACACAAGCCCCCTAGACTCTTTGCGCGAAAGGGCATAGGGTCTAACTGTCATTCCCTAGGTCAGTATCCGAGCCGAGTGTTATTATCGGGAGCATATCTCAGAAGCTTCCATGCCTAGGGCACTACACACCACGTGTCGTACCCATACTCGGCGTTCTGCCACACGATGGGACTTGGATGGGACACCGGCTCAACCGTTCCCATTCCTACCGCTAATCGCTTGATACAGCCTGAACCGTTAGATCTGCGCCTGGTTTTAAAGATGGAGGGCTCGGATTGGTTCGCTTTTTGGTTTCCCTTTAATTAGGGGTTATAAAACTACCCCTTTCTCCTCTCTTCTCCTCTCTTCTTCGTCTATTTGCTCCTGCGATGTTCTTTCTGCCTCCTCTCTCTGCATTTGTTCCCCGAGATGTCATCTTTACCCATTTCCTTCGCACTTCTTGGTAAGTTTCTCTTCTAGTCTTACTAATGGCTTCTTCGTCTTCTTCTCGTCGTCCCCCCTCCCCCATATCTCTGAGTTCTGGGGGTGACTCGTCGTCCGAAACGACGAGCACTTCCTTTGATCTCTCCACGCCACCACGCACCAGAGGCTCAGGCCAAAGGGAATTTTCCTCTGCTCATGGCTATGATGGCCGCGACCTGGTGCCCCTCCATGTGGTTCCCCCTATTTCCTGGGTTCTAGCTTCTCCTCCTGTCGCTTCAGTTCCCTCGTATTCACTCCACAAGGAGAGCAAATGCCAAGTGGGAGACGATAGGTCTCTTTATGCTTGGGTGCACCCAGATGTGCTCAGGGTGGCCTCTAATATCTTTTCGGACACCGGTGTGGCTGCTCTTCGGTCAAGCGTATCTTTTACACGGAACCGGGAACGAGACGAGGAGGTGACGTGCCTTCCGTGCTCTCCCGAGGACCGAGTATGTTTTGGTAAGGGCGAGTCGAGCTCTTCCGACTTCTGCTTTTTCTACAAAACTTTCTTTACCCGAGTCGGCCTTCGATTTCCCCTCAGTGGATTTGAGTGCGAGGTTCTCCAATGGTTGAATAAAGCCCCCTCGCAACTTCACCCCAATAGCTGGGCTTTCATCCGAGCCTTCAAGCTCGTGTGCAAGTACTTTGGGGGTACCCCTTCTGCTGCCCTATTCTTCAGTTTCTTCTAACTCAGGCTTGGCAAACAGCATAAGTGGTGTTCGCTTAACAAAATTCCCGGCTCCTACATTCTGGAGCTCTTCGACCCTATAAGAGTTGGAAACCCGATTTCTTTAAAATCCGAGTACGAAGGGGAGAACCCTTTTTCTTCTCTGCTCAAGACGAGCCCTTGTTTCCTTTCTTCTAGAGTCCCAATCCTCGCCCCATAAAAGAGGTGGACTTTAACTCGTTGTCGGTCACTGACCAGACAATAGTGAACTTCCTCGCCCGTTTACCTACATTGCACTGTGGTCCCCTGCTTACCCGAGCTCTAAAGGACCCACCATAGTGGAGGGAATACTTATGTAAGTTTTGTTATCTTCCTCCAGTATGATTATCGACCTGAGTCTGGGTACTAACTTTACTTTCTTTTTAGGTACGATGGCTCCGAAGATGTGCAAGAAGGAGATGGCTGAGCTGCTTAATAAAGCCCAGAAAGTGAAGGTCGCCCAGGTTCCTGGGCCAGTACCTTTCCAAGCTGCTGCCTCCCCTTCTCCTGCTAAGGCTGCCAAGAAGCGACTCCACGCTTCTCCGACCCCTGGCTCCGACTAGCCCCCTGCGAAGGCGCCGAGGGGGCCTCATGGAGGGATACCTTTGAACATCCCTGATGGTTCCGAGTGGTTTCTCCACCTCGGAGAGTTTGCTGATCAAGGTGAGAACGCTGAGGACTCCCTTTGGAATGTCGGGATCGATCGTTTCGATCAGATTGACCAGATAATGCGTCAAACCGATGACAGGTGCATGACCGAGGCGGGCGAGCTGGGTTTGTGCAAGGCCTTGGGCATTTATGGGCTTCGTGCCTCTACTATGGCCCAATTCCTTTCTGATCGGATAAGGGCACGGGTCACCGAGATCGAGATGACGAAAAAGAAGTACCAAAACAAGGTCGCCGCGCTCGATGAGCTTGAGGAGAAGATGAGTAAGCTGAAGGAGGACTATGCTCGTCTCTCAGAGGCAAGAGACGCTCTAAATAAGAGCAACACTTCTCTGCTCGGGCAGCAGGAGGAGCTCCAAGCCAAGAATGACCTTTTGTTGGGTTAGCTGCGGGAAGAGAAGAAGAAGTCTTTGACCAAGGCTGCTCGGGTCGAGGAGTACCGTCAGTACATCGCCCTTCAGTACAAGAAAGGATTCGATAATATTGTTGCTCAGCTAAAGGTGATCGCCCCCGACCTCAATATCTCCGAGATCGGCTTCACCAAGGTGGTGAGGGAGGGGAAGAATGTGGAGGAAGAAGAGGAGGACGAGGAAGAAGACCACGCCGAGCAGGAGAAAGAGCCTGAGGGCGAGTTGAAGAAGGGAAATGAGGTTGAGCTCGAGTACGAGAAGGAGACCGGGGTCGGGCCCAATATGAAGGTCACTGGTCAAAGTGTTACGGCCGAGGAGGTTGTTGAGACCCGAGTCGAGGACCAACAGAATGCCCTTATGTAACTTGTTTTTGTTTTCTTTTGCTTTCATTCTGTCCTGGTGATGTACTTGCTCCTCTAGGAGCTCCCCTTTTGTATTTCTGTTTCAAATGAATGAAATTGACTAAGTTAAACAATATTCGCATAAACTTACTTTATTTTTCACTTAGTAGTCGTCGGTTACCGTACTCGAATGGGGTGGTCCTCGGGTGGCTCCTACTCGGCTAGGGTAGTCCCCGGGTAGCTTCCCCCGAAAAAACTTGTTTCAATATTGAGTTTAGAACATTTTCTCCACGCACCGATACTAGCCGAGTACTAGTTTCCCTACGAAACCTTTAGGTCGGGCACGACTTTCCGAGCTGCAAGCGAGCTCACCAAGTTTTTATGCTAACTTGGGTTTGGGACCACAGGGGTCATTTAGGTCAAGTAGGACCTTCCGAGCTGCGAGCGAGCTCGCCAAGTTTTTATGCTAACTTGGGTTTGGGACCACAGGGGTCATTTAGGTCGAGTAAGACCTTCCGAGCTGCGAGCGAGTTCGCCAAGTTTTATGCTAACTTGGGTTTGGGACCACAGGGGTCATTTAGGTCGAGTAAGACCTTCCGAGCTACGAATGAGCTCGCCAAGTTTTCATGCTAACTTAGGTTTGGGACCACAGGGGTCATTTAGGTCGAGTAAGACCTTTCGAGCTGCGAGCGAGCTCGGTGAGGCACACGAATGATGTTCTGAATGCAATGGAAGGTGGACTTTATTAAATGTGGAAAAAGGAAATACGGATGTGCCTCGTTAAAACCTTTACAAACCAAAAACCCAGTGGGAAAAAAGGTCTGCAAAGGAAAAAGAGTACGCCATCCGTTTACATTTGTTGTCAACTAAAGTAAAGCTTGAGGTGCGTGGCATTCCACGTCCTCGGTATCTCCTTCCCGAATAATTTTTCTAGCTTGTATGCTCCGTGTCGATGTTCCGATCTGATGCGGTATGGTCCTTCCCAAGTTAGTCCGAGCTTTCCTTACCTTGTATCTTTTCGCGCCAGTTCAATCTTTCGGAGGACTAAGTCTCCTACCTTGAATCCTCTTGGTCAGATCTTAGAGTTGTAGTACTTGGCAATGCACTGTTTAGTTACAAAGTCTTGTATTCGGGCCAGCTCCCGAGTTTCTTCCAACAGGTCAAGCTCTACTCTTGCTTCTTCTCCCTGTGCCAGTGACTGCATGTGCTCTCTCCTGATTGAGGTCGAGCCGAGCTCCACTGGTATCATAGCATCCATTTCGTATGTTAATCGGAAAGGTGTTTCATTTGTTGCTGATTGTGGGGTGGTGTGGGATGCCCATAGCACGCCGCAGAGCTCTTCTGCCCAATTTCCCTTGGCTTGGTCTAGTCGTTTGCGCAGGCCTCCTAGGATGACTTTGTTTGCAGCTTCAACCTGACCATTGGTTTGCAGATGCTCGACCGAGGCATAGGTGAGTCGGATACCAAGGCCTTTGCAGAAGTCTTTGAATACTGAGCTGGTGAACTGCATGCCATTATCCATAATGATGGTGTGGCGTAGACCGTGGCGGCAGACTATGTTTTTCCAAACAAATTTCTTGACCCTCTCGGAAGTGATAGTTGCTAGTGGATCTGCTTCTATCCACTTGGAGAAGTAGTCTATGGCGACCACAATGAACTTGAGCTTGCCTAGTGCAAGGGGAAAGGGGCCTAGTATGTCGAGCCCCCAGGTATTAAATGGCCAAGGGGCGATGACTTCGTGTAGGACTTCAGGGGGAGGTGGTCTCGCTTTGCATACCGTTGGCAGTTGTCGCACTTTTTTACAAATTCCATGCAGTCCGATCTGATTGTTGGCTAGTAATATCCATCTCGGAGGACCTTGGTAGCTAACGTCCGAGTTCCACAGTGGTTTCCACATATGCCTTCATGTAACTCCCTCATGATATACTCGGAGTCTGATTATCCATGTAGGCGAGCAGCGGCTGCGAGAAGCCCCTTCGGTAGAGTCTGTTCCCGACCAGAGTGTAATGTGTGGATCACCTTTGGACCCTGCGCGATTCTACAAGGTCATCGGGTAGCCTTCCCTACTACAAATACTCTGTGATATTTGCCATCCATAATTCCGACCGGTTCACCAAGTTGGTTTCTGCTGTTTCTACACTTGGCGATTTCAAGGTTTAAACAACAACTGTGTGGAGCTGCCCTTCGGTTTTTATATTTGCTAGCTTTGCTAGCAGATCAACTTTGTTATTCTGCTCTCAAGGAATGTGTTCGAGCTGGACCTCTTGGAAATTTTGGATCATGGCAGCTACTTTCTGGGCGTACCGAGCTAGGACATCGTCTCGGCACTGATACTCGCCCTTGACTTGGTTGACCATGAGTTGGGAGTCGCTTTTGACTCGGAGTGTTTAGGCGCCTAGCTTCCATGCGAGCTTGAGACCGATCAGTAATGCCTCGTATTCGGCTTGGTTGTTATTGGCTTTAAACAGAAACCTGAGTGCCTGTTCAACACAGATTCCCACAGGGCTTTCCACGATGATTCCTGCTCCGCTGCCTCTGGAATTGGAGGAACCATCCACATAGAGTTTCCAGTACTCGACCTCAGGGGTCGGTGTTAGTTCTGCAATAAAGTCAGCTAAAATTTGTGATTTAATGGGTCCTCTAGGTTCGTACCTGATTTGGAACTAGGGAAGCTCAACTGACCACGCCACCATCCGACCTGAAAGCTCGGGCTTCTGCAGGATTCTCTTAATGGGGTAGTCGGTTTTGACTATCATCGGATGGGCATGGAAGTAAGGCCTTAGCCTTCTTGCAGAGACCACTATCGAAAGTGCCAGTTTCTCCACCTTTTGGTACCTGAGCTCTGCCCCGTGAAGAACTTTGCTCACAAAGTACACAGGGTGCTGCTTTGAATTTCTTTCTTTAACCATGGCTGAGCTGATCGAGTTATCAGTGGCTGCTAGGTAAAGGATCAAGGAGGCTCCTTTGGTGTGGTGAGTGAGGACTGGTGGTGATGCCAAGAATTCTTTAAGCCTTTGAAAGGCCGTTTCGCACTCTTCGGTCCATTCGAACCGAGCTGGCTTCCTGAGTACCTGGTATAAAGGAAAAGACTTGTCAGCAGAGCGAGTCACGAACCTGGAAAGGGCTGCTATCCGACCAGCCAGTAGTTGCACTTCTTTGACGGAGCTTGGGCTCCGCATCTCCATCACAGCTCGGCACTTATCGGGGTTAGCCTCGATGCCTCTGTGGGTGATCATGAATCTGAGGAACTTCCCTACGAGTACCCCAAAGGAGCACTTCTCGGGGTTGAGCCTGATGTTATACTTCCTCGCGATGTCGAATATCTCTTGAAGGTCCCGATGGTGTGCGTCAAAACTGGAGGTTTTTACGACCATGTCGTCCATGTATACCTCGATTGTTTTCCCGATCTAGTTGGTAAAGACTTCGTCCATCATCCTCTGGTAGGTTGTGTTGGTGTAAGCCCTAGAGGCCAATGTTTTTCCTTTGGACTTATATTTTGTATCATGTAGTTTATTTATTATATGAGGCATTTTCAATTATTATGTTTGTTTCAACGTAATAAAGTCCTTGAGTAAAAGTTCATTTTCAATAGAACATCGAGTAGACGACTCGGTTGTGAGATACTAAAGAACTTACTCTAAATATCCGTAGTCGAGTATTATTATTATTAAGGACAATAATAATGCATCAAGACTATTATGTGGGTGGACTGATAACCTCATCTCACAGGTTATAGATATGAGATATCAAGTCACCACATAGGTACACGTTAGGGTAATTGTGTACTGGATTGACCCGCCATGAGAATACTACATAGTGTGTTATGTAAGTGTCATGAGTTATTCTCATAGTGATAGTGGTGTATGCCACCCTCGGACTGAAACCACTATGGTCCCTACATGAGGAGTTGAGTGTTTTATTGCCGCCAAACATTATGCATAGCAGGACAATTATAAAGTCGGTCAACTGGGCACTCAACGAGTCATGCAAAGAGACATGAGTGACCTAGATGGGATTTGCCTCCTACATAACAGAGTAATATCTGTGGGCCCCTTGATAGAGTATGACTGTAAAATGCATGGCCATCTGAAATAAGTCAATATAAGATATTGATCTTATTTGTTGTTACTAAGTCTACTCGGGCATCAAGGAATATAATATTGAACTATACAAGGGTGACACATACTATGCCTTGTGTTCAATATAGATATAAGGGCAAAAGGGTAATTATACACATGATCATTATCACCGAAAGGTTACGTCCACAACACCGACATTCTCGTTACTTGGGTAGCAGTGATGTATTGCTAGACACCACATCGCTTATAATATTAAATAGTGATTTAATATTATTGCCAACGCATGAACCTACAGGTCACACACATGAGAACAGGCTAATGGGAGATTAAATAAATGAGTGAGACTCATTTTATTCGGTGGTGCATTCTTATGATGCACCAGTAGCGAGTCAAGAAAGACGCAGAACACGATAAGTTACGGTCTTGGCCGAGAGCACACGGTAAGCTACTGATGCGCTAGGTCAGTCTTAAGTGAAGTCTATAAATAGACTCGTTAAGATCAAGTCGAACACTGGAATTAAAACCCTAGCCGTTCCAAAGATCGTGACTTGCATTGTGGATCGTTCCAGACGTCGGCTAGCACCGTGACGAGACCGCTCCCATTCGAAGGCTGTTCGTGTGGACTACGAGAGGCGTTGTTTTCGTGCGACGCTCGTGCTCGATTCAATTTTCGATGCGCAAACGATCTGCGCTACAAGAGGTAATTCATATAACCCCGAGTCATGACCATTCGCAAGGATCCATGGAAGGGAAAGTTTAAATTTCCGCTACGCTTTTAAACTCTGTTATTGCGCTTATTTCCCTACAAAGTGGTATCGAGCCACTTGCGAAACCATGATTCGGTTTACTATGGTTACATGTGTGTATGACATGCATTCTTGTATGCTAGATTACGAATCTGTTGGTTTTATGGTAGATTATGAATCTGTTCGCTTTAAAAATTATACCTTGTATGATTGCGAAAACCCGGTTGAGTATATATGTGATATATATGTCGCTTCGAATAATCTATACATATATGAGATATATATATATATATATATATATATATATATATATATATTGTGATTCTGTATATTTGTTTGATTCGGTTTTTGTGTCAAGTGTTGATGCAACATGTTTTACTGCGGGTTTAAGGACAGGCATCGATGGGTCCAAGTGTTGGTACCCAGAACCGTGTTGGTAACAACGTGAAACGGCGATGTTATTACTGTGGCATGAAGCGTTCACGGTCACGATGAGGCGGCAATGTTTTCTGCAACGTGAAATGTTCACTGAAACCCCCGTGCTGAATCTGCGAAGCGAGTTTTTTGAAAGTTTTAATTTTTAATTAATTGCTTTTAATCACTATTAATGACAAGATTAATAGTAATAAATGTGTATTATTATTATTGATTGTCATTAATGTTTTTGTGATGCATGGTGAGTGGTTATGGCCTTAGTCCTTTTTATTTATTTTGGAATTTTAAAATACGGCCTGCGTGCCGTGCCTTTTGTTTGGATTAAAAAAAAAATACGGCCTGCGTGTCGTGCCTCTCTTTTAATTCTGAATGTAAATTCTCTTCTCATCTCACTCCCTCGTATGTAAAACGAGTACTCTCATTAATGTAATGAAGGAGACAAGAAGGCAAAATCATAAGAGGGCTACATTGAAGGTCACACTTGGAGAAGTATGATCGTTCCTAGGTTTAGCTCAGATTCTCTCATTGGCTTGTGAGAATCAATGCGTTAGGGGGCCATAACCACATCACATTTATTTACTATATATGTATGAGATGCATGTATAAATATAGTAGGTTAAATAGTTTAACAAATTTTGTATGAGATGCATGTATAAATATTATAGGTTAAATAGTTTAACAAATGGTGAGATCAACTTTAATAAAAATCCCTCAAAAGAAATATTAAGTTTAAATGCCTTCCAAAGCTGGCACTCATCAAGGCTAATATCGAAAATGTGGGTTCGCCAAAGCGGAGTGCATTTTCCATACTAGTAAGATGCGATGGGATAAATGTAATATCCAACTGCTATCTTTGGGTCTAACTTAACTAAACCGAGTATAATAGGATTGAAAGGTTTAGAGGCAAGTGAGTTGGGAACCATCCATATGATGGATTAGAATAAATAGTTATTCACCCAACTATCCGAGAATTGTATAAGATACAATTGGAAGGAGTTCCTACCTAAATAACTGAATTTTAAGTGATCAGCCAAAGCTGACTTAAAATAAAGTGAAATATGGATCTCGGCCCACTAGAAAATCTTCCAACGGGATTTTCCGAATCAATGATGAGGGTCATTGGTTTGAGTAAAATAGTGGGAGGCGTATTTAATTAAAGACCTAATTAAATATGTTTATTGCATGATACTTATATTCTGCATATTTTCTTAATGTAGATTACCATGGCATCAAACACTCACAATAACCTACTGCGATCAATCCTTGAGAAGGAAAAGTTGTGGGGAACAAACTTTACGGATCGGCACCAAACTTGAGGATTGTCCTCAAGCAAGAGAAAAAGCTGTATGTTCTTGAAGAGACAATACCCCAAGAGCCACTGCCGCTAATGCCCCTAAATTTGAAAAAGATGCTTATAAGAAGCATCAAGATGATGCCCTAGAAGTTGCCTGCCTCATGCTAGCCACCATGAACTCTGAGCTTCAGAAGCAACATGAGCTCATGGAAGCGTTCGATATGATCGAACACCTCAAGATGCTCTATCAAGAGCAAGCAAGGCATGAGCGGTATGAAGTTTCCAAAGCCCTTTTCCAAAGCAAACTGGCAGAAGGATGCCCAGTAGGTCCTTATGTACTCAAAATGATTGGGTATATTGAGAACCTCGATCGATTGGGTTTTTCCCTCAGGCGTGAGCTTGCGATTGATCTGATCCTGCAATCGTTGCCGGAGAGTTTCAATCAGTTTGTCATGAATTTCACTATGAATGACATGGACAAAACTCTACCAGAGCTGTTAAGCATGTTGAGAACTGCTGAACATAACATCAACAAAGGAAAAGGGAAGGCCATTTTGATGGTCAATGGTGGAAAGGGCAAGAAGCAGTTCAAGAAGCCCATGAACAAGTATAAGGGCAAGGGCAAGGGAATTAACAAGCCCAAACCTGCGACTTATGCTTTGAAGCCTAAGGGCGGTGTGGCTAAAGAAGGCAATTGCTTCCACTGCGGTGTGACTGGACATTAGAAGAGGGCGCCCAAAGTACCTGGAAGAAAAGAAGAAGGGAAGTGAGACTTCCACCTCAGGTATTTTTGTTATAGAAGTCAATTTATCTACTTCTGCATCATGGGTATTAGATACTGGATGTGGGTCTCACATTTGTACTAATGTGCAGGAGCTCAAAAGGAGTAGACCGTTAGCAAAGGGCGAAGTTGATCTACGAGTTGGCAATGGAGCAAAAGTTGCTGCTTTAGCTGTCGGAACTTATGTATTAACTTTGCCTAGTGGGCTTATTTTTCAGTTAGAGAACTGTTATTTTGTGCCTGCAATTAGCAGGAATATAATTTCCATTTCTTGTTTGGACAAGTCTGGTTTTTCATTTATAATAATGGACAAATGTTGCTCTATTTATTTAAATGATGTTTTCTATGCTAGCGCACAAATGAGTAATGGACTTTATGTCCTTGATCTCGAAATGCCCATTTATAACATCGATACCAAAAGGATAAAACCAAATGAGTTGAATCCGACTTATCTTTGGCATTGTCGCTTAGGCCATATAAATGAGAAGCGCATTTCCAAACTTCATAAAGATGGATTCTTGGACTCTTTTGATTATGAATCATTTGAGACATGTGAGTCTTGTTTATTAGGAAAGATGACAAAAACCCCATTCACAGGAAAGGGCTAGTGATCTTTTGAGCCTCATACATACTGATGTATGTGGACCACTAAACACATTAGCCAGAGGGGGTTTTCAAGATTTCATTACATTTATCGATGATTATAGTAGGTATGGATTTGTGTATCTCATGAAACACAAATCGGAATCTTTTGAAAAGTTCAAAGAATTCAAGAATGAAGTACAAAACCAACTAGGTAAGAATATTAAGATCCTTCGATCAGATCGAGGTGGTGAATATTTGAGCCTTGAATTTGATGATCATCTCAAAGAGTGTGGGATCCTATCCCAACTTACCTCTCCTGGAACACCGCAATGGAATGGTGTTTCTGAAAGGAGAAACCGAACCTTGTTGGACATGGTCCGGTCTATGATAAGTCATGCGGATCTTCCAAATTCCTTCTGGGGACATGCTCTATTAACTGCAGCTTTCACACTTAACCGTGTTCCATCCAAAACCGTGGAAAAGACACCATATGAGATATGGACTGGCAAGAAACCCAGTATGTCTTTCATGATGATTTGGGGCTGTGAAGTGTATGTGAAAAGACAAATTTCCACTAAGCTTGAGCCCAAATCTGATAAATGCTTCTTTGTGGGGTATCCTAAAGAAACCAAGGGATACTACTTTTACAATCCTTCTGAGGGCAAAGTGTTTGTCGCTCGAATGGTGTATTCCTAGAAAGGGAATTCGTTTCCAAAGGAATTAGTGGGAGGAAAGTAGAACTTGAAAGAAATTCAAGTATCACAGAGTAGTGACACATCTATGGAGGAACAAGAGCAGCTGCACAAGATGTTGTGACAGAACAACCTCGCTCAAGTAACACAAGACCAGCGTAGGTCTAGCAGGATACGTCACCAACCCGAGAGATATGGATTTCTCATGACTCAACAGGTGATGTATTTCTCATGGATCAAGATGAGCCTGTGACTTACTAGGAGGCCACATCGCCCTGAATCTGAGAAGTGGCTTGAGGCCATGAAATCTGAAATGGATTCCATGTACACTAACCAGGTATGGACCTTGGTAGAGCCACCTGAAGGGGTTACTCCCATAGGGTGCAAGTGGGTCTTCAAGAAGAAGAATGACATGGATGGTAAGGTTCATACCTATAAGGCACGACTGGTTGCTAAGGGTTTCAAGCAAATTCATGGTGTAGACTATGATGAAACCTTCTCGCCAGTTGCGATGCTTAAATCTGTTCGGATTTTACTTGCCATCGCTGCATACCATGACTATGAAATATGGCAAATGGATGTCAAAACTGCTTTCCTTAATGGAAATCTCCTTGAGGACGTGTACATGACACAACCTGAGGGCTTTGACACTTCAGATGATGCCAAGAAAGTATGCAAGTTGCAGCGATCAATTTATGGATTGAAGCAAGCTTCCAGAAGTTGGAATCTTCGTTTTGATGAAACTGTGAGACAGTTTGGATTCATTAAAAATGAAGATGAACCTTGTGTTTACAAGAAGGTTAGTGGGAGCATAGTTGTATTACTGTTGTTATATGTAGATGACATATTACTCATCTAAACGACGTCCTACTTTGCATCAAGTTAAGACTTGGTTAGGGAATTGCTTTTCTATGAAAGATTTGGGTGAAGCTACCTACATATTAGGAATCAGGATCTATAGAGATAGATCGCAAAGATTGCTTGGCCTAAGTCAGAGTACATACATAGATAAAGTGTTGAGACGCTTTAATATGCATGATTCCAAGAAAGGGCTCTTGCCCATGACACATGGCGTATGCCTATCAAAGGCACAATCCCCTTCAACTCAGGAAGAGAGGGATCGCATGAATAAGATTCCATATGCATCTGCAATTGGATCTATCATGTATGCCATGTTATGTACTCGACCAGATGTCTCGTATGCCTTGAGCACAACGAGCAGGTACCAGTCTGATCCCGGTGATGGTCATTGGGTTGCTGTCAAGAATATCCTTAAGTACTTGAGAAGAACTAAGGATTCTTTCTTGGTGTATGGAGGTCAGGAAGAGCTCGCTGTAATAGGTTACACCGATGCTAGCTTCCAGACAGATAAAGATGATTCTAAATCGCAATCTGGTTATGTGTTTTGCCTAAATGGTGGCGTGAGTGGAAGAGTTCAAACCAGAAAGCGATCGTGATTCTACTACAGAGGCCGAGTATATTGTCGCTTCCAATGCAAAGAAAGGAGGCTGTTTGGATCAAGAAGTTCATTCTTGAACTTGGTACGCTTTCTAGCATTGTGAACCCCATTGATCTCTTTTGTGATAACAATGGTGCCATTGCACAAGCTAAGGAACCCAGATCTCACCAACGATCCAAACACATACTTAGGCGCTTCCATCTCATTCGAGAGATTATCGATAGAGGAGATGTCAAAATATGCAGGTGGTACCAACACTTGACAATGTTCCGACCCACTTACAAAGCCTCTTACCCAGAAGCATGATGGTCATACTAGATCTATGGGTATTAGGTACATGCCTAATTGGCTCTAGTGCTAGTGGGAGATTGTTGGTGTAAGCCCTAGAGGCCAATGTTTTTCCTTTGGACTTATATTTTGTATCATGTAGTTTATTTATTATATGAGGCATTTTCAATTATTATGTTTGTTTCAACGTAATAAAGTCCTTGAGTAAAAGTTCATTTTCAATAGAACATCGAGTAGACGACTCGGTTGTGAGATACTAAAGAACTTACTCTAAATATCCGTAGTCGAGTATTATTATTATTAAGGACAATAATAATGCATCAAGACTATTATGTGGGTGGACTGATAACCTCATCTCACAGGTTATAGATATGAGATATCAAGTCACCACATAGGTACACGTTAGGGTAATTGTGTACTGGATTGACCCGCCATGAGAATACTACATAGTGTGTTATGTAAGTGTCATGAGTTATTCTCATAGTGATAGTGGTGTATGCCACCCTCAGACCTGAAACCACTATGGTCCCTACATGAGGAGTTGAGTGTTTCATTGCCGTCAAACATTGTCTGTAACAGGACAATTATAAAGTCGGTCAACTGGGCACTCAACGAGTCATGCAAAGAGACATGAGTGACATAGATGGGATTTGCCCCTCCTACATAACAGGAGTAATATCTGTGGGCCCCTTGATAGAGTATGACTGTAAAATGCATGGCCATGCTGAAATAAGTCAATATAAGATATTGATCTTATTTGTTGTTACTAAGTCTACTCGGGCATCAAGAAATATAATATTGAACTATACAAGGGTGACACATACTATGCCTTGTGTTCAATATAGATATAAGGGCAAAAGGGTAATTATATACATGATCATTATCACTGAAAGGTTACGTCACAACACTGACATTCTCGTTACTTGGGTAGCAGTGATGTATTGCTAGACACCGCTCACTGTTTATAATATTAAATAGTGATTTAATATTATTGCCAACGTTACGGGAACCTACAGGGTCACACACATGAGAACAGGCTAATGGGAGATTAAATAAATGAGTGAGACTCATTTTATTCGGTGGTGCATTCTTACGATGTACCAGCGCGAGTCAAGAAAGACGCAGAACACGATAAGTTACGGTGCGCTGAGAGCACACGGTAAGCTACGGTGCGCTAGGTCAGTCTTAAGTGAAGTCTATAAATAGATTCGTTAAGACTGAAGTCAGAACACGAAATTAACACCCTAGCCGTTCCAAAGATCGTGACCTGCATCGTGACTGGTTCCGTACGTCAGCTAGCACTGTGACGGAGACCGCTCCCATTCGAAGGCTGTTCGTGTGGACTACGTAGAGGCGTTGTTTTCTGTGCGACGCTCATGCTCGATTCCAATTTTCGTCTGCAAACGATCTGCGCTACAAGAGGTAATTCATATAACCCTGAGTCATGACCATTCGCAAGGATCCATGGAAGGGAAAGTTTAAATTTCCGATGCGTTTTTAAACTCTGTTATTGCGCTATTTCCCTACAGGTTGAGCCTGCATTCTTCAAACTAAAGGGCATAGTGATGTTGTAGAAGTTGGAGGTTTCTGTCATGAAAGCTGTCTTCGGTGCATCGAGTGGGTGCATTCTGATCTGATTGTACCCCAAGTAAGCATCCATGAAACTTATCACTTGGTACCCTGACGTGCCGTCTACCAGGGCATCGATGCTCGGAAGAGGGTAAGGGTCCTTAGGGCAGACCTTATTTAGGTCGGTAAAGTCAGTGCACATCCTCCATTTACCACTACTTTTCTTTACCAATACCACGTTAAAAAGCCAAGTAGGGTACTTGATTTCCTTTATGAATCCTGCCTTCAGGAGTTTGGAGGTTTCTTCTCGGACTGGTTGCTTCTTTTCTCCTGCAATCTTCCTCTTGCGCTGGGCGATGGGGCGAGCCCCGGGCTCGACGGCGAGTTTGTGGCAGGCCACTTTTAGATCTATCCCAGGCATGTCTTCCGGGCCATATACGAATAGATCATTAGCGAGCAGGACCTTTGTCAGGGATTGCTCGCTTTGCTGGGGTAGTTGGGTTCCGACTCGTACGCTCTTCACTGGCCCCCTTACTTCAACGTTCTTGATATCGTCCACTGGTATTGGTCGGAAGTCGCTCTCGCCCCTGGGGTCCAGCTCGATCATGTAGCACGATTTAGGGTGATCCCTACTCTTATCATCTCTGAGACTGTTGACATAGCACTGCCTGGCTTCTTTCTGGTCGGCATGTACTATGGCTATCTGCCCATTGGACAATGGGAACTTCATTGCCAAATGGGGGGTGGAGACTAAGGCTCTGATCCCGTTGATGACGGTTCTTCCGATTATCATATTGTATGCAGTGTCAGCGGCCGACTCGGCCTTTACTACCAGTAGGTGTGCTTCGATTGTTTTGACCCATATGTCTACTTTAAAGGTGAGCAGGACATCAAAGTACCCTGTCACCTGAGCTTTAGCACCTGAAAAACCAACCAACGTACCTTGGTAGGGCTTGATTATTGAATTTGGCAGCTTGAGCCGATCAAAGGTTTTCTTGTAGATGATGTCTGCCGAGCTGCCTTGATCGATAAGCACTCTCCTGACGTTGAACCCGGCGAGGTGGACATTGATTACCATGGGGTCATCCTGGTGTCGATCTATTCCTCGGTAGTCCTTCTCCAAGAAGGACATGGTCGGTAGGACAGCGGGAGGAGCGGTTACTGAGCTTGAGCTATTGACAGATCTCAAGCGTCTTCTTCGGCTGCTGCTCGACTCGCCTCAGCCTGTAAAACCACCTGCAATCAAGTTAAGTGAAGGAGTACCTCCATCCTGTCCTTGCCTGCGTTGCCGAGCAGGTGAACGTCTCTCTCTTCCTCCCCGAGCCGGCAATCGGTCGCGCCTGCGCTCGGGCGTACGGGATCTCCTGTGATTTCCGTTGCTTCCTCTAGGGGTTGCTCCAGTCCCTTTATCCACGTACTTTGTCAAATGTCCTGCTTGTATGAGCTTCTCGATTTTTACCTTTAGTGCCTGTCATTCGTTGGTGGTGTGTCTATAGACTCGGTGGTACTCGCAGTACCTCTGACGGTCTGCGTCCGGCGGGGAATCTCTCCGAGGAGGCAGGGTGATGAGGTTGCCTGCATAGGCTTCCTTTAGCACTCGGTCCCTTCCCACTGTCAAGGGGGTGAACTGTCCTATATAGTCTTATCGTCCTCGGTGGTCGTTCCTTCTGTCTGTCCGATCTTTGGGTGGTTCTCTACTTTTGTCTTGTCGACCTTGAGTCTCATTTTTGGCAGCGACGACTTCCTCCATGTTGATATATCCCACAGCTCGGCGTCTCAACTCGTCCAGGGACTCGGCGGGGCGACGAGCGAGGGAGTCCGAGAAAGGTCCAGGCTTTAATGCTGACACCATGGCGTGGAGTGCCACATCAGTGCTGAGGTTCCTGACTTAGGTCGTTTCATTGTTGAAGTGCTCTATGAATGACTTGAGGGTCTCGTCTGATCTCTGCTTGAGTCCGACCAGGCATGTGGAATTTTTCCTAAATGCTCGGCTCTTGGTGAACCAGGCCACGAACTGCTCGGCGAGCTGGCTAAAGGAACGGATTGAATGCTGGGGAAGGTTGGAAAACCACATCATGGCGGATCTCTTCAAGGTGCATGGGAAAGTCCTGCATTTTAAACCTTCCGAGGCCCCCACTAGCAGCATCCGAGCATTAAACGAGGTGAGGTGCTCCTCGGGGTCGGTTTTACCCTCGTAAGCATCCATGTTGGGGATCTGGAAATGCTTGGGGACTGGATCAGACATGATCTCCTCACTGAAGGGGAGTAAGGTTAGCCCGACCTCTGAGGGTCGGTCTATGTGGCGATGGGCGTGCCGGCGCTTGGGGCTTTCTGTTTGGCTCGACCGATCCATTCTTGACGAGTCTCCCTCATCGTCGCGCCTTGTCTCTTGGCGCATTCTGGAAGGTGTTTCGTGGCTCATCCTCCTCTCACGATCGAGAGCCTCTTCGATCTTGCGTCTTAATTCTTCGTTCTCAGCCCTGAGAAGCTCCAAGACCGGGTTTGGAGGCAGGCGTTCGTCCTGACTGACTGAGTTGTGGCTTGGTGGTGGCGACTTGTGATTCGCCGTGCTTCTAGTGCGTACCATCCTTGCTCGGTGGTATCCTTGAGGCCCAGGCTAGTTTTACCAGGCCCCACGGTGGGCGCCAATGTTAATGCACGAAATGGCAGGGCTCTCCTTCTCCTTGGAGCAGCGTCCTTTCTCCTCTGGTACGGCTGAGGGGGTAACTGCAAAAGGCACTCCGATGCCTAAGTCAGATAGGGTTTTAGGAGAAGAGAATGTGAGCTTAAATGTTCAGGGTTTCAGAGTGTGTAGAGAGTATGCAAACCTAGGGGGTCAAGCCCCCTTTATATAGTGGAGTCTCGCATGAGTATGATAACTAACGATCCGAATCCTGCGCGCGGTAACTCCTCTCCCTAGCTTTAGGGGTCAGCTCATCTCCTCCTGATATCTCACACTTGCTAGGCTTATCACGTACTGGCTATGTGCTCCTCAATCTTCGGAGTGGTAACGGCCCCAAGTATTGTCTCTGGGCACATCCCCTTCCAAAAGGTTTGAGACCCACAGGTCGGCTCGACCCTGATGTACTTGGTGCTCATCCCTGAATGGCTATACCTAAAGGATGGGTTTGGCCCGCTCTGGGTCGGACGTGCCTCCCCAATGTCAGAGCAGGTCGGATAGGGGTCAGATTGGCTCGGCTCGGTGGAGTGGCGGAAGCCCAACTCGGAGACCGGTCCGTAACAACACTGAGTAGTCTTTGAACGTTTGGATATAGATATCAAAATGAAACACAATTGTGGCTAGAAAAGAACATTATCCATTAAAAGAGAATCTGTCCGTTACACTTGACCAATCATTTCTGCTTTTGCCATACGGCCATTAGGCATTCTAAATGTGATAGGTGAAATCCTGTTATATGACTGAAACCATGTCAAGGAATTGCAAATATGAACAGCCGCGCCCGAGTCTAATAACCAATTCTGCTTTAGCCATACTGCCATTAGGCATTCTAGCTGTCAATCTGTCATAGTTGAAAATCCATGAGATTACCATAACCATATTATTGCATCATTCTCACACATCATACTTTTCTGGTACCTTAATTCTTTCGTCAATGAATCTGTATTTTTTAAATGACTAAATGTTTCATGTATCGAGCCCAAGAATGCTAATTTCCACAAATTAACATATGACTGAAAGGAGCAACCGCAAGGTTTTCGTATGTGTGGTCAAAATAAGGTTTTGCCTGATCCCGAGCTGGACTCTGCGGAGCGGAAGGAGGATCCATGATGCTCGAGTTACTCAGGCCATTATGGTTTTTTCTCGACATTGTAAATCAAAGAGGATATATACCGAGCTTGTAAACACTCTGGTACCGTCACATAATTTAAAGAGAAATGAATTTCTGTATTTTCATTCTGATTCTGAAATGCAGTACAATCCATTTATAAGCCTTATTTAATATGAAAATGTGAAATACAGCTGCTACTGACTAACTTGTCTCCCTCAGCATTATTCTCCTGTTTCTTTCTATCATATAATACAACACAATGAAAATAAATACTTGATACTGCTTACAAAGTTCATAAATTAGTAAAATAATAGTAGGATTAGGAGAGGAGATAAAATGATCAATGTTTCTACATTTATTAGGACAGAAGTCAAAATCAGAGGCAAAGCCAGTCAAATATCCTGTAATTGTTCTGCTTTTAGCTAAATAACGTACTCTATTTCTTTTTCCTTTGTTTTTTTCTTTCATATTATCTCCTTTTTGTTTTTTGTCCTTTCAAGACTTAACTGTATAGAGTCTATAGACGACTAATTTGTCTTATGGCTTGCCTTGAATTAGATGGTCAATGGTTCAAATTGGCAGATCTGATTGGGAAAAAAAAAAACTGAAAACACATGACACTTGCGCTACTAAATGGTCTTGGTTTATATTATGACATTGATCTCTTGTGAAAACTTTTGTCTGCATGTCTTTTTACGGTGTAACTTTAATTTTTTGCGTGATTCTAATTAGGAGATAGTACCTTTCAATCAAATTGCGGATATTCATTAAAACAACTAGCAGCAGCAACAAAGAAGAAGCCTTCTGTCGACCTTCAAAGAGGAAATATAAATATCCACCTTCAAAGCGGATAAATATACATTAAAGAAGAAGGAAATATAAATATCGCTGTTCCTTCAAAAATGCCTTCAGACTAAAAAGTAAACTAAACTAGTATATAATGATGACATCTTGGTTTTTATGTCAAAGAAGACAAGCAGTGACATTATTGTTGCCAAGATGATGAAGCGAGAAATATGATGTCTGTAACACCCTAACTTTAATTAGGGGATTACTTACTGATTAAAGTTTGAAACTTCACCTGGAAAATTTTCTCAAATATAACAACATTAAGAACATAAATAAACCTCGTTCAAAAGACCTGTTGACTTGGAAGGAAATATTTCAAAGTTCCAAACATGACACATATATCTATCAGAGTTTTAAAAGCGGAATAACTTTATCATTTACATCACTTTTTAGAAAATGACCACAAGATAAAACAAATATAATCTATACATTATTTTCTAATTACAAAGGACTCATCCTAGAGATAAGGACTCTGACTCGTGATCCGGTGACTCAATGTCTTGCCGAGGGCGAGACCGAACACGCTTCGTGCTCTAAACCTCCTCCATCAAGTATACCTGAAAATAACGCCCCAACGGTGAGTTTATAAAACTCAGTAACATAGACTTAGAAGAAAAAATGCTTTTACCGTTGTTTCCAGCCATACGCGTGTGCTACGTATGGAAAATCCTCCCTGACAACATATACTTAACATATACTAATACTATGGCCAAGTCTTAACATCATCTTCATTCATTCAGTCAAACTCAAACATAACTTGCTTCAAGAGCATTCAGTTGCAAAGTAACATAATTCATACACATAACATACAATCACATAATTCAAATCAAACATAATGGGCCTCTCTATAAGTCTTTTATCGCAACACCCGGGTTACTGGACTTTATTGTCCAGCCCAGTGGCTTACCCCACTGGTGAGCCCGCAATGCCACATCACGTAAGTCGTAATACATGATATTAAACTTTATTCGTCATACATCATAGCATAGGCATCCTCAATCTTTTAAGAAAACTCACTAGGTTGTTAAGCGTGAGAAACTTAACCACACTAGTTTAAAAATTTTGATACGGCAGTCAGAGCTCGGTGACCACGGTTAGACGTCTCTTTAAACCGCTAATACCATATCCTAGCCTTTCAATAGAAAGGACTTACTAAAACAGTTTGGGTCTCACCCACATATATGTGGCCCATGATAGCTAGCCTTTAACGGAAAACATGGTATTTCTCGGACATAGACTATCCTAAGATTTGGATGCTATGTTATAATGTGCGATTACTTCATCCTTCACAAATGGATAGGAGAATCAAATCATAATTCCAAGACTATAGAAAATCAAAGTCAAACCAAGGAATCCAAAAATCATAGTTGCCAAACAATTGCATTTCATACAGATTAACTAAATCTCAAGGCAAAAGCAAGACTTCACATTAAAGATGCGTATTCATAAGTGAATTTATTTCCCTTCTAATGTTAATATCCATAGTAAAAATATACACAAGGTTGAGGATTATTATTTCCATTCTGCTAGGTTGCATTTCAATGGAAACTTTAGTATTTCCTTTTCCTATTTTTATTACGACATTTATTCATAGATCAGCCAAACTTTAGTTTGCCCAATATCAGCATCATTACCATCAACAACTGCAACCAAGCCTTAGTGCACTAGGTGAAGTCAACTACATGGGTCATCGACGCCATTTTCTAATCTATCAAAAGTCATACCCAACCATGTTTTCAATAACAAACATTTAGAACAAAATCTTCATTAACAAGTCCTCTTTAAGTTTTCTTAGGTCATTCACTAACCTTTTTAATTGAACTATCAACCATGCAAATGACCAAACCAGTTATCACAACCAAATTAACACTATTCTATCATCAATCAACCATAAATACGTTACAAACATTATTTTAGGTAATGCACCACGAAATACCGTAATTAAGTAACATTTAGCACGCTTTATAGCAATTTTCTAAACACCAACACATTCAACTTACATTTCGGCAAACATCACAATCACATAAATAATCTGAGTGAGGCTCGATGGAGCTCACAAATGTAATAAACATCAAACAGTTGGTTTAGGGGTTGGGAGCTGGTCAACCCTATTTCACCAAACCCCATACAAGACCATTCAAGATGACTAATAAGCTAATTATTGAACTAATAAAATTAATAATAAAACCTAGCACACTCTAAGGGAGGTTTTGGGGAAGTCTATGTTACCCGAGTAATCTCAAGTTAGGGATTTCAGCCCAAAAATCCTCATTCTTCTTCTTTCAAAGTTCTAAGCTCAGAATCATCTTCTCCTTCGCTTAGAATCCACATGCACGTCATTTTCCTTGTTGTTCAGAAACCCAACCTCCATTGGAGCATTTCTTGAAGCTTCAAGCTTCCATCTTCTTCCTTCAAGCTTCAATCTTCACCTTCTTCTTCATTCTGAACCATCATTTTCGAGCTATCCTTTCTTTGAATCTCTCTCTCTCTCTCTCGATTTCTCTCTCTAATTCTCGGCCTCCCTCTCTGCTCGTCCTCCCTCTCTCGGTCATGAACAGTGGCGCGACCACCTCCACACACCGCCGCGCCACCACCAGCAGCCACCAACCACCACCCTTCATCCTTCTCCCCCATCGATCGCCCTCTTCCTCTCTCGGTTCTCTCTCTCTCGTTTGGCCGCAATCTGCTTCTTCTTTCCTCTTTTCCGGCGCACCGCCGCGCCGCAGCTCCTCTTGGGCTGGCGCGGCCCCTTCTTCCTCCTTCTCATTCACGATCGCACCACCTTCTCTCTTTCTCTCTTCCTCTTCTTCCTTTCTTTCTTTCCCTTTCTTCTTCTTTCCCTTTTCTGATTTTCTGTTTTTCCTGCTTCTGCAAATCCATGTGCGCAGTGAGAGGAGAGTAAAAGGGTGAGATGAGGGGTGGACTAGAGTGGATTTAAGTGGAATGTGGTGCACGGTGATCCTTAGGTCTAATTTTAATTAAAAACTTGCAAACAAGTCCCTATCAACCTCTTATTCTAATCTTTGATTTCTAATACCCTCTTGAGTAATTTTAATCAATTAAAACTACTCCTAATTAATTAGTCCCATAATTCCTAAATCATTGGGCACAATTACTATTTTACCCCTTAGTTCCTAATTGGTTTTAAATTACGAAATTAGGGCTTCGAACTATTTTTAATCCTTAGAGATTAAATTCATTTTCACTTAGGACTCCTAATAATTAGGCTTAGGGATTTTGGGATATTACAATGTCTGACATAAATTAGTCAACCGCGTATATACTGCACAGTTTGTTTCTAAAGTGAGAAAAAAAATGCAGAATTACTAGGAATTATTTATCTTAATTTAAAGTTTGAAGTTAACAGTATGTTTTAAAACGTTATATTCGAAACAAACTGTTAGTTGATTTACAACGAGAAATGCATGTGTGTCAAGTACTAAAAAAAAAAAGAAATATATGTGTGTTATAAGCACAATTTACTGTATCAATTGTGCCACAAATCAGAATCCAAAACACTGTTGCGAAAAGCAAAAAAGGGACTAATTTGACCAACGTTGTCAATATTTTAGAAGATGTGTAACGAAACTAAAACTAAAATTAACTGTAAAGAACTAATTTTAAACTAAGATAAAAACCTCTAAAATAATTTTGACAAAAAAAAAAATAAAGTGTATCTAAATAATTTCAGTGGATATATAAGTGAAGTTCACAACATATTTTAAATTTATTCAAGGGTCAATATACTCTTACAATTGCTCAAGAGTATTCTTTGAGCAAAATAACTAGCCTTTGCTTACTAAACTCGAGGGTCCTCTAATGGATTGAGAGCCCCAAAACCAAGACTTGGAGCAAATTAACTTTTTGATAATACTAGCTAACTAGTAAGCTAACATATTAGAGTTCATGCAGCGGGAGCATAGTCATAACCGCCGTCATCATCGTCATCATCACCTTCCCTGTATGCAACTAAAACCAAGCTAGAATTTCCATCCCAATTGTGATAATCTCCTTCAATGCAAGCTGTAGATCCATAACTAAACCAATCACCGCATGCATGCTTCTTGGAACTGGGAGCAATGGCCTTGGAAATGGATGCCATTATGATTTTGTGACTGGGTAAAATGGGTGTCTTGAGTTGGGACTTGGAAAGAAGAAAGTGAATATAAGACGCTAAGCTAGTTGTTTGAGCTGTGTTTAGAGTTGGGTTTGAGACCAGAGCCTTGCTGTTTATATAACAAGAAGAGAAGTTGTAGGACTCATTCAGGCACAAGCAAGCCACACGTGGAGTGTGGATTTTTGCTAATGAAGTGAGCATACTCGGTGCCTGAATGTGAGATGCATGTCTTCTTCAGCCACATTGGAAAACCTCTTTACAATTCATCAAAAACGTTGGAGAAAGCATCCAGGAATGAATGACAACATATGTTCCTGTTTTGTTGCAGAGTGAAAAAAGCAAAGCGAATCCATCAGGGGATGGCTGGGAACATATAAAGTGTTATGAAGTAGAAAGAGGGAGGACTAGTGGATTGGCCTTTATTTAGCTAGGAATCTTTATTGGTCCCTTGGCGTGTCAATGGTCTTTGCTATTTTTCATATTTTATGGACTGCAGCGACCAGAGGAATAATTTCGGTTACAATTTGCTGCCAAAGCATTGCGTTGGGGTTGTTTTATGCATGTCATAAGTACCATCAATTTTTGTGGAGTTATAGTACTTATCAGAGTTCCAACAAGAGACTTGCGAGTGGTTTGAGACTGCTTTCTCACAAAATTCATAAATTCTTTACTACTGTCGATTTTCGTAATAGGATATTAGGAAAAACCTAATCCCACGTAAACTAGAGATAAGCCATGAAATTTCTCACATTACAAGTCATTTTATGCGGTAGCGTTATGCCCAAAATCTAAGATGATATCAGAATCTAGATCGTTAATGGGCCACCGACCATTATTATTCATGTAGCAAGTCTAATAGTGTTGGACGTCAAGGGGGTGTATTAAGACAAACACAAAACCCACATAGACTAGAGATAAAAGCTTAAAAGAGTTTATAAAGAATGGACACCCCTCACCCTACAAGCCTGATATGTGGGGTTGAGTTAAGAGCAAGGACATTTTTATAAATAGAGGTGTTGACCTCATTAGAAGAGACTTTTTTTTTTACGAAGAGAAAACCCTATTCCCTGTTTTGAGAGGCCTGGAGCTGAGACCAAGGATTGACGTCAAGAGCAAGGATTCTTTGACCGGTCTTTCTTTATTCTTGAACTATGATTCTAGTATTGATGATGATTTTCATTATTATTATGAGTAGCTAAACTCTTATCTAAGGTCTTAGGTGGATCTTGTATTCTGAGAAACCCTCTTTTATGTCGTAATTCTATTTTAATTCCGTATTATTATTCCTATTGAATTATCCTATTGCTTTATTCGCATGTTAGGATTGATCACCCTTTGCATGTTAATAATCAATGAATTAGCAATGATAGTACTCTAGTTTATTGGTCAATCTATAAGATAGTTGGGATTAGAGACTATGCATGATCAAACTTACACTACAACAGATTCTTTAAAAGATGACGCCACTTTAAATAGTGTTTAAATATGGAAGTGCTACTTAAAATTAGGTAGGGCACTTTAAGTAGCGTTTAACTAAGAAATGCTACTGAAGGATAAAGAAATAAATAGCGCTTAAAAAACCAAACGCTACTTTATAGAGGAGGAATAAATAGCACTTAAAGTGAGCAGCGCTATTTAAAGTTGGACGCTAGCAAAAGTAGCGCTTAATGTAGAAAGAGCTACTTATTGTCTTAACCTAAAGTAGCGCTAATATAGAAAGCGCTACTTATTGTCTGACCTAAAGTAGCGCTACATAGTTAAAGCGCTATTTATTGTCAACTCCTAATTTTAATTCAGCCCGCGTTTCTCAGTACCAGTCAGTAGGGCACTATCGCATATCTCTCTCTCTGGCGTTTCTCTCAGTGTCGCCATTGTTACTCGTTCCTCTCAGCGTCGCCACCACCTCTGCTTGCGTTTCTCACCTTCGAAGCTTGTTGTTGTTGGCATTGCCACCATCTCTGCTCGCGTCCTCGCCATTTGTCATGTCGCACCGTCGCTCACAGTCATCGCACCGTCGCACCTCTGCTTGCGTCCTCGCCGTTTGTCACGTCGCCACCACCTTCGAAGCTCGTTGTTGTTCGTGTCGCCACCACCTCTGCTCGCGTCCTCACCACCTCTGCTCGCACCGTCGCACCATCGCTCCAACAGGTTTCATATGTTCCCATTTTTTTTTCTTTTTTTTTCCCTAAAACGCTTTCATTTTATTTTCCAAGGAACTCTTGTTTTAGGTTTTTCTAGTTGTGTTTAGATTTGATTGAGAAATGGTTGATGAGGAACTTGGAGGATCAATGTTAATGTTAATGTTTTTAGCTGATAGGTTTTTTAGTATAATTATTATTAATGTTAGTATTTTTTCTCATTATGTTAAATGAAGAACTTGAGCTTTTAGAGATGTTACAGCAAGTCGTTTTGGAATCTGAGCGTTTGGTTTTCTGTTTCGTTGTGTAGATAGATTTTGTGCAATTGATTCGATTTTGAGGTTCGAAGAGAAAGAACAAGTGATGAAACAACTACAGAAATGTAACCATAAACGACACTTTTTTTTAACCTTAGATTTATCTCTACGTTCTTTGTACTTTACCAAATCAATGACTCACTCAACTTATTTTTTTATATTTTTTTAGAGTTCGTATAGATTAATTTTATTTAATTAGCTTGATAGTGATGACTCTGACCAAGTAGTCTATCGTGGTTGCCATACTTTTTATTAGTTAATTTTCTCTTTTTTCTTCATTTAGGAAAATGTAATTTATGGTACTCTTTATCTTTTCTTCTAAGTGAACATGCTTTCATTTATTTATTTATTTATTTGAATGTGGCAGTCTCTGGAGCAGTGATTTATGAAGGAGTTTGCTGTGAAATTTTTTAAATTATTTTTTTAATTCTATGTATGTGGTAGAATCTTGTAATTTAATATATATATATATATATATATATATATATAACTTCATCAATGTTACTAAATTTATTGAAATGTGATTACCTGCTTATGATTTTTTCCTCCAACATTTTTGTATTGATCATTGGTTTTGTTAGCGATTAATCTAAATCAAAACATTGTGTACTATTTGGATCCACTGCATGTACAAATCAGCCTGCGCAAAAAATTGAAAGAGACATACAATCAGTAAGCGTGTGTGTGTGTGTGTATGTATTTTCTTAATAGACATGTATGTATATGCACTTTTATGCATGTATTGGATTGATTATCGTTATGAATCTGAAATTGGATATTGGAATGCTGAATTTATTATGTTTAAGGAATGTGATTGATTTGTTTTTAATGGCTTAAGTAACACTACGTTTATGTATCTCATAAAGGTTGTCATAATCCATTATGTGATAGTTGCATGCTCCGTGTTTTGCTTTATGACATAACGGTTTATTGCTTTTCTTATAAATGATTATGCTATGAGCTTAAATGTTTACAGATATTGTAATGTTGAAGTTTTTATTTGTTTATGTTTGGCCTATGTGAGTCCTTGTGCTGGCTGGTATGGTATTTTATGTTGTTACAGGTGTTGTATAAATTTTGGAATGTCCATATTTTAGGGGAGACTCTGCCAAAATTTTGTTAGAAATTTGATATATTTTGTGTGTTGATGTTAAGAGCAGTCGTTATAAATGTATTGGATATATATTGAATAATTTTTTTTGATTTTACACTTAGGGCTATCCTAATTCATCGAACACTAAATGTTAAGTCTTGGTTTTCTAAATCAACGACACCTAAATGGATACCGATAAAGGTATTATACCAAATTTTTTATGCAATTATTCAAATTACCAAAATAAAAACAATTAATTTCATATTTTTTTGTTTTATAGTGTCCTCGCCAACTGAACTCTGATGATTGTGGCCGGTATGTATTGAAGTTTCTCAAGGATATTGTCGTTCATAACCAAACACAAATTCCAACGGAGGTATGTATATGTAATAATTAATTTCAAAGTTTATATAATTTTTTTTTCTTTTACACATACCATTTGGAAGCATGTGTTCAATTCTAACTTGATTTAATTTTCATTTCGTAGTACTTTCCTGATTGTCAATTCGATACATACCCTGATCATACCGTACTCAAGGAAGAGTGGTGTCGATATTTTGTTACGAATTTTATTATGTATAGGCATGTTGAAGAAGAAGAAGAAGAAGAAGAAGAAGAAGAAGAAGAAGAAGAAGATTAGTGTGTAATGTTTAGGTACTAGCATAATATGTGTTATGTTTTAGTTAATGTATTTTAATATTTTATTTATGATAGTTTTGTTAATATTTGGCTGAGAATTATATCATATAATGTTAAATTTGGATTTGTGAGTTTTGATGTTGGCACAACTTTGAGTGTTGATGATTATTTTGGTGTGCAGTAACTACTATATGCATAGATATGTGAATATGACAAAAAAAAAACATTAAATAGCGTTTTTTTAGAAACTGCTACTTATTCCTTGAGAATAAGTAGTGTTTCCTATGATAAGTGCTACTTATTTCTTGAGAATAAATAGTGCTTTCTAAAGTAAGCGCTACGCTTTCTAAAGTAAGCGCTACTTATTCTCAGAAATAAGTAGCACTTCCTAAAGAAAGCGCTACTTATTCTCAGTAAATAAGTAGCGCTTCCTAACTAAGCGCTATTTATTCTCAATTTTAAATAGCGTTCCAAAAACGCTATTTATTAAAGACATAATCAGTAGCGGCCTGATATATAGCGCCTTTAAGCGCTATTTAAGGCCAAAAAAAGCGTTATTTATTCCCTTTTTTGTTGTAGTGTTAGGATCAAATCTTCTTGGATCAAATCTTCTAGGCATTCGATCTTTCTATGCCTCAAGCTTTTCTTAATCTAAAATCTTTTTTCATCAAACTGGATTTATTTTAGGAAAAAGAATACTAATTTGCATGACCAAACAAATTAGTAGTATTATAAAATGGAATAGTAATTGGGGAATAATAAGGAAACTAATTAAGGATTAAGGCTTGGGGGAATCGAAAGGGCCAAGTAAAACCATGACCCTAGGCTTCGCTCTTTTAAATTCAAATCTTTTTTTTATGTGTTTTCTCGTAGTTACTGCGCTCGTAATCATTAAATCCATTAACCTAAATTGCAAGGAAACTCCTTTAGTTCGATAATTGACATTATTCTCTGTGGGTTCGATAATCAGTACTCTAGTGCCAATATTATTACTATGTTAAGATCATGTGCACTTGCTTGTGAATCAACACCTGGTACCGGCAGACACAAAAATCTTCGGTAAATACATGTTTTCAGTAGGGCCAGACTGCCAGTATTCAAAAGTGAATTTTATGTATGGAAGCCTATGGGTAAAATCGTCGCCATATTTGGCACCTTAATTTCCCATTCCCATTTCTGACGAGCACGTCCATCGGTAGGGATGGATACAGAAAATTCGATAAGTGGGGAGAAAATCATATACTATAAATGTTTATATAAAAAATACATCAATGCATAAGTGATAAAATAATAACATCATTATCATTAAGCAAGAAATTGGAGATTACAAAAACTATAACATTATATACCCAAAAAAATGAAGACACCTCAATATCTACGAATTATAGCTGCTCTTATGTGTCTTCATATTTTGAAATTGTTGTATGATTTTTTCATTTTCAACACTAACAAAAATATCTTTCTCTATGTATGTGACCAAACAATTATTCAACAATTCATCTCCCATAAGGTTGTACAATTGATTCTTTACAAAATTCATTGCAGAGAAATTCCTTTCAACCATTGCAATTGCCACAAGCAAAATCAAAGCTAACTTCAGCGAGTAATGTAACATCAAAATTTTCCTAATTAAGGAAAATTGTATTAAGGTTTCAATTAAGAAAGGAAATTAGACTAAGGAACCTTAGAATGGATGTTACAATAGCTTAGGAGTGATATGGAAGCAAAACCAAGACTTTGAATACCAGTCAGCTCGCGACGCGATACGTTTCTCTTCGCAACGTGACATGACTTCCACATGTATGTCTGAAATTAAGCGGTGTGCCACTATCGCAAAGCGATGACCATCATTTCGCAACGCGAGGAGAGGTATAGCATGGCAGGATCTCAGACGTTTAGAATGACACGTGTTTCACACACACATGCAAAGCAGAACGTCACGCAATGCGATAAAGGGTCCCTCACGATGTGAGACGACCTATTCCCCAAGCATAAATGGGGCAATTCCCAAGCATATTGGTCCCTTATGGGCGTCCAAAATCAAACACTCCCTCCCTAAAACTCTCTTTCTCTCTAGAATACTTTATGAAGGTATTTTGGTAATTTTGAGTCTGAATACCTTAGTTTTAGTCCTAGTGAAGGGGTTCTCTCAGGATTTCCTCTAAGGAGTAAGTATGTTCTCCACCAGCCTCAAATGAGCATCTTGTGCATCAGAAAGCTCTCAAGTAAGGCAATCCTTAAGAGGATATTTCTCCAAGTTTATCACTCTAAATCAAGTTAGTATTCTCCACATCGGGGATTTCAACATTAAGGGTTACGAGTGAGGAAACAAAATGAAGATTCGAGTAGTGTTCCAAGCGAGGGAAGGAGAAATAATAAGAAAGTTGGGGTCGACGGTCAGGGTTGTTTGTGAGTTCGTAATAGGAGTTTGCATTGGAATCCAGTTGGGAGCAAGAAACCTTACTCACTAGGATAGTAGAATAGAATAATATGCTCGAATGTGTGTAGGGTGACCTAAGCCCTACAAGGGGTTGATAACAACAATTCTCTAGAAGGAGGACTGTGGGATGTGACTGCAGAGGATAGTCGTCGTAGACCTATCAACCAACACAAGTTTATTTGTATGTTTGATATGCTTGTTTGAGAACCCTAGGTTAGATGACTTATCTGTGATATGTGATTGGTTGAATGTGTATGCCTATCTGATTCTTTGACTGATAACATGATAGTAGTAAGTCTCCTTATGCGACACTAGGATGTTTGTAGATGTTTGCTTGATTATCTGTGATGCATGTGTGATTAATATGAGATATAATGAATGTAAAGGTGATGGGTAGATAAGATAAAATGTAGGTTAAACCATCATAGGAGTCGGATTTATAATGAATATATAATAAGTGAAGAATAAGTTGAGGTAAATACTTTTGATATCCTAGCACTCAACCGAAAGAAATATTTGGTTGGTACTCCGTCATGAGGAAAGGACTATAGGTTTGGGGTTATGGTTGAGTGTTTAGGCAAGGACCTTTCTAAGTGAGAGTATTAAATGGATATAAAGTATACCACTACCGTGTGGCTATTGGAGGCATACGAGGTCAGATGTACTAGAGTGCGAGTACGGTATTATAACATCCCAATTTTTAAGAAAAATTATTTTCGCAATAAAATCCCGAATACTTGTAGATAAGTCATAGAGACTGATCACCTCAACGATTTATTGAGAAATATGAGGAATCATTTTGGTTTATTTTAAATAATTATTGTTTACGATGTCAATTCATATTAATAAACAGTGTAGACATATGCTGCTTTTAATGTGAATTCATCAACTGAGTTTATACAAGTTTATTGTTTGACGCGTTGACGTGTATTTTTGTTGACTAAAAAAGTGATTGAATTAAATCAAGATAAAATTAAATTTGAGAATTAATATTTAATATTAATTCATGGTTCAAAACTCGTCAAAAAATTCTAACGAAGTTTCGCCGTATTTTGGATCGCCGGGTAATTTTTATCAGCAATAAAATTTGGAACAAACTCCGATTCAGATGAAAGTCGAATTGTAACTTGTTATGATATTGTTTGAGTGTTTTATATTATTTTTATAATTTATAGATAATTTATTTATCACGCAGTGAATTTAATTTCCCAGTATATTAATTCACGCGGTTAATCGGCGAGCAAACTATCGCTAACGCGATAACTCGACGCCGTGATTTTTGGGATGCCGAGACTCATTTGACCCATGAGTCATCACTTTGACTAGGGGTTAGTAAGCCAAGCATGGTTTAATTTTGGGTGGCACCTTGTGATTTGTTGGAATCTTAATATCCTACCAACTAATGTCATTCAAGTATGGCTTCATTCCTTAGATTAAGGAGAGCCTAGCATTTATTTTGACCAAATTTTATTTCCTTTATCCCTTTTCTCCTTAAACAGCCGCAGCCAATCCCTCACTCTCACCCATTTCATTTCTTTTTCTTTCTTCTAAGTTCTAATGTTGGTGTGAAGAGAAAGAAAGAAAGAAACCAGAGTCATTTCCTTCCTCCTTTCTTGCTCCCTGAGCGTGGCCTTCCTTCCATCTAACCATCACCATTTTCTTCCATTCTCTTCTCAAAATTAGTACCAAAGCTCTGATCAAGTGAGTGACTGTTGGATCAAAGTTTTTTTCCCCTTGTTTTTGGGGGCCAAAACCTTGGCCAAGTTAGGATTTTTGGGTAAGGGATTTTGTGTATTTTTAACTTCAATTTTCTTAAATAGTTTACGATGATGATCAAGGAGCAAGATGACAAATTTGTCCCTTTCTTTTTGGAGCCCTAGGCCGTGACCTAAAGAAGGGAAAAAGAATGGATTATTTACTTTGAATCTTGAATTTTGTTGTAGTTTTAGTTACTGTTGTGTTTTATGTTTTTGTCAAGAAAAAGATTAAGTTTTGTTCTCCTTGAGCTTGATTCAAGCTATGATTAGTGGAGAGTTTTTAGAAAATTTTACTTGAAGTTCTTGTTTGATTCCTTAGGGTTTTAAGAAGTTGTTTTTAGTATGTTTGTTGTTAAAGATTTGTTTGGAAGAAAATTTTTCCCTAAAACTCAGTGTTGAAGCCGTGAACTTCAAGGAGGAAAAAGGAGAAAATTTTGTGTTTTCAAAGTTTCTCTTATAGTTAAGTCTTTGTTGTAGTTTAGGAGATTTTGGAAAGATTTGGTTTGAGTTTAAGTTGTTTTAAGTATTGTTTTAGTAGATTAAGACTATGAAACACCTAAGTTTAAAGAAATACTTATATCTCTTAAATGAGGTGGAGTCTTAGAAATTTTAGTGATTAAAATCTTTGATTTTAGTGTTGATTTTATGGTTGTAAAAGATTTGGAAGAAGAAAAATTTTAGGTGTTGTTTTTAGTAGTTAAAGCCGTGGGATATTTTTAATGTTTTGGAGTTGTTTCAAATTTTTATTTGGTTAATAGGTTAGTTGTTTGCTAATTAAGTATTTTAGAAGTTTAAACTTTGTTTTAGTTGAAAAGAGAATGATTTTTAGTGATTTTAAAGTTAAAAGTTTAGTTAGAAAGATTTTAAGTAAGTTGTAAAGTATTTAAAATATTGTTTTTAACTTTGTTTTAGTGTTTTAAGTGTGAGTATAAATAAAAGAATTTTGAGTTGTGTGATCTAGGGGTTTGAGTTCAAACCGTGACTTAGGAGTTATTTTTAAGAAATTTAGAAACTTTACTAAGACTTAGCGTTGTTGTCTTAGGGGGGTTGTGGTCGTGAGGACGATTGTCGGAGAGTTCGTGACGTATTCCTTGACGTTAACGTGGACTTAGAGCTCTTTTGGTAAGGGCATCTTCGACTACCAATATGTTCGTTATTGTGTGTTCATGTAAGGGCTCTTCACATTATGTGTGTACTATTGGGTGAAATATGTGTTTATGTTTTATGAGTCGGTAAAAGACTATTGATTTGTGAAAGTGGTGTTATGATTCATGATCATATAAGCTTAACTGTGTTTTGAGATATATGCTATAAAAGTCTGTGTTGATTAATTAAATGATGATTTAATTATGTGCATATTGAAATATCGTATGGGATGGTATGTTCAATTGAAAATGCATGTTGAAATATCATATGTGTATTGGAACCTAAACGATTGAGAAGTATAGACACTTAATAATTTTGATGATAACAAAGTACTTGCAAGTGAACAATTCAACTTCTAATAAGACTTGAAGTGTGTAGATTAAAATAATTCATGTTTTATGACTCACTCAAGTAAGAAGAAGAATTTTTATAAGAAGAAGAATTTTTACAAGAAGATGAATACATTCCTATGTGTCTACATTCGGTTCACTCAAGCATCTTGTTATATGCACTCTTAGCGAGCGTTCAGAAGTGTAATTTTATGACATGTGGTTACTCAATTGCTGTGAGCGTTCGTTTCGATTTCTGAGCAAGCATCTGGCATTTTAATAAATCACGTGATGGTCATGTTTATTCTCTCTACCCTCAGTTTTCCTGGAACGAAATTTGAATTTGACTTTATGCGCTCAATTTGTTATACGAGGTATCAAAGGTGACACCTTTAGAATAAGACAAATTTGTACAAGCCGATTATGTGTGTAACGACCCGTTTCCGAACCGCTACTAAACTAGAACTAAACTTGTATGCGATGCATTTTTTTAAAATAGTGCTCTTGTGTCCTTTGGAAAATGTGGTCTATTTTTTTATTTAAAACAGTCACATCCGCAAAGTATACATAGAGTTGCCACAGCGTTTTCGAAACATGGTGCAAACTAAGACACAAGACTCAAGCACTGGAAATACATACATATATACATAACCAAGTCTACATAAAGAGTACGTACAAAATAAGCAGTGCATGAAAATGTACGAGAGAATACACCTATGATATGAAGACCCTCATGAGAGCAATCATACCCCGGGGGTACTCCCGACAGACACCCACGCAGGGGGCTGCTCCAAAAGTAAACCACCAGTCTACCCTGTAATATACAAAAGACAATTCACTAAGCCCGACTAGTCACCAAAACAAACTGCACACTAATAGCATATACTACAGTCATCCAAAATAATATAATAACAGTCAGACAATCACGGCAACTACAGATAACCATCCGGATCCTCAGATGGATCCTCCTCCTCCTCCTCGTCATCCATCGGGTCCTTGCCAGTCAAGTCAATGAAAGGTACAGCTGCTGGTACGTCCTCAGGTACATCCTTTCCTACTAGCACATCCTCCGCAGCACCTGCACCGCTACATCTCACCTCTCTGCACACGCTACACACATGAGGAGGGTCCACCGGCGGAGTAGGGGTCCTATCAAGCATGGGGGAGGTCGGCTCTGCTGCTGGCTCTGGCTCTAGCTCTGACTCTGCCAAAGTACTCAGGGTAACAGCCACCCTGGAAGTAAAAGCTCCTACAGTCCCTCGTCTGATTACGCTCTTATGAGCGGTCCATCGAACCCTCGATCCTCGTCCTCGGGAAGCAAGTCGGGAAGCAGTATGCCTCGGGATCTCGAGGGGTCCCTCTGGTGAGGAAGATGATGCTAGCATAGTCCTCTCTCCCTGAATAGCTCGCCAAGCGTCCACCACCTGTGTCATCCGAATCTGGAAGCTCACTATGCGCCGTGAAGTCTCCTGTCTCACTACCATACCACCCTCTTAGAAGCTCTATACAACATCCCCAGTATAAACAATACGATGGGAGATGGGGTCGAACTCCATCGCCGCGGACATCTCATTGTCTGGAAAATAAAAGACGATCTCCAGCGATGTCCTCATCGCCGGTATCAGCACACTCTTCGTCATCTCCTGGGTCACCATCATTGGATGAAGGCACCACGGGAAATGGTCAACTTCTCAATAAATCAGGGAATAACAATCATAACAATAGGCAAAAAAACAACTATATGCACAGTACTCAAGATGCAACTCAAGACTCTAACAAGACTCAACTCAAGACTCAGATTTTCACGACACTTGACAATTTTCGGAAAGTAACGCCGATCCATCCACTGAATACCAGCCGTAGCCTTGGGCTCTCCGCTCACCCTAGGACATTCAGCTCAGGTTCCTTAACACTACGACGTCTAGCTAGGCTACCGAAAAACTAGCCGGAGCCGTTTAGGGGATCATAGCACCCTAGGTTAATCGGATCAAAGCTAAAAAACGTCACGACAACTCAACGACTTGACTAAACTCTCGCACTCTAATGAATAGGTCGCCGCATACGATAATTCACGAAGCAAATTGAATAATTATTTAACCGTATGTCAAATAATATTCATGCCAAGCTCAAAATAGTGCGAAACAGTTTAGCAGTATAAGCAATTCATTTCAACCAATCACAACTCAGCAAACAACACAAATTGACAATTCAGTTCATCCCTCTGCAACTCAGTGGAGTTGACAGAGAGGAAATCAAACAAGTGTGGGGGGTTGGGGACAGCTGCCAATCACTTGCAGACAAGCCCACTAAATAATCATAATCACAAATTTAAGAAATAAAAGTCGAAGGGGTACGAGACCCTCACTTCGAACTCTAAGGTTCTCAGACTTCTTCGCATAAGGCTGAAAATTTAATTCCTATCAATATCTAAGTTTCCCTTACCACAGTTAGTTGCTAGCGTGGTACCGCACGCCTCGAGCCCACGTCGCACGTTCTCCGAATTCGTAACTCCTATCATCACAAGTAAACTAAGCACAATTCTAAGAACTAACTAGAAATTTAGGCTCTCAAAACCTAACCCTTTTCTAACCAAGTATTCACTCAAGAATTTAATTACTAACAACTTGAAAGAAACAGGTTTTTAAAAATTTAAAATCATTTCTTGAAAGGTTAACATAACACATATCTTTAATTCCTTGAAAACATTAAAATAAGCATACTTCAATTAACCATTTTTTTCATACATATCCAAAAGCCTAAAACACATCTCATGCAAGCATTTAAACAAGTTCATACTAAATAATTTCCTTCCAACACCTCTTATGGCCTCTCGGCCTTCACCCTTTTTCTCAAAAAAAATTGCAAAACTTTCATTTTTTCAATCTAACAAACCATTTTCAAGTCATTCAATTACACTTCAAGGCATCAAAACATCAAGTCATCCTCAAGACATAATTCAAAGCACATTTCAAACATAATCTAAAATATTTTCAAATACTTCAAGAGCAAAGTTTCCATGAACCTTTCAAATTTTCGTTTGATTCAAACTATTCAACCATAATATTAACAATGCCAATAACTCAAAAGCAAGACTCAATTCAATTTCATATACAACTAGTACATAAAGACAACTTAATCAAGCATTCAAAACCCATTTTCTCAATGCCAATAAACAAGAATTTTCAATAACCTTTTTACTATCTCTTGAATCCAAGTTTTTCCACCAAATCAAATTCAAAACAAAACCAACTACTAACACCATTTTAATCAATTCTTTTCCTCATCAAACCACAATTAAACACCTTGAAACAATTTACTAACAAGTCTAGGCATGCTTTACAATATTTCAAGAGCCTCAAATTTCTAAATAAATACCTAATCATGCTTCTAACACAAAACTTTCAACCACAACAACAAGATTAACACATAGCAAGATAGAAACAACAATTAATCACATGTCTTAACCATCAAAACCCACATTTTCACCTCTTCAAGAATAGGTTCAAACCCTAAAGCAACCACTTTAACATGCTAGTTCCAAACTACTACTCCAATTCATCAACAACAACAAAAATTAAACTCAATCAAACAACTAATGGCAAGATTGAACCTCAAGATCACATTACCCTTCTTTTTCCCTTTGACTTGCACCTAGGGTTCTCAAGAATAGGGACTTACATGCTTATCTCTTTCATTCAATCATAGACAATCACAAAACAACACTTAACTAAGCATAAAAATCAAGAAGTAAAAGAGAGAAAACTACCACCTCTCCTCCTCCCTAGCTCACGGTTTTGGGGCTGTTTTGGGGAGAGAGAAATCAGTTTTCCTCCTTGCTTGGATGGTTGAGAAGTGATGATTCAAGTAGAAGTTGAGCTTAGGTGCAGGAATGATAAAGGTTGGAGGTTGAAAATGCTAGAAAATGGAGGTTGGTGACCATGGAGCTTCAAGCTTTTTTTTTTCTCACTCTAGGAAATGAAAAAGAAGTTGAAATGAGGTAGAGAGAGGGAATCACGATGGGGGGCTGCATATAGGCTCCTTTTTTTTATTTTGCTTAAAAACAATTTAAGACATAGTAAAAAAAAATAGTTTAGTAAAAAGGAATTTTCAAATTAATCACACATAATATGACACCTAGCAACTTTATGAGATACAAATCACATCATCTAATCCTACTCATCTAATCTCACATCTCTCATGATTACCCTCTAATTATAGAATCTAAGGGTTTCTAAAACACAGCGTCAAATAATCGAGTTACCGATTAATTACCCGCCGATAAAATCGCGAAAATTAATTTAGCGAGAAATTAATTCACTGCGTGATATTATTTTATAATAAAAATCATATCAAATATTCAAAAATAATCACAACAAGTTATGATTCGATTTTCATCGAAATCAGGGTTCATTTAAAATTTTATCTGAGGTAAAACTGCCCGACGATTCGAAACGCGACGAAACTTCGTTAGAATTTTTCGATGATATTCGAACCATGAATTAATATTAAATATTAACTCTCAAATTTAAATTGATCTTGATTTATTTAAATCACTTACTTAGAGAGCACAAGAAATTGCTTATTATAGCATAAATACGTCAAAACATACTAGAATAACGCTAAATATCGCATCGTGAAAAAAACAGGTGTTACAGTGTGAAAAGCAGATAGTGCCATAACGAAAATATGTACTATTCTGATATTCTCTGAAAAAGAAGAAAATGACGTAATTTCAAATTACCTCACCCAGTACTGAAATATCTGCAATAGTATTATCCTCAAGACTCCTATAAATACCTCAAGGTCTTCAATGAAGAAGGTGGCTAGAAACTACATTCTGAAAAAGCAATTACTCAAGTGGGCAATCAAGTTTCGTGCCAAGTTTCTGGAAAACAAGAACTGAACTTCAGCGTCTTACTCTTTCTTTTAGAAAGCTATTGTTTTGAGCTTAAATTTTTGTATCCTCTTTGTGAGAGTTATTTGATTGTATTCCAAACATCTCTGTGAAAGTTGTATTGCCTAGTTGCAGGCTTGATTCCTCAAAGGCTCGATCGTACTGAGTCGTTTTGAGAAGTTAAGAGTATTGTCAAGTTTGTGACAGCAAAATACTCTTAAGGAATTTGTAATCTGTTGATTTTAGCGAAAATCCTTCAGGAACGAAGGGACTAGACGTAGCTACCCGTTTGGTGGTGAACTAGTATAATTCTCTGTGTCTCTTGCTTTATTGCTTTACATTTACTTTTATCTTACAAAGAAAAACAAGTTTTTATAAACACATTTCCAGCATCCGGTTATATTTCTGCATCCGATAACAAACAGTTTTCAAAACAAAGTGTTTTTATCTTAAAGTTAAGAAAAAGTTTTCAACACAATTCAACCCTCCCCCTTGTTGTGTTCACATTCAGTTGGTACCAGAGCTCGGCCTCTTAGTTGAGCACTTAACAGTGTTAAGAGAAAAGATCTTATATTGTGAACATATCTGCAGAAGGTGGTCGCATGAACCGTCCTCCTCTATTTATTGGAGAATATTTTGATTATTGAAAAGATAAGATAAAAGCTTTCTTTGAGACACAACAACTCGAGTTGTGGGATATAGTTGAAAGTGGTTACCTTATTCCCACTAATGCTGCTGGTGTTGCTATAGCTAGAGAAAATTGGAATGATGAGCAGAAAAAGAGATACCAAATCAATCAAAAACTAGATTCATTCTTAGTTGTGCTATGTCAGAAAAAGAATATGATAAATGTAGTAAATTTGACACTCCCAAAGAAATTTAGGATTCTCTCGTTTTGTCTTACGAGGGCTTTGCCCAAGTAAGAGAAATTAAGGCTAGTATGTTGGTTCGCCAATATGAGCTGTTTAAAATGGAAGATGGTGAAAACATTGAATCTATGTTTGGAATGTTCCAAACACTTGTTCACGGGTTACAAGCCCTTGGAAAATGCTACAGCACTCCTGACCATGTGAGAAAGGTCCTGAGAAGTTTGACCAAGCAATGGAGACCCAAAGTCACTGCTATACAAGAAGCAAAAGATTTAAATGTCTTACGACTTGAAGATCTTTTGAGTTCTTTGAAAGCTCGTGAACTTGAGCTAAATGAAGAAGAACCTGTGAAGAAAAGCAAGTCTATTGCTTTGAAAGTCAACAAGCACAAAGCTAGTTCTTCTAAAGCCCTTCAGGCTGAAGAAGAATCAGAAGATGAAGCTTCAGAAGGAGATAATGATGGAACAGATGATGAGTTCGCGTTCTTATCTAGGAAGATCCAAAGAATGTGGAAGAAAAGAAACTTCAAAAAGAAATTTTAGAAGAAAGATGTCAACAACAAGAAGGAAAGAAAAGACAAGAGTTAAGTCGTTTGCTATGAATGTAAAAAGTCGGGACACTTCAAGTCTGAATCTTAAGGAAAAGCCTACAAAGAGTTCTTTCAAGTGAAAGAAGAAGAGTCTCATGGCTACATGGGAAGATCTGGACCTATCATCCTCTGAGGATGATAACGAAGAAAAAGTCAATCTTGCCCTCACGACAAACACTTACTTAGACTCTGAAGAAGAAGTTGAAGAGGTAATAATATATGACTCCTATTCTAAACTTCAACTTGCATTTAATGATCTCCTTAAGGATTATGCCACTCTCTCCATTAAGTATAATGCTTTCAAAAAGAAATTTTCAAAATTATCACAAGAATTTCAAGTTTTGAATAATGAAAACTCAAAGCTCAATGAAGAGAACCAAAAGCTGAAAATTGAAAATCAGCGTCTGGTGGATAGTCAGCGTCTGGTGGCAAGTCAGCAACCAGAAGGTGAGAGTTCTCAAGCTGAAAGCTCTGAAGCTAAAGGCAATCCTAAGTGTAAATCAAATGATTATGAATATGCCTTTCAAAAGTTTTTTGCAAAGAGTATAACTCGAAGCAAGCAAGCTTCAATGATTTGGGGTGTCAGTAAAACGACAACTCAAGGTCTCGGTTACATATCAGATGAACCCACTTTACAAAATGAAAATTTAGCATCTGATAAACCGAATGATCACAATGAATGCCTGCATTGTACTTACTGCAATAAACCTGGCCATTTTAAAAGTGCCTATACTGCTTTTAAGATTAAGAAGGACAAGTATCCTTCAAGTACTAACAGGAAATGACCCAAAAAGATATGGGTACCTAAAGATAAAATAGTCTATGTTGCAGACATGCTTAGCAACAAAGTCAACACACCTATGTTGGTACTTAGACAGTGGATGCTCGCATCACATGACGGGAGAAAAGCATAGATTCCAAGAGCTAAGACCTAGAGATGAACAATTTGTTGGTTTCGGAGGAAACCAAAAAGGTAAAATAGTTGGAATTGGTCGCATTGGTAAAGGCTCTCTTCTCTCTATTGATAATGTACTTTATGTTGAAGGACTAAAGCATAACCTATTAAGCATAAGTCAATTATGTGACAATGGTTATGATATCATTTTTACAGAAACTAGATGTTCAGTAAAAAGCGAGAAAGACGACTCTATTTTCTTTACTGCAAAGAGGAAACAAAATATTTATAAAATTGATCTTTCTGAACTTGCAAAACAAGATGTCAAGTATCTCATGTCTGTTGAAGATGAGCAATGGACTTGGTATAAAAGATTAGGTCATGCCAGTTTGAGATTAATCTCAAAATTAAACAAGCACAGTCTTGTTAGAGGCTTACCAAATCCTAAATTCCAATCTGATGCTCTCTGTGAGGCATGTCAAAGAGGAAAACAAGTTAAAATTTCTTTTCATTCTAAAAATGTTGTTTCAACCTCTAAACCACTTGAGCTTTTGCATCTTAATCTTTTTGGTCCAACAAGGACAACCTCTTTAACTGAAAAGAAATATGGGTTAGTCATTGTTGATGATTTTACTAGATGGATATGGGTTAGATTCTTTGCCCACAAAGATGAGTCATTCAAGGTGTTCACTATTTTCTACAAATAAGTTCAAAATGAAAAAGGAATTTGTATTTCTTCAATTAGAAGTGATCATGGGGCAGAATTTGAAAATGAAAGCTTTCAAAAATTTTGTGAAGAAAATGGCATCTCCCACAATTTCTCTTCTCCTAGAACACCACAAAAAAATGGTGTTGTAGAAAGGAAAAATAGGTCCCTCCAAGAAATGGCCAGGACCATGATTAATGAAGCTGATATTGTAAAATATTTTTGGGCAGAAGCAGTAAAGACAGCTTGCTATATTCAAAACAGAGTCTTTATTAGACCTATTTTGAAGAAGACTCCATATGAACTGTGGAAGGGTAGAAAACCCAACATTTCTTATTTTCATCCCTTTGGCTGCATATGTTATATCTTGAATACTAAGGATTAATTTAGTAAGTTTGATTCCAAAGCTGACAAATGTATCTTTTTGGGATACTCTGAAAGATCTAAAGTTTTTAGAATATACAATAAAGAAACTTTGATAGTAGAAGAATCCATTTATGTCAAGTTTGATGACAAGAAGCCTGACAATGAACCTGCATCTTCAGCGTCCGGTGGTGACAACTAGACACAGGATTCTACTCAGGCAAAAGCTAAAGCCAGAAAGAGTTGGAGATACAAAACCAATCATCCTAAGGATCAAATCATAGAAGAACCTGGAGACAGAGTGAGAACAAGATTCTCTTTCAAAGAGCATGCAGATCTTGCACTTCTCTCTAAGATGGAACCTAAGACGATTAATCAATCATTGGAAGATGAAGGTTGGATTCTGGCAATGCAAGAAGTGTTGAATCAGTTTTAAAGAAATGATGTTTGGAAGTTAGTCACTCTACCAAAAGATAAACAAGGTATTGGCACTAAATGGGTATTTAGAAACAAGCTTGATGAAGATGGTAAGGTAGTGGGAAACAAAGCAAGCTTAGTTGCTCAAGGTTACTCACATGAAGAAGGTATAAATTTTACTGAAACCTTTGCACCTGTTGCAAGGTTAAAAGCTATTCGCATTTTACTTTCATTTGTTGCACACCATGAGATAATTCTTTATCAAGTGGATGTGAAAAGTGCTTTCTTGAATGGTTTTATAACTGAGGAAGTCTATGTGAAACAACCTCCTGGATTTGAAGACACTGAATTTCCTGAACATGTCTTTAAGCTTAAAAAGGCTCGGTACAGTCTTAAACAAGCTCCTAGAGCTTGGGATGATCGACTAAGTTCCTTTTTAATGGAAAATGGTTATACCAGAGGTCAAGTAGACACTACTCTATTTAGAAAAACATCAAACAAGCATTTTATACTTGTTCAAATTTATGTTGATGATATCATTTTTGGAGCTACTAATGAAAGTCTTTGCAAAGAATTTTTTAAGTTAATGCAGGCTGAATTTGAAATGAGCATGATGGGAGAATTGAAGTTCTTCTTTGGAATTCAAATTAAGCAATGCAATGATGGTATTTATATACATCAAAGCAAATACATCAAGGAATTGCACAAGAAATCCAAGACGGTTGATTGCAAGCCAATGTGCACACCTATGCATTCCACTTGTATACTTGGTAAAAATGAAACTGGTAAGAAGGTAGATCAGAAAATGTACAGAGATATGATTGGATCTCTACTTTATCTTACTGTTTCAACACCTGATATTATGTTCAGCGTCTGTCTGTATGCTAGATTTCAATCTGATCCCAGAGAATCACACTTGAGTGCTGTTAAAAGAATATTTAGATATTTACAAGGATCTACTAATCTTGGTTTGCTTTATAAGAAATCAAAAGATTACAAGTTAGTAGGATTTTTTGATGCTGACTTTGCTGGAGACCAAATTGAATGAAAGAGCACAAGTGGAGGCTGCCAATTCCTTGGAGCAAATCTTGTATTTTGGTCAAGGAAAAGCCAAAATACCATTGCACTCTCAACAGCAGAGCTGAATACATCTCAGCAGCAAGTTGCAGTTCTCAACTTCTGTGGATGAAATATCAACTTGAAGACTACTTGATAAAAGAGAGTAACATTCCTATCTTTTATGATAATACATCTGCAATTTGTCTTACTAAAAATCCAATATTGCATTCTAGAGCAAAGCACATTGAGATTAAGCATCACTTCATACGAGACAATGTTCAGAAGGGTGTACTTGAAATTAAATTTGTAGGCACCAATCATCAGTGGGCTGACATTTTCACAAAACCCCTGGCTGAAGATAGATTCAATTTTATAAGAAGAAATTTAAATTTTCATCTTATAAAAGAATGACTAATCTCAGTGTCTTGTGAAATATATCATTCAGTATCTGGTATGACATAAGTATTATTACGTGTAAACATATGATATGTCATTCACATTGCATTACTCAGCATCAGGTGAATTCGTCGCGTGCATCTGAGCACACATGTGTCACATGTGTGTGTGTAACACCCCGATTCCAGAGTGCTACTAAATTAGATATTACTCTTGACAGTTCAAAATACTTTCGAAATTAGAATACGCTGCTGCATGGTTTTCGAAAATGTGAGTCTAATTTTTTTTTTCTTTTCAAACTTCTTTTAAGAAATTAGCAACCAGAGTATTGCAGCATTTTTGAAGGCAGTAAATAAATAAGATACCACATTTAACTCACAAAACCATACGAGGAAATTTATTTAAAACATACGCATACGACTATTCAAGTCTTAAAACATAATACATTTATTACAACATTGTAATTAAAACAGTGCACACCCTATAGCTGGTCTACATGCTACAACACATAATTAGACCTCTAGTAAGTTTTAGACAAATACACAAAACAGATAACCGAGTAGGACCACCCTCAGCTATGCTTGCCAGCAGCCTCAAACACTCCGCAGTCTACGTCATCTGGGTTACAATCATTGATTGAAAGAACCACAGGTAAGGGCCAACTTCTTAAAATAAAATAGATAACACAAAATAGTGGAACGACAGCCAATCATATTATACAGACACAATATATAATAGAAAGCCACATTCTTCAACACATATAGACAATCATATCAATAGTACACAGAACAATCAATAAGGATGCACTCGATCTCCTATTGATGCAACTATATGCCAGTGCAGTTTTAATTCCAGAATCCATGCGCTACGGTCAGACCGCTCCGTATGTACCAGAGACGACACTTTTTCATGCGATGGTAAATTTTAACGACGTTCCTGAATTTCTTTGGCCATGGGCAATTTCACTACCCAGGATAGATAGGTCGAAGTTACCACAAGATACGACAAATGCCTTCCACTACCCCAATGAACATATCACCACATTTGATATTTCACTTATGTCGTAATCAATTAAATATCAATTATCAATCAATTAAATATCAATTATCCAACACCAATTCCACAGCATATATCTTAACACAATTTAAGCATACATGCAACCACATCATGTTATCACATTCAATGTCACAACAATTCAGTTTTGACAACAATTCCGCAATCCACAACAATTCACATAACAATAATCATCAACATAGATAGACAATAATTCGTCTCTTTGAAGCTCTGTGGAACTAGCAAAGAGGTAACATAACAAACAAGTGTGGGGGGTTGGGGGCATTCGCCAACCTCTTGCAGTCAAACCCACTAATTAAGCATACATACATATAAAGCTTTAAAATCAAAGGGGTATCAAAACCCTCACTTTGAACCCAGAGTTTCTTAAACTTCTTTGATAAAAGAAAACATAAAAACGTAAGTGGGACTTATGGGTGCCCAACACCTAATCATCTCTAGAAGTAGCCCTTAATGAAGGATAACCTGCTTACGTGTCAAGCACGTCACAACTTACTCAGCACGAACAACGCTCAGAGATGATCCTATGATCATAACAAGGTTTAGTACAAAACTATACCACTCAAAATAATTCCCCATGCTTAAATTCAATTCTAGTCCCCTAGGTTTCCAAACCCAAAAATATTTTTGACAAAGAACACACACACACTTAGGAAAATAAGTAATTAGAACCAAAAGAATTTTAAAGATTAAGACTTACTTGAAAGAATACATAAGTTGAAAAAATAACATTTTAAAGACTAACTCATTTCCTTTCTAAAACTTGAGACATGAAACTATGACTTAAAATTCGATCTTATTAGTAAAAATATTTGATTCAAGGCTCTACTAGGTCTTAGGATTATCAAATCCATTACAACTTAATGTGTCATAGCCTTACATTCCAATTCATTTCAACTTTCAACTAAAATTCTTTTCTAAAAAATTCTCCAATACTAGAACAATTCTTAAACATACTAAGATTCAATACTTTTCATACCAAACTCAATAAAATCTTTAATTAGGCTCCACTGAGCTTTTAAGATTACAAAATCCTAATTTGCCTTAAGTGTTTCATTGCCTTAAATCATCAAAACAACTTTCAAACTAATCAAACCATTTCCAAATCTTTCTAAAACTTAAACAAACCTCAATGTGACCAATATAAACCAAAGAACACAAAAATATTCTCCTCCAAGCTCGTAGGAGCTCGCAGCCATGCTGCATTTTTCCCAAAAAAATTTGCAAACTTTTACTAAATTAAGCCAACTCCTTTCAATCATTTATTTTCATTCACAAAACAACAAACATCTTCAAAACAAAAGCATTTCTCAAGTCCAATCTCAAATCATACTCTTTCAAGAACAAGGGTTTTCCCAAAAATTTATCAATCCTTTAATTCAAACAAAATTTAACAAGTAAAACAACAATAACCATTCCTAAGAAGCAATAACCCTCAATCAATTTAGTGATTCTCATGAGGAATCACATAATTCCCTTCCCTTGAACGATAGATCTAAGGTATGTAAAATTTGGGGAAACAAGTGTTCATCTTCCTCATGATCACCATTAAGCTATACAATAACCAATAAACAAGAAATGAGCAAGAAAACTACCTCCTATTCCTAAAAAGAGAGCCACGGCTTTCAGCTTAGAAAACAAAGGGAAAGGAGTTGATTCTTGCACTCACTTTGTAGGCCAGGAAGAAGGGGATAATTAAAGGAAGAAATTAGAAGCAAATAGTGATTGAGGAAGTAGGAAGGATTCACACTGGAAGCGGGAAAGAAGAAGGGTTGGAAGCTTGCCTTGAAACCTCACCATTTCACTCCCAATGAAAATAAAATAAAATGAGAGAGCAAACAATGGGGGTCTCGGCCTGAGGGAGTTAAAAAGTGAGGATAAAAAAAATACTTATCAAAAGCCAAAGGAAATCGATGTACCGGATGGAGAAGGATTGAAAGCTCAATATTTGTTTTCTCCAAGGAATGACACCATACTCTTTCTTTCCTTTTGCTAAATCATACAAAAGTAACTTTGGGTGGTGATTTGAAAGAAAGGATCATGAGTTTGCTGGATAAAGAGGGAAATAGAAAAGATGAATTCTTACCGATTCTCTTGGAAGAAATGAGCGCAACTTGTTGGGTAAGGAGAGGAAAAAAGACTTAGCTTTTCTTTACTTTCACTCACACTAAACTTAGAGAAAAGAAGTGAAATAAAAGTGAGTGAGAGTGAGGATGGAAGGCTTCGGCGGATGCAAGAAAAAAAAGAAGAATAAAAAAATAAAAAAATAAATTTTAGTCCAAGTGAAAGGCTAATGGATAAGATTAAGGGAAGATATTTTCTTAATCTCCACCACAACCTTGACACCTAGCATCTAATCAAGATATTTATTGGATTAACCACAATATATTGACACCTAATCACTTTACCTATAATTATCCACTAATCCTAGAGTTTTGGTGTCCTAAAATTACTGTGTCGAGTAACCGTGTTAACACTAATTCGCTCGCCGATAAATCGCAAAAATTAATTTACTTAGAAATTAATTCACCGCGTAATAAAATAATATATATATAAATAATAAAACAATTAAAACACACGAGCATCATCACAATAAGTTACATTCGATTTTCATCGAAATCGGAGTACATTTTAAATTTTATTACGGATAAAAATTACCCGACAATTCAAGATACGATGAAAATTCGATAGAATTATTCGACGAGTTTTGAACCATGAATTAATGTTAAATATTAATTCTTAAATTAAATTTTATCTTGATTTAATTCAATCACTTTCTTAGTCAACAAAAATACGCGTTATTGTGTCACACAGAAAACTTATTTAAAGTTTAATTGATGAATTGACCTTAAAGCAGCATACGTCTACGCTGTCTATTAATTTGAATTGAAATCATAGATAATAATTATTTATAATAAATAAATTATGTAAAATAAGTCAAAATTATTCCTCATACTCTCAGTAAATCATTGAGGTGATTAATCTCCACGACTTACCTTCAAGTATCTGGGACTTTATTCGCTAAAACAATTTTTTTCTAAAAAATTGGGGTGTTACACTACCACTCCCTTTAAAATAGCTTCGTCCTCGAAACTACGTGGGTATCAAAATACAAAAATTACCTTACTCAAATCCATAAAAATAATTTGCACACATAGACATTAATATTACATATTAATATAAGTAGTACTGTAATATTTATAGCGACGTAATTAATATTACAATCAAATCACAGGATTCAACCGTAACAATCAAATTCAATAATACAAAGTACATATATAGCACACCGTAATATAAGTGTAATTAGTATACGAAGAAATTCTCACGATTCATGTAACACCCTAACTCTAATTAGGGGATTACTTACTAATTTAACTTGAGTTAGAATATATACGCTGGAAATTTTTCGCATACAAACGAATAATAAAGAATAATTCCTGTTTTCAAATACTACACCATACTTGAGTTAGTAAAACTCCTGGATACATACGCATCGTACAAAAGATACGTTACAAAAATGGTAAACATAATTCAGAGTTTCTAAAGCAGGATTAACTTTAATTATTACAACTTCTGTTTCAAAAGAATAATAAAGTAAAACAATTACAATTACATCTTATTCACACATAATACTAGGACACAACCTAGGACTTAGGATGTGACTTGTGATCCGGTGACTCAGTTCTCGGAGAAAAGCAAGACCGAGCACGTTTTAATGCTCTGACCCTCTTCAAATCCGCTAATACTTGAAAACAATGCCCCAAAGGTGAGTTTATAAAACTCAATAACATAGACTTGGAATCATAATTATTTTTACTGTTGTTTCCAGCCATACGTGATGTGCGACGTATGGAAAATCCTTCCCATAACATAAGTATAATTATTTATACTATCATAACAATTCCTCAAACAAGATAATTCAAGCATTAATTACATAAGCAGACATATGTCACAGCAATCACATGAATGTTCCCCACTTGGTCCAGCTCAAGCACGAAATGAGTAAAACCCTATTTAAAAGGTAAAACCAAGGGGCCCCCCAACGGCACAGGTGGTAGCTAATCACTTACGATGGGGTTGCAGAGCGAATTGCAAACATTCCACACACAAACAATGCCTTTTATCGTGACATCCCAAGCTATACTCACATTGGAGCCACAAGGCCTTACGAAAGGGTATGCCACTCACAGGACTTCCCACAAGCAATTCAATCAAGATCATTACTTAATAATGCAATACACAGCATTAGCGTAAATCGATAATATTTGTAGTTCGAGTGCCAACATTACGAACATATATAAGTTTCAATCAATGAGAAACAAGCTCAATGCAAATACATGTCACAAACATTAATGACTACACCCACTTGGCAAAGCCCAAGGATCAAAATGAGCAAGGACCTATTTGTGGTCCTACCAAAGGGTCCCCGTCAACGAAAGTGACTGAAGTACACATATGACGGGTTTGCATTTCAAACGCAAACCTCCACACACATGAACAATTTCAATCACAAATCATTAGTTTGGTAATGCAACATTAGGAATCAAATACATATTAAAAAGTCATGATCACTAGGAAACTTAACATGTACAAATAGGGAATTGATACAACCATCAAAATAACAACTACACCAATGAATATATATCTCTTAGTGCATGCAGATTCAAACTCAAGTATCTTATAGCCCGAAAACTCATACAAAAGGGCTAGCTCGTACTCCGAGCCACTTCGTGACAAAGTTCATACATACTTAACAAACAAGATGACGATTCGAATAATCCAATTGGAGCTCAACAGAACTCACAATGGCCACAGACATCACCCATTGGTTTAGGGGGGTTGGGGACAGAATTCAACCCTATTTCAATCAAACCCCATACAAGACCATTTCAGAATAATCAATAAACTAATTATTGAACAAAAGAACTTAAATAATAAATCCTAGCACACCCAGAGGGAGGTTTTAGGGGAAGTCTATGTTACCTGAATAATCCCAAATTAGGGACCTAAGCTCCAAAAATCCCTTTTTCTCTTCTTCCATCTTTCTGATCTCAGAATCATCTTCTCCATCGATTGAAACATACATGCAAGCCTTCTTTCGTATTTGACATTGCCCTAACCTCATGGAAGTTGCTCTTTAAGCTCCAATCTTCTTCAATCAATTCCAAATCAAGCATGGATCCTAACTCCACAACCATTTTCGAGCTCTCTTTCACTGTATCTCTCTCCATCTCTCTCGATCTCTCTCTCGGCCAAACCCCCTCTCTCTCTCTCGGCCAAGCCTCGCCCCTCTTCCTCCTTCTCCGGCGTGGTGGCGTGCCGTCGCTCCAGGGCCATCGCGCGCCCTTCTTCTTCCCTTCACCGTCGCAACTCTCTCTCTTTCTCCTCTTCTTTTTTTTTTCCTTTCTTCTTTCTTGTTTTTTCGCTTTTCTGATTTTTGCTTCTCCTTACCTTTTGTGGCTGCTGAGAATCACGATGGGGGAGGGAGTATTAGGGTTAAAGAAGGGGTGCTATGGTGGATTTAAGAGGAACATAGTGTATGGTGGGACTTAGGTCTAAAATTAATTAAAAACCTTGCAAAGAAGCCCTTATTAAACCTCCTTACTCTAACCTTTGGTTTCCAACAAAAACTTGAATAATTTTAATTAATTAAAACTACTCCTAATTACTTAGTCCCATAATTCCTAAATCATTGGGTACAATTACTATTTTACCCCTTTGGTTCCAAATTGGTTTTAAATTACTAAATTAAGGCTATGAACTATTTTTAATCCTTAGGGATTAAATCCCTTTTTCACTTAGAATCTATGATAATTAGGCTTAGGAAATTTTGGAATGTTACAATCCATTGACGCTTTATTCCATAGTCACGACCTCAGCTTATCCACGATCACGATCATGAACACGAACACGAACATGGCTACACGCTATCACCACAAACATTATTACACAACCTCATACCTAACTACAGTTACACATCAAAATACCAAGTTGCTTAATACTTCAAGAGATTCAAAATTCTTTTCTCAAATCGAACATTTCTCCTAAAAAAAAAATACCAATTCCTTTAGAACATCACCAAAACATAGAACTAATAAAAAACACAATTTCTCTCTTAAGACTCAACCATTCTCATGGACACTAAAGTTCCCCGGAGATTAGGTTCTCATTATCTCAAAATCATTAATTAAACACACTTCAATTCAAGGATTAAAACTGTAACCACCCGTTTCTGGACCGCTAAGAGTATCGGATCAACCCTACATGCGATGCACTTTTTTAAATAGTACTCTTGTGCCCTTTGGAAAAGCGGTACATTTTTTTTTTATAAATTCTTCTGCAAACCACACTTAGAATAGCCACAACGTTTAGAAACATGATGTAATCTAGACACAAGACAAATGCACTGAAAATACATACACATATATATAAATAAGGTAGTCATAACAGTGCACACAAAATATAAGCTGTACAGAAATATGTACAAGAGAATACACCTAAAGTATGAAAACCCTCGTGAGAGCAATCATACCCCGGGGGTACTCCCGGCAAACACCCATGGAGGGAACTGCTCCAAAAGTATGTCACCAGTCTACCCAGCTGTATACAAAAGATAATAATCCCGACTGGTCACTACTAACAACTGTACACTATAAACAGACCCCACATTCAACCAAACTACAAACACGCAGTCAGCCAGTCGCAGTAACTAAAGGTAGCTAGTTGAATCCTCAGACGAATCCTCCTCGTCATCATCATCCATCGGGTCCGCCAAATCCTCGCCAATCAAGTCTATGAAAGGGACCATAGCTGGTATACCCTCTGGCACGTCCTCCTCTACCAGCATCTCTGCAAGGAATCTTGTGCCGCTACATTCTGCCTCACCGCACTCTCGGCATATAGGTGAAAGATGTCCCGGAGGGGTAGGTTCCTGACAATCATGGCGGAAGCCGGCAATGCCTCAGGCTCAGGCTCTGCCAAAGAACTCGGAGTAGCTGCCGCTCGAGAGGTAGAAGCTCCAGTAGTTCCACGTCTGATCACGCTCTTTCAAGCGGTCCTCCAGATCCTCGCTCCTCTGGGTAGCAGTGCATAACGGGTAGTAATACACCTCGAAATCTCAAGAGATCCCTCCGGCGAAGAAGATGAAGCTGGCATCGTCCGCTCTCTCAGAATGCTACACCAAGCATCCACCACCTGCATTGTCCTAATGGGAAAGTAGACTGTACATCGGGAGCTCTCCTGCCTCAACAACAATTCGTCAACTCTAAAAGTCTGCACAACGTCCCCGGTATATACAACTCGGTGGGAGATGGGGTCGAACTCCATCGTCGAGGGTGCCTCGATGTCTGGAAAATCAAACACGATATCTGGTGATGTCGTCATTGCCGGTATCACTAGTGTCTTTGCCATCGCCTGGGTTGCCATCATCGGTTAAAGGAACCACGGGAAAGGGCCAACTTCTCAAATAATCATAGAAACCACAAAACATAAACAAGAAATAACAAAATGCACAAATGCCCCATAATGCAACTCAAGACTTTCTCCTAAAACACTCTCTGAGATTTCTGGAAAGTAATGTCGATCCATCCACTGAATACCAGCCGTAGCCTTGGGCTCTCCTCTCACCCTAGGACATTCAGCTCAAGTTCCTTAACGTTACGATGCCTAGCTAACTCTACCAAAAAACCGGTCGTAGCTTTTTAGGGGATCCTAGCACCCTAGGTTAATCGGCTCAAATCTCACAAAGGTCACGACAATACTTCCACAACCCCAATGAATGTATCAACTCATATGATAATTCTAGAAGTATAATCAAATAGATATTCAATCTCACATTAAATAAATATTCAATCAGAAATTCATTACAATACAACTCAGTTCAACAATACATAGTAAATCAATCCAATCAAGTCATATCGCAACGATCAGCACACAATTCATCCCTCTGCAACGCAGTGGAGTTAGCAGGGAGGAAAGCAAACAAGTGTAAGGGGTTGGGGGTAGTCACCAACCACTTTTACTAAGCCCACAAAATAATTCGGTATAAATATTAAACAATAAAAAAACAAAGGGGTACGAGACCATCACTTTGAACCCTGAGGTTCTCAGACTTCTTCGCTATAAGACTTAAAATTAAATCCTATGCAATATCTAAAGTTGCCCTTGCCAAACTACAAGCCTCGCGTCTACGTACTCCTCGATTCTATGTCGCACGGTCTCAGATCACTCGAGCTTATTACACAAAGCAAACTTAGCACAACTCTAAGAGATTAGTTCTATAATCTTAGGCTCCTAAACTTAACCCGTTTTCCTAACCAACACTCACACTTCGAACATAATTTGAAATACTAGTTTTCAAATAATTACATACACTTTAAAAATTAAGAACAAATTCAAGAGTCAAATTTTAAAGACTAAGAAATCATTTTCTTGAAAACTTAGAACATAAACATCATTATTATTCAAATCTTTTCACAAATATTAACACCAAGGCTCCACTTGGTCCCTGGGTCTCAAGAAACCCAATTACTTCATGTGCTTCATTGCCTTAAAAATCTCAAAACAAGACCAAATGCAATCAAACCTTTTCCTAAATTTTCCAAACCAACTAAATAACATCCTTCCATAGTCCATTTTTTTTTTGGTATAGAATTCGGTCAGCACCATAGAGAGGAAAAAAAAACGTTATTCTCAACTTTCAATCATATTTTCATGCATTTTACACAATTAAAAGATCAATGTTTCAATCTTTAATATGCTTCCAACTTAAAAATTAAAACTTTATGCACAGATCATGAAAAAAATGTAAACTTTTTGCTTGTTTCACAAGATTTAACTCATCAAGCTCTAATAGTCTATGTTACATCATTTTAAACAAGCTAAATAAATTAAAATCCATAGCCAACAATAAGATTTTTGTAACATCCCAATTTTTATGATAATTATTTTATAGTTTCCGACTACTTGAAAATAAATCATGGAGATTGATCACCTCAATGGTTTGTTAAAAGTACGAAGAACTACCAAGATTTATTGTAAACAATTTACTGTTTTAGTAGTTAATTCAGATTAACAGACAGTGCAGACGTATACTATTTTTAATATGAATTAATATCAAAAAATGTGAAAGATTGTTGTTTGATTAAAAAAAATTATTTTATTGAAAGAGAAATAATTTTCAGGATTTAATAAATATTTTCAAGTCATAGTTTGATTTTTCATGGTTTAGTTATTGTATTAATTGTCTGTTTTATGTCATATTTAATATGACTATTATTTTAAAGATTTTGTCTTGATAATTTTATTATTTGAATAATGTCTATATGATAAGAGAAATTGAAATTAGTGATCCTCACTAATTTACAGTTTTTATTACGCTGCGAGAATTCTGTTGAATTCTGCCGTAGATAGGCTATTGGGTGAGTTTCTAACTGAAACATGCCCAAACGTGATCCAAATTTTATAAAATTTGAGATCTTAGTATTTTCCAATATTTAGGATTTATTGTAATTTTTCTAGAATTTTTGGGCATCAGAATAATATAGGGTGTTTTCTACGCCCATAACTGCATTACGGTAGCGTTTTAGCACGCAAATCGAGAAAGCGACATTCACAGAAATACTTCTAATATTTTTGTGGATATTGTGGTTGATTAATAATTTTTTTATTATAGAATTATTTACTAGATTTATTTTTGGAGTTTTTGATACAAAAACCCTAATATACGTGTAACGCCGCGTACCCGGTTGAGCGATAACGCGACGAAATGGAAATATCTAGATATTAGGGGCTGAGGGGCGGTTCATAATCCACTGGGGGAGCTGAACATGTGGGTTAATGATTGATTTTACAAGTGTCATGTGGTGATTGGCAATTAAGTAAATGGTAGTTAGTTAGTTTAGTTGGTTTAAGACTTAGTGAGTTAGTTTCTAACTAAATGAACCTTTCCTTCCCATTCTACCCCTGAAATTTCGTGGCCTCATCCTCATTACACACCAGCACCATTTTCCTCTTCCATTTGTGAAGAACTTGAAGAAAAAAAAAAACCTAGAGAAAGAAAGTTGTGATTTTGGAAGTTTTGAAGATTCAAGTGTGCATCTTTGCTTCCTTTCATTTCCACTCTTGTTAAATCTTCATCTCTACTCTTGGTAAGCTCCATAAACCTTTCCTCATCTCTTTTGGGTTCCATGATATGATTTTTGATGGATTCAAGAGTTATTTGAAGTTAAAAAGCTTGTTTTTGGCTAGTATTGCATGACTAGTTCCATAACCCTTTGTTTTCTTCCATGAATCACCTTGATTTTGGTATTTTGAGTTTGGGAAAACCCTAACCCCTTGCTGGCCGAATCCCTGAGGATGCTCTAAGCCTTGTTCTTGACTTTGTTCTTGTTGATTTGGTGTTAGTTTTGAAGGTTTAGTAGTTGTATGTTTGGATCCTAGTCATATAACTATGTTTACAAGTTTTTGAAAATGGTTTTGGATGCAAAAGAGGGGCTGGAAACCGTGGCTTTGAATGGCATTTTGGAGGATGTTTTAAATTGTTTTCAAGGTTGTTTAAGTGTTAGAAAAGTTAGTTTAAAGTTCATGGATTGAAGTGTGGAGAATTTGCAAGTTTTGAAAATGAAAAAGTTGAAATTTTGGTTTTGTTTTTGGGAAGCTTGTAGCCGTGACCCTTGTGATAGTTTTAAACCTTGTTTTAAGTTGTTTTGTGACCTTAAAATGGTTTAAGGGTTGGTCAAGAATTTGATTTAGCAAAACAATCCAAAGAAGTTTGATTTTTGTGAAAAGTTTAGCTTATGTTTCAAATATTGTTTTGAAGTTATAACTAACCTATTTCTTTAATTTTTATGGCATGTTTTATAGTTCCAAAAGTAGTTCAAAGTTGATGAAATACTATTCATTTGGTAAAAATACTATTCCAATTGGTAAAAATTTGAGTTAAGTTTTTCTAAGTGTGTAGGTTTAAGAAAAGTTTCAAATTTTGCATGACTTGAACTTGTAATGTAATGTATGATTAGGTGTGATCCAAATGGGTTAAGTTAGCTAGATTTTTAGGCCTTTTAGGACCTAGGCCGTGGCTGCCCTTAGAGCCATAGGGCTTGAGTTGTTGGTTCTAATTTTGTTAAGTTTGTGTTGTTAAGGTTCGTGCTTAGGGTACGCGCGAGGTGCGACTCGACGATGGTTTTGAATTTACCTTTCTTGGATTGTTAAAGCGCCCAAGGTAAGGGAAATTCTTATATAATGAGTTTGGGCTTTTCGCCTTGTGTGTTGATTGTTTGATTGTTGATTGATTGTGTGGTAGTACTTGTAGTAGTACTATGTGCTGTTGAGATGTTGTTGCATGAACTGCTGTGTATTGATTTAGCCCTACATGGCAAGACTGAATTGTATTGTGTTGCTTAAATCATACTTGATTGATTTAATTGGACTTGAAATTGATGATATGTTATTGGCCCTGTGTGGCATTATGATTTGTATTGTGTTCCTTGAATCACCATGGATTTCATTGGAACATGACATTGAATTTGAGTATGAAAAATATTATTGTTGATAATGGATTAATTAACAATGCGTTGATTGACTGCTATTGGTTGACGATTTACATCGGTAAATCTGATGCGATTCCACAAGCCGAATTCTGATTTCGTAAGCAAATTGTTAAGGGCATTTTGATTTAAAAGTGAGCGTGAGGGTTTTAGTATAACTAGCCAAAGCTTGCAAGGAAATTTCAATGGAATGATAATAGAGAAAAGAATTCGAAATAAATAGTACGATTTGCGAAAACGGTTGCGTTAAATAATGCGCCTGGGAACATTCTGGTAGGAAAGATTTGGTAATTAGGAGTGTTCGCACCACCTCTCTTTCCTGGGAATTCTTCCAGTGTGTTATTTAGCACAACTAGGGTTTCAAAGACCTAGAACTAAAAAGTATTTTCAGATACATAGGAGTGATACAAGAACTGAGAAAGAGATTTCATGATTCGGGATTTTGAAAGAATAAGACATAGGGGACCTAGTGTTCCTATTGAGCATATGGGCCATGGGTCCTGTGCTGGGACTTACTGTCCTGCTTGCGTGCGCTTTTTCTTGATTAAGGATTGGACCTAGTGTTCCGTATGGCGTGCCTAGTACCTTAACCTAAAAGTTGAGCCTAGCGTTCCGTATTACGTGCCTAGAGTTCTGATCTAAGATTGGGACTAACGTTCTGCAATTGAACACCCGGACCTTGTGTCCTATGTTGAACTCTTAGTTAATTGAGATTTGGACATCCACTAAGTTGAGTGAGTGAGGGTTTGTCGATCTGCATTGATTAATTAAAGCATTACTTGGGCATTCACTACGGTGAACATGCCATATTGTTAAATTTGTTTGGATATCACTTGGGCGTTCACTACGGTGAACATGTCATATTGTTAAATTTGTTTGGATATCACTTGGGCGTTCACTACGGTGAACATGCCATATTGTTGAATTTGTTGGATATCATTCGGGCGTTCACTACGGTGAGCATGCCATATTGTTGAATTTGTTTGGATGCATACTAACCATTGAGCATCGACACTCGGAGTGTTTGATTGGTCTTAAAGACTTCAAAAGACGAGTTGTCACTTCATGCCAAATACCCAAAGTCCTTTTGGTGACTAGTGGTAAATAATGGCTTTGCTGAATACCCGGGGTCCTTTTGGTGACCAAAGGTAGGCAACCCTCTATTGGTAGGGAATTTCATTTTGCTAAATACCTGAGGTCCTTTTGGTGACCAAAGGTAGGCAACCCTCTATTGGTAGGGAATTTCGTTTGGACGCAGGGAAAATTCCTCGTCATACTGCTGGACCTTATTTAAGGTTGCAGGTGTATACACAAATTCGTCATACTGCATTGGCATGCATGACTAACCACATCTTGATATGTGACGATTGATTATAGTTTTGTTGTTTGACTTATCTGCTCACATGCAATAATTGGATATTGTGATGACTTTATCACTTATCTGTTGATACATTTGCCTGCTCACATACAATGGTTGATATGGTAGTGACTTGATTGTTGATCTGTTGGCTGTTTTGTTTGCTCACATGCAATGCTTGATATACCATGCTGATTGTGTGTGGTCTATTAAGTACGTATATGTATATAAAAGCGTGTTGTTGTATTATATATGTATATATTGTTTGCATGCGACATAGCCTATGATAAACTCGTGGACAAAGGATTTACCCTTGCACTGTTGTTGGATTGGATGTCCTTATGGATGTCACTTCTAGATGGAGTTTGGTAGCTGTTGCAGCTTCGCCTTTCAGGAGCATTGAAGATTGAGCCAGTGGAGGAAGATTCCTCTGAGTACTTTGTGTTTGGTCTTGCTGAGCTGTTTCTCAGTAAGAGTTATAGTTGTTGGCCAGCTTAGCTTAGGGTATTGTGTGTTTGTGATTACTCTTTTCAGAGAACCTCGCCTTAGTGCGAAATTATTATGTTATGTGAAGTATTATTTGTGATGCATTATACTCTGATAATCGCAAAAGTTTGAATTGGCATCATTTAGAAAATTGTAGTACTCTATGTCTCATTTGAAAAGGGTTTCAAAGGAAAGAATATGAAAAGAAAAAAAATTACCCCTATTTTCTATTGCGAAATACATAAGAGTACTCTTTAACTGAAAGCATACAAGCATTAAATGTTTTCAGCATTAGTTTGGGTTGCACAGTAGCGCTCCGGAATCGGGGTGTTACAAAGGTGGTATCAGAGCAGTTCGGTTCTAACCGGACCGCTTTGTCTAAGCTGGCCTAGATTATTGGGAATTGTCGGGTATAAGTTTGTTATGCCTAGGTTATGTGAATCTTGTTTGTGATTGTCTGTGATGTTCCCTAGTTGAAACAGGTGTGACATTGTGTGAAATTGTGTGCAACCATCTCAGATGATTGATTTTACTGTGGGGATTTTGGTTAGTTTACTTCATAGAAATTCGATGCCTTCGGACGAACGAGTCTTTCTGCTAGTGCTAGTAACTTAGACGTGAATCACGTAATTCGGGTGATAGTCTGGATAGGAACTATTGTCGCACAATAGATCGCCGTGGAGAATCAACACAATTGGCCAAGACAACAAATGAAGGAGCGAGCTATTGGAGGGTCAGTTAAGCCATATTATCAGGGCAAATGATAGAGATGAAGACATCAACAAGAAACACCTTATTTCTATCCTCCGAGAAATCACACAATCTGAATTTTCCTGTGGTGTTGGCTTTTGGAAATGGCTAAGAGTTGAAGTGGAACTGTCATCAATGTGAAAGCAAGGAACAGTTAGCTGATGAATGCTCATTGAAGGACCGACTATGTTGTAACTGCAAGAAGTCAAGACATATTTCTAAGGACCATCAATTGCCATATGTGGATCAACTACAGATGCTACAAAGGTTGCGTGCCCAACTACTGGAGGATATGTCTACATGATAGACAGAAGAGGGAATCACAAGCATCGATAGCCGAACACGCACTACTTCAACGGTGAAGATGAGGAGCACAACGTTAACAGTAATCCAACCAAGGAAAGATTATGCTTTAACTGCAAGGAATTGGGATATCTGTCCAGAGACTGCAAAGCACCACGAGCTGAGTCTATTGTCGACAATGTTGAAACTACAAGACCAACCACTAAGGGACGTGTCTACACCCCAAGTAGAGCAGAGATCTCATCGTCTGAATACTTTGTTTCAGGAAATGTGACACAAGGAGTTTTGAGCGAACCGAGACTTACGAGAGAGTTATCCGTAAGTGACGCTATAATTATCGTACTATATGTATTATAGTATAAACTTAGGGAGAAATGATAGAAGAAAAAGAAGAAAGGAAAAAAAATCTTTGCATGAGAAAATGATAATGATTCTGGATGATATGAACACATAGCAATATTCTTTAGCTATTAAAGAAAGTAAAAGATGGAAGAATGAAGTTCTTACCCATAATAAAAGTACCGGTGCGCAAGTTATAGGGAGGAAAAATAAGAACTAGACTAAATATTAATTTCTTTGCTCTCACTTCTCTCTGACATTTTTTTTTTAGCTCACACACCAACGAAATGAAAAGAGATGGCTGATCGTGGAACTGGAAGTGTCCAGATTATATAAAGAGATGATCTCTAACTTAATGGATAATTATAGTAATAAAAATTAAAATAAAAGTTTGGATAATCATTAAGAAGATTTTTTTTCCTGAAATTTTGTTAAATGTATGTATTACGAGATTTTATTTGCAGCTACTTGCTATGCAAGTAAAAAAAAATCTAGCTCACACATTCACTAAAATCCCGGCTCTCGTTGCGTGTTAGGTTTTCTACCATTTCGTCTCGTAAATTAATTTACCATATGAATAAGATATTATCTATAAATTATAAAAACAATATAAAACACTCAATTAATGTCACAATAAGTCACGATCCGATTTTCATGGAAATCAGAGTTTGTTTTAAATTTTATTTGCGGCAAAACTTCCTGGCAATTCGAAAAAGCAACGAAACTTCGTTAGAATTTTTCGACGATATTCAAACCATGAATTAATATAAAATATTAATTCTCAAATTCAATTTGATATTGATTTAATTAAATCACTTGATTAGCGAACAAGGAACTGCTTATTATAGCATAAATACGACAGAATATACTATAATAACGATAAATAACGTATCGCAAAAAAAATACGGGTATTACAATATTCCCTCTCTAAAAATAGTTTCGTCCTCGAAACTACAAGTAAGAGATGTGCCGAGAAAAAGTTCTGGATACTAGTTCTTCATCTTCTCTTCCAACTCCCACGTTGCATTGCCTGTCTTCTGGTTCCACACGACCTTGACAAGTTGAATCTCTTTATTTCTCAGCTGCTTAGTCTTTCGATCCACAATCCTTGCAAGTGATACTTCAAATGATAAGTTGTCCTTCAGTTGAATCACATCAGGCTCGATAATGTGAGAAGGGTTGGAAACATATTTTCGCAGCTGAGAGACGTGAAAGACGTCGTGAATATTTGACAAAAAGGGTGGCAAGGCAATCTGATATGCCACTAGACAAATATGACGAAGAATCTGGTAGGGTCCAATGAACTTAGGAGTAAGCTTTTTGGATTTGATCGCTCGACCAACTCCAGTAGTAGGTGTAACTCGAAGAAATACATGTTCTCCTTCTTCAAACTCCAGCGGTCGGCGACCCTGATCCGCATAACTCTTCTATCGACTCTGGGACGTTCGCATCTTTTCTTTGATCAGTCATATCTTCTCGGTAGTCTGCTGAATCATGTCCGGTCCCACAAAAGAGCTCTCACCATCCTGATACCAACAAAGAGGCGTCTGACACTTACGTCCATACAGTACTTCGTAAGGTGCCATACCAATGCTTGCATGGTAACTATTGTTGTAGGTGAACTCCACGAGCGGTAACACGTCGTCCTAACTCCCTCTGTGATCCACTTACACGCCCTCAGAAAATCTTCGAGTGATTGAATTATTCTCTCGGTTTGACTATCAATCTGAGGGTGATATGCCGAGCTAAACTTGAGCTTAGATCACATCGCTTCTTGCAATGCCCTCCAGAAGTGAGAAGTGAACTTCGGATCTCGATCAGAAACGATGAAAGAAGGCACACCATGCAACCGTACAATCTCTACAATGTAGCTCTCTGTCAGCCTCTCCACGTTGTAAGTCGATCTCACCGGCAAGAAATAAGCTGATTTGGTCAATCGGTCAACGATCACCCAAATCGAATCATGCTTCTTCGGCGTCCTTGGCAAACCCACAACGAAATCCATAGAAATGCTATCCCACTTCTACACAGGTACGTCAAGTGATATAACATCCCCGTTAGTCGTTAATGTTCCACCTTCGCCTTCTGGCAAGTCAGACAAGAAGCCACATAGTCTGCCACTTGTTTCTTCATCCCGGGCCACCAAAGGTGCTTTTTCAAATCTTAGTACATCTTCATGACTCCTGGATGAATACTCAGTCTGCTCTTGTGTGCTTCATCGAGAATCAACTTCCTCAGCTCAGCCACATTAGGTACACAAACGCGTCCGTTGCATCTCAGAATGTTGTCCGTTCCAAACTTGAATTCTGTCGCTTTCCCTTGTGCTACCAGCTCAACCTTCTCTTACAGTAGCTTGTCATGAGCTTGCTATTCTCTAATCTCCTCCAACAGTCCGTTAGAAATGGTGAGTATACCAAACTCCAGCTTCCCTGGCAACACTTCCACGTTTAGCTTCAAGTCTCAGAACTTCTCCAGCATCTCAAACTCCTTGATCATCATTGCTGAAGCTAAAACGCTCTTCCTGCTCAGTGCATCTGCTACAAAGTTCGCCTTCCCTGGATGATATTCCAAAGTGAAGTCGTAGTCCTTCAGAAATTTCGTCCATCTCCGCTGTCGCATGTTGAGCTCCTTCTGATCGAACAAGTACTTCAAGCTTCTATGGTTGTTGTAAACAATGAACGTGCTCCCATACAGGTAGTGCTTCCAAATCTTCAGTGCGAACACCACTGCAGCAAGTTCCAGATCATGCGTAGGGTAGTTCCTTTTGTGAATCTTAAGTTGTCTCAAAGCCTAAGCCACGACCTTCCTATGCTGCATCAGCACGCATCCTAAGCCTTGGTGTGAAGCATTGCAGTAAACCTCGTAAGATTCTTTTGGTTGAGGTAAAACTAACACAGGCGCTGTCGTCAAAAGCTCCTTTGACCTCTAAAAACTGGATTCCCACTCTTCCGTCCAAGCAAAAGGTTAATCCTTCCTTGTGAGTCGTGTAAGCAGTGCTATAATCTTCGAGAAACTTTTGATAAATCTCCGATAGTAGCCTGTTAATCCAATAAAACTTTGGATATCTATTACAGTCTTCGGTTGTTCCCATGCTAACACGGCTTCAATCTTGACTGGATCCAAAGATATCCCGTCCTTAGTTATCACATGCCCAAGAAAGTTCACCTCTTCAAGCCAAAACTCACATTTGGAAAGGTTAGCGTAGAGTTGCTTCTCCCGCAGAACTGCAGCGCCTGGCGTGGATGCTCTTCATGTTCTTCTCTGCTTTGCGAATAGATCAGGATATCGTCTATGAACACCACCACTAACTGGTCCAAGAATAGGTGAAAAATCCTGTTCATGTAGTCCATAAACACTGCCGGTGTATTCGTCACTCCAAATGGCATCACTTAGTGACCATATCCTGTCCTGAATGCTATCTTGGGAATATCCTCTTCCTTTACTTGAATCTGATAGTAGCCAGACTTCAAGTCGATCTTTGAAAATATCAAGGCTCCTCATAGTTGATCCATCAAATCATCGATACGCGGTAACAGATACTGATTCTTAACAATAACTTTGTTGAGTTGACGATAATCCACACACAATCTTGATCATCCATTCTTCTTCTTCACCAATAGCACTGGAGCTCCCTATGGTGACACACTCGGTCGTATAAACTGCTTCGACTCCAAGTGCTCGATCTGAGACTTCAGCTCTTTAATCTCGGCTGGAGACATCCGATAAGACGCTATCAAAATCGGTCCTATCCCTGGAAGCAAATCGATAGAGAGTTCAATTCCCCTCACTGATGGTAGACCTGGCACGTCTTCAGGAAAAACATCTGAGAAGTCAGACACCACTGGAATATTCTTCAACTCGATCTCTTAAGAAACTCCTGAACTAGCCAGATACATGTATTCTCTAGTTCCTTCCTTCAAGGAAACTTCGATATGTTTGGCAGAAAGGTAGTTGAAAACTCTAAGTACGGGAAAAATTACTGCTTTTCGGGCACAGTCCAAAAGGACATGGTGGTAAGACAACCAATCCATCCCGAGGATAATATTTAGACCCTTAAGAGGTAAACAGATCAAATGAACAACAAATTTGCTACCCTGAATGACCACCACACAATTAAGGCATGCAGTGTTGGCAACCAAAGTCTTAGCAGCTGGAGTAGTAACTACTAATTTGAAGGGTAAGGCAATCACAGACAATTTCAGGCGGTCTACGTAATCCAAAGAAATAAAAGAATGGGTTGCACCGGAATCAAACCGAACGGATAAAGATTTACCCTCAATCTCACAGTCTCCCTGAATGAGATCATCAGCCTGCTTCGCCTCTTCGCCGCTTATACACAAGACTCTACCCTTGGCCATCTGAAGCTTTCCTTTAGTCTTGGCCATATTCACCACTTATTCAGCCTTAGGTTCTTGACAGTCCCTAGCGAAGTGTCCTGGCTTCTTGCAGTTGAAGCACACATTGTCCCTTTCAGTGCAGCTGCTCAAATAGTGCCCCGACTTGCCACAACGGAAACAAATTACTCTGTCGCTAGTCTGACTCCCGCCTTTTGCATTCTGAGCCACCGCCAAAAACTTGATAGGCCTGTAAGTGCACGGTTTTATCGCGTAGTAAAATATCGTTCCCACAAGGACTTAGAATTGAGTACCAATTTCTCTCACTAAGATGATTAACTAAAGGAATTAAATTAGAATGATAATGTTGTTTCTAGAAAATAAAATGAGTTTAATTTAGAGAATAAAAGGCTCTTGGGATTGATGTTCTTCCAATGAAAATTACTTTTAAGCTAATTCCTTGTCACTTTCCTTTGAGTATGAGCAATGGATTCTTAAAGGCCAAATAATCAAATGTGATTATTGTCTTCTTTCAAAGTACAATAAAATGTTTCAAACATAGAATCTACCTACTTTCGTGGTAGAAGGAATGGTAAAACACATTAAGAACAATTATTTCTAAGCCTTAAGAAAACCAATTCTATTTTCATGAATTGATCTCCTTGTTTAATCTTGTAATTCCAATATCGAATTTTCACTTTTCAGTGCTTAATAAGATATCTAGGATTCATACAATCATATTAGTTTTGATTGCAGAGAAAGTAAAATTCAAGATTAAATTTAGAATGGAACAATGCTCATAACATCTAAGGAAAGAAAATTAGACTTAACAATAATTCATCATTGGAATATAATCAATCCCAAGATAAAAGAAACTACTCACACATGATTGGAATGTAAATAAGACAATGTAAATTAAACATTCAGAACTTGAATAAGTAAAAGATGAAGATTAGAAGGTAATAGAAACTGAAATTCATTTAAAGCTTAAAGCCATAGAAAAGTTGCTTGAACATACATGAAGAAAACCACAAAAGAACACAAGTTTAGCTAAGAAAAACGGAGAGGAAGATGATCCAATTTCGTGCCATAAAAGCCTCAATTTATAGCCCAATTCTACCCCAATCAAGTGTCATTATATCCCCTTTAAGACCCTCTAAAACAACTCAACAGATTCAACACTTAAATTGAGCTGTTACAAATTTCTGCCATAAACATGGCCGTAATGCGCAACACTGGGGGGCCATAATCTTCAAACTGTGACTTTTCAGCTCATCCACCACAAATTACGGCCATAATGGAAAACACTGGGGGGTCGAAATCCTCTCTGTTTCTTCACTTGACATTCCAACTGCTTCCCACGAATTATGGCAATGTTGTTCAACACCGGGGGCCGTAATCCTCTCTTTTTGCATCAAATTCATCAACTCTTCAACTCCTTTTCCTACAAATCAAAATATAAACCAAAAGGTAATAAAAATAAAACATAAATAAAGATAAACTACTAATAAAACCTATTAAAGCAAGGTAAAAAAACTAGATAAATTCTAACTTATCAAACTCCCCAATGCTTAGATCTTTGCTTGTCCTCAAGCAAAACCCAACAAATGGCCAGACTTGGAAATGCCTTGTTTCAACCACACCATATCAAAGTTCTTTGATTATATCCAATGACACAATTTGCACAATTTTAACACACCACTTATTGGAACCTAGTGCATAGCATTATCAGATGGTTCAAGGCATCAGAACATTGAGTGAGGCCTAAACTATTCTTCTGATCTTTTCATTTTTAAGCTTAGATTCCCAGCACTTTTGCTTTGGTCCTCCACTCATATGCAAAACAAAGCAATTGCCACACTTGGTCTCAAAGGAGTGCCTTTGTTTCCCAGTAGCCAATCAGTCTTAAAATGGTACAAAGAGTATTTCCCTAGTAACCTATGACCTCAAAGGGGTGTTGAGCTAATTTTTCTATTCTTTTTTTTTTAGCATTTATTCTTTTCTTTTTGAACTAACCCCAGTCTTTTTTTTTCTTTTTCTTTTTTCTAGCTCAACACAAACATTTCTCTAGTAACCAATATGCAGTGAGTGTCACCACGGGAACCAATAATTAGATATCAAAGCAAGGTTCTTCCCAATTATCCTAATGCCAAAACCCATCTAAGTTGTGTGTGTGTGGCCCCAACAAGCGGTAAAGCTTTCAACATTCACAACTGTGCTCATTGAATACCAATTAATTAACCAAGTAGTGCCACAAAAACAAGGATTTCCAAAGAGGCCAATTCAAGACAATTTTCACAACAAAGATTTCACATGGGAAGAATGATAAAGGCTAGAAAACTAACACTAACAAAAGCAAAAATAAAAAAACACAGCACTAAAAGAAACAAAACAAAGTAAAACAATACTCCCCTAATTTTTGAGGCCACCATCAGTAGCGTCCTCATTTTTTTTTCATCTTGCTCTGGGATATGGAGAAGCATAAAAATTGATAAATTTTTGCCGGGGTCCTATTTCTTGAAGGATAAAGGCCAACAGACGCACAAAGAATGAAAGCTTATACCTGGATCCCATAACTTGAAGAATGACAATTGTATAAACAATATAAATCTACCCTTTATTCCTCTTGTTCTTTCCCAAGGATTTGTGGAAGATGGTACTTTTTTGTTCTCCATTTCATGTTCTTTTCCTTGCGACTCATCTTCTACTACCACCTCATCTTTATTTTGGTCCATCTCCACAACCGTATTTTTCTCAAATTGTGCTTCATGTGGCTCTTGTACTAACTGTTTACAAATTTTCTCAATTTGCTTTTTGAAATTTTGCATCACAATTTCAATATGATCACAACTAGATTTTGCTTTGGCCTCAGAGTTGGATAACTCTTGTGCATATTGTGCTAGAGCTATTCCCAAAGGTTTTGGCTCTTTGGAGATCACTTGTAAGCACGGTGGTGGTGGAGGCAAAGATGACACAAATGATTCCCATTCTTCCTTGGAGAATATAAATACATGCTTATTGGTCATATAATCAACTTGTGCTTGAGGACCTTGATATCTTAAATTCAAGTTCAACAAATAAAAAGGAAAATAATAATAAAAAAATAAAATTTTTAGTCTCACCGGAATAGCAAAAAGAAATCAATATCAATAGCATAAGTCCCCAGCAACGGCGCCAAAAACATGATAGGCCCGCAAGTGCACGGTTTTATCGCGTAGTAAAATATCGTTCCCACAAGGACTTAGAATTGAGTACCAATTTCTCTCACTAAGATGATTAGCTAAAGGAATTAAATTAGAATGATAATGTTGTTTCTGAAAAATAAAATGAGTTTAATTTAGAGAATAAAAGGCTCTTGGGATTGATGTTCTTCCAATGAAAATTACTTTTAAGCTAATTCCTTGTCACTTTCCTTCGAGTATGAGCAATGGATTCTTAAAGGCCAAATAATCAAATGTATTTATTGTCTTCTTTCAAAGTACAATAAAATGTTTCATACATAGAATCTACCTATTTTCATGGTAGAAGGAATGATAAAACTCATTAAGAACAATTATTTCCAAGCCTTAAGAAAACCAATTCTATTTTCATGAATTGATCTCCTTGTTTAATCTTGTAATTCCAATATCGAATTTTCACTTTTCAGTGCTTAATAAGATATCTAGGATTCATACAATCATATTAGTTTTGATTGCAGAGAAAGTAAAATTCAAGATTAAATTTAGAATGGAAGAATGTTCATAACATCTAAGGAAATAAAATTAGACTTAACAATAATTCATCATTGGAATATAATCAATCCCAAGATAAAAGAAACTACTCACACATGATTGGAATGTAAATAATGCAATGTAAATTAAACATTCAAAACTTGAATAAGTAAAAGATGAAGATTAGAAGGTAATAGAAACTGAAATTCATTTAAAGCTTAAAGCCATAGAAAAGTTGTTTGAACATACATGAAGAAAACCACAAAAGAACACAAGTTTAGCTAAGAAAAATGGAGAGGAAGATGATCCAATTTCGTGCCTGAAAGCCTCAATTTATAGCCCAATTCTACCCCAATCAAGTGTCATTATAACCCCCTTTAAGACCCTCTAAAACAACTCAACAGATTCAACACTTAAATTGAGCTGTTATAAAATTCTGCCATAAACATGGCCGTAATGCGCAACACTGGGGGGCCATAATCTTCAAACTGTGGCTTTTCAGCTCATCCACAATGAATTACGGCCATAATGGAAAACACTGGGGGGCCGTAATCCTCTCTGTTTCTTCACTTGACCTTTCAACTGCTTCCCACGAATTATGGCAATGTTGTTCAACACTGGGCGCCGTAATCCTCTCTTTTTGCATCAAATTCATCAACTCTTCAACTCCTTTTCCTACTAATCAAAATATAAACCAAAAGGTAATAAAAATAAAACATAAATAAAGATAAAATACTAATAAAACCTATTAAAGCAAGGTAAAAAAACTAGATAAATTCTAACTTACCAAACTCCCTCATGCTTAGATCATTGCTTGTCCTCAAGCAAATTCCAACAAATGGCCAGACTTGGAAATTCCTTGTTTCAACCACACCATATCAAAGTTCTTTGATGATATCCAATGACACAATTTGCATAATTTTAACACACCACTTATTGGAACCTAGTGCATAGCATTATCAGATGGTTCAAGGCATCAGAACATTGAGTGAGACCTAAATTATTATTCTGATCTTTTCATTTTTAAGCTTAGATTCCCAGCACTTTTGCTTGGGTCCTCCACTCATATGCAAAACAAAGCAATTGCCACACTTGGTCTCAAAGGAGTGCCTTTGTTTCCCAGTAGCCAATTAGTCTTAAAAGGGTACAAAGAGTATTTCCCTAGTAACCTATGACCTCAAAGGGGTGTTGAGCTAATTTTTCTATTCTTTTTTTTCCAGCATTTATTCTTTTCTTTTTAACTAACCCCACTCTTTTTTTTTCTTTTTCTTTTTTCTAGCTCAACACAAACATTTCTCTAGTAACCATTATGCAGTGAGTGTCACCAAGGGAACCAATAATTAGAAATCAAAGCAAGGTTCTTCCCAATTATCCTAATACCAAAACCCATCTAAGTTTTGTGTGTGTGGCCCCAACAAGCAGTAAAGCTTTCAACATTCACAACTGTGCTCATTGAATACCAATTAATTAACCAAGTAGTGCCACAAAAACAAGGATTTCCAAAGAGGCCAATTCAAGACAATTTTCACAACAAAGATTTCACATGGGAAGAATGATAAAAGCTAGAAAACTAACACTAACAAAAGCAAAAAGAAAAAAACACTGGACTAAAAGAAACAAAACATAGTAAAACAATACTCCCCTAATTTTTGAGGCCACCATCAGTAGCGTCCTCATTTTTTTTTTCATCTTGCTCTGGGATATGGAGAAGCATAAAAATTGATAAATTTTTGCCAGGGTCCTATTTCTTGAAGGATAAAGGCCAAGAGACACACAAAGAATGAAAGCTTATCCCTGGATCCCATAACTTGAAGAATGACAATTGTATAAACAATATAAATCTACCCTTTATTCCTCTTGTTCTTTCCCAAGGATTTGTGGAAGATGGTACTTTTTTGTTCTCCATTTCATGTTCTTTTCCTTGCGACTCATCTTTTACTACCACCTCATCTTTATTTTGGTCCATCTCCACAACCGTATTTTTCTCAAATTGTGCTTCATGTGGCTCTTGTACTAACTGTTTACAAATTTTCTCAATTTTCTTTTTGAAATTTTGCACAATTTCAATATGATCACAACTGGATTTTGCTTTGGCCTCAGAGTTGGATAACTCTTGTGCATATTGTGCTAGAGCTATTCCCAAAGGTTTTGGCTCTTTGGAGATCACTTGTAAGCACGGTGGTAGTGGAGGCAAAGATGACACAAATGATTCGCATTCTTCCTTGGAGAATATAATTACATGCTTATTGGTCATATAATCAACTTGTGCTTGAGGACCTTGATATCTTAAATTCATGTTCAACAAATAAAAAGGAAAATAATAATAAAAAAATAAAATTTTTAGTCTAACCGGAATAGCAAAAAGAAATCAATATCAATAGCATAAGTCCCCGGCAACGGCGCCAAAAACATGATAGGCCGCAAGTGCACGGTTTTATCGCGTAGTAAAATATCGTTCCCACAAGGACTTAGAATTGAGTACCAATTTTTCTCACTAAGATGATTAGCTCAAGGAATTAAATTAGAATGATAATGTTGTTTCTGGAAAATAAAATGAGTTTAATTTAGAGAATAAAAGGCTCTAGGGATTGATGTTCTTCCAATGAAAATTACTTTTAAGCTAATTCCTTGTCACTTTCCTTTGAGTATGAGCAATGGATTCTTAAAGGCCAAATAATCAAATGTGATTATTGTCTTCTTTCAAAGTACAATAAAATGTTTCAAACATAGAATCTACCTATTTTCATGGTAGAAGGAATGATAAAACTCATTAAGAAGAATTATTTCTAAGCCTCAAGAAAACCAATTCTATTTTCATGAATTGATCTCCTTGTTTAATCTTGTAATTCCAATATCGAATTTTCACTTTTTAGTGCTTAATAAGATATCTAGGATTCATACAATCATATTAGTTTTGATTGCAGAGAAAGTAAATTTCAAGATTAAATTAAGAATGGAACAATGCTCATAACATCTAAGGAAAGAAAATTAGACTTAACAATAATTCATCATTGGAATATAATCAATCCCAAGATAAAAGAAACTACTCACACATGATTGGAATGTAAATAAGTCAATGTAAATTAAACATTCAAAACTTGAATAAGTAAAAGATGAAGATTAGAAGGTAATAGAAACTGAAATTCATTTAAAGCTTAAAGCCATAGAAAAGTTGCTTGAACATACATGAAGAAAACCACAAAAGAACACAAGTTTAACTAAGAAAAATGAAGAGGAAGATGATCCAATTTCGTGCCCTGAAAGCCTCAATTTATAGCCCATTTCTACCCCAATCAAGTGTCATTATATCCCATTTAAGACCCTCTAAAACAGCTCAACAGATTTAGCACTTAAATTGAGATGTTACAAAATTCTTCCATAAACATGGCCGTAATGCGCAACACTGGGGGGCCATAATCTTCAAACTGTGACTTTTCAGCTCATCCACCATGAATTACGGCCATAATGGAAAACACAGGGGGGCTGTAATCCTCTCTGTTTCTTCACTGGACCTTCCAACTGTTTCCCACGAATTATGGCAATGTTGTCCAACACTAGGGCCGTAATCCTCTCTTTTTGCATCAAATTCATCAACTCTTCAACTCCTTTTCCTACAAATCAAAATATAAAACAAAAGGTAATAAAAATAAAACATAAAGATAAACTACTAATAAAACCTATTAAAGCAAGGTAAAAAAATAGATAAATTCTAACTTACCAAACTCCCCCATGCTTAGATCTTTGCTTGTCCTCAAGCAAATCCCAACAAATGGCCAGACTTGGAAATGCCTTGTTTCAACCACACCATATAAAAGTTCTTTGATGATATCCAATGACATAATTTGGACAAATTTAACACCCCACTTATTGGAACCTAGTGCATAGCATTATCAGATGGTTCAAGGCATCAGAACATTGAGTGAGACCTAAATTATTATTCTGATCTTTTCATTTTTAAGCTTAGATTCCCAGCACTTTTGCTTGGGTCCTCCACTCATATGCAAAACAAAGCAATTGCCAAACTTGGTGTCAAAGGAGTGCCTTTGTTTCCCAGTAGCCAATCAGTCTTAAAAGGGTACAAAGAGTATTTCCCTAGTAGCCTATGACCTCAAAGGGGTGTTGAGCTAATTTTTCTATTCTTTTTTTTTCAGTATTTATTCTTTTCTTTTTAACTAACCCCACTCTTTTTATTTCTTTTTCTTTTTTCTAGCTCAACACAGACATTTCTCTAGTAACCAATATGCAATGAGTGTCACCAAGAGAACCAATAATTAGATATCAAAGCATGGTTCTTCCCAATTATCCTAATGCCAAAACCCATCTAAGTTGTGTGTGTGTGGCCCCAACAAGCAGTAAAGCTTTCAACATTCACAACTGTGCTCATTGAATACCAATTAATTAACCAAGTAGTGCCACAAAAACAAGGATTTTCAAAGAGGCCAATTCAAGACAATTTTCACAACAAAGATTTCACATGGGAAGAATGATAAAAGCTAAAAAACTAACACTAACAAAAGCAAAAAGAAAAAAAAAACACAGGACTAAAAGAAACAAAACATAGTAAAACAATACTCCCCTAATTTTTGAGACCACCATCAGTGGCGTCCTCATTTTTTTTTTCATCTTGCTCTGGGATATGGAGAAGCATAAAAATTAATAAATTTTTACCAGGGTCCCATTTCTTGAAGGATAAAGGCCAAGAGACACACAAAGAATGAAAGCTTATCCCTGGATCCCATAACTTGAAGAATGACAATTGTATAAACAATATAAATCTACCCTTTATTCCTCTTGTTCTTTCCTAAGGATTTGTGGAAGATGGTACTTTTCTATTCTCCATTTCATGTTCTTTTCCTTGCGACTCATCTTCTACTACCACCTCATATTTATTTTGGTCAATCACCACAACCGTATTTTTCTGAAATTGTGCTTCATGTGGCTCTTGTACTAACTGTTTACAAATTTTCTCAATTTGTATTTTGAAATTTTGCATCACAATTTCAATATGATCACAACTGGATTTTGCTTTGGCTTCAGAGTTGGATAACTCTTGTGCATATTGTGCTAGAGCTATTCCCAAAGGTTTTGGCTCTTTGGAGATCACTTGTAAGCACAGTGGTGGTGGAGGCAAAGATGACACAAATGATTCCCATTCTTCCTTGGAGAATATAAATACATGCTTATTGGTCATATAATCAACTTGTGCTTCAGGACCTTGATATCTTAAATTCATGTTCAACAAATAAAAAGGAAAATAATAAAAAAAAAAAAAAATTTTAGTCTAACCAGAATAGCAAAAAGAAATCAATATCAATAGCATAAGTCCCGGGCAACGGCGCCAAAAACATGATAGGCCCGCAAGTGCACGGTTTTATCGCGTAGTAAAATATCGTTCCCACAAGGACTTAGAATTGAGTACCAATTTCTCTCGCTAAGATGATTAGCTAAAGGAATTAAATTAGAATTATAATGTTGTTTCTGGAAAATAAAATGAGTTTAATTTAGAGAATAAAAGGCTCTTGGGATTGATGTTCTTCCAACGAAAATTACTTTTAAGCTAATTCCTTGTCACTTTCCTTTGAGTATGAGCAATGAATCCTTAAAGGCCAAATAATCAAATGTGATTATTGTCTTCTTTCAAAGTACAATAAAATGTTTCAAACATAGAATCTACCTATTTTCCTGGTAGAAGGAATGATAAAACTCATTAAAAACAATTATTTCTAAGCCTCAAGAAAACCAATTCTATTTTCATGAATTGATCACCTTGTTTAATCTTTTAATTCCAATATCGAATTTTCACTTTTCAGTGCTTAATAAGATATCTAGGATTCATACAATCATATTAGTTTTGATTGCAGAGAAAGTAAATTTCAAGATTAAATTAAGAATGGAACAATGCTCATAACATCTAAGGAAAGAAAATTAGACTTAACAATAATTCATCATTGGAATATAATCAATCCCAAGATAAAAGAAACTACTCACACATGATTGGAATGTAAATAAGTCAATGTAAATTAAACATTCAAAACTTGAATAAGTAAAAGATGAAGATTAGAAGGTAATAGAAACTGAAATTCATTTAAAGCTTAAAGCCATAGAAAAGTTGCTTGAACATACATGAAGAAAACCACAAAAGAACACAAGTTTAACTAAGAAAAATGAAGAGGAAGATGATCCAATTTCGTGCCCTGAAAGCCTCAATTTATAGCCCATTTCTACCCCAATCAAGTGTCATTATATCCCCTTTAAGACCCTCTAAAACAACTCAACAGATTCAGCACTTAAATCGAGCTGTTACAAAATTCTGCTATAAACATGGCTGTAATGCGCAACACTGGGGGGCCATAATCTTCAAACTGTGACTTTTCAGCTCATCCACCACGAATTACGGCCATAATGGAAAACATAGGGGGCCGTAATCCTTTCTGTTTCTTCACTTGACCTTCCAACTGCTTCCCACGAATTATGGCAATGTTGTTCAACACTGGGGCCGTAATCCTCTCTTTTTGCGTCAAATTCATCAACTCTTCAACTCTTTTTCCTACAAATCAAAATATTAACCAAAAGGTAATAAAAATAAAACATAAACAAAGATAAACTACTAATAAAACCTATTAAGAGGTCGTCGACCTCCTGACCTAGCCTTCTCTGCTAGGGTTTCCTAATCTGCCGTCGGCTTTCATGGCTTCGGCCATGACTCCACCAGTGCCGATCTGCTTGTGGCCATGCCTCAGCGCCTCTTCTCCCCCTCCTTCGGTACCTCCCTCTCAGAACCCTCCCTCCCCATGCCGCGATGCTTCTTCTTCGTCCCTGCTGACCCTGCGGTACCTCCCTCTCAGAACCCTCCCTCCCCACGCCGCGATGCTTCTTCTTCGTCCCTGCTGACCCCCATCGCAGCTGCTCAAAAAAAGAGTTTCGCTGCTGCTCTTTCCAAATCCTGTGCCATTCCTCTCGACCTCCTACCTAAACCCGTGCTCAAAGGTGATGCCCTCACCATCCAAATACCAGAGGAGGAGTACAAGGCCGGCCTCGAGGAGTGCAAAAATAACCTTCACGGCCGGTTAATCCTTGCAAAGGGCGACGCTCCTATAAAAAACGCTGACTTGCGCAATAAGCTTGCATCGCTGTGGAAGCCTCTTGGGCATTGGCACATGGTCTCGCTTGGCAAGGGTTTCTATGAGTTCTCCTTCTCCTCCGCTGAAGACTTATAGTGCGTCTGGTCTTCCGGCTCTTGGTCGTTGAAGCCTGGCATCCTTCACCTATGGAGATGGCAACCGGACTTCCATCCTTCCCTGCAAGGACAATCTCGCTCGCAATGTTGGATTCGAATAATTGGTTTACCACAAGAATATTGGCGGCCAAGAATCTTGTTTTCTATAGCCCGTGGAGTCGGAATCCCAATCGCTTTGGATGAGGCTACCTTGAACAAAACCTATGGCCACTTTGCTCGGGTTTTAGTGGATTTGGATCTCAAGGATGAGTTGCGAGATCGTTTGCTTGTTGAAAGGCTAGGTCACGCTTTCAATGTCCAATTAGTATATGAGAGGCTTCCCATCTTCTGCAATGTTTGCAATACCATTGGTCACTCAGCCGCCAACTGCAAGAGACACCGGCCGCTCCTCTCGGTGCCTGTTGCTCGCAAGCATATCCCAGGTGCTGGTCATGGTAAGCACGGTGGTAGTAACAAACATAACAATCATCAGGCTAGCGCCCCTTCTATTGCGATGCACCCTGTGATCGTAGACCCCGCGAGTGTAGGTATTCCGGTCCCCCCTGTGATTGGTGATGCTACTGAGGGCGTGAATCCTGTGCCACTGGTGTTGACACATTGTGATACTGAATTGCATGCCACGCTTAACATTGAGGATGGTAACCATGACTTGGTTGATAATAACCATTGTGTTGAGGATAGCTAGCAACAGGTTGATGCTCATCACGAGGATGACGACTCGGTGGAGGTAGTTTACGATGAGATGGTGGCTGCTAATTCTCCCACGGCCTCACACGGTGGTTCGCCTTTGCCAACCTATGTTCCGCCAGCTGAACCTGCTATTCCTCAAGTGGTTGAGGATTCCTTGAGTTCCTCACACTCCACAGACCATGTATCTGAGACCATACAACCCGAGGACACCTACTTGGCTGATGTCGTTTCAGGTAAGGCTATTTGTAAGCCTGTTTTTAATGATTTACCCGAACATGTTAGGAAAGACATGGTTATCGCTTCTAAGTTCTGGGTGCAAGCTGGTGATACTGAAAATGTTAATGATACTAATTCCTCCCATGAGAAAGAGGATGAGTCTTTCACTAAAGCTCTAACCAAGTCTCAGAAGAAAAAGCTTAAGAGACAACGGCAAATTGCGACTACAGCGGCTGGCTATCTAACCCGTTCACGGGCTGGTAATCAGCAGTTTTCCCAATGAAGCTTCTCTTTTGGAATGCCCGTGGTGTGGGCAATCCGGACACCAGGTCTGTTTTGCATAAGCTTTGTTCATTTAATAAGCCTGATTTCTTGTTTATCTCGGAACCTTGGATTCTTCAATCTCAATTTCCTAACGGGTTTTGGGAATCCTTGAACATGAAGCTGGTTGCTGTTAATAACCGAGGTGATCTCCTTCCTAATCTCTGGTGTTGTTGTTCCGTCAATTTATTTCCTACTATTTTATCCATCTCTGACCAACACGTTGCTTTTAAGTTAACTGTTAACAATCAAGATTTTTTCTTTGCTGCTATTTATGCTTCCTCTAGTTATATTCACAGGAGAAACCTTTGGCAGCATCTGTCTTAGTTGCAGTAAGGCAACCCTGGCCCTTGGTGTTTTTTAGGTGACTACAATGCTGTGCTTGGCAGCCATGAGCAAAGAGGCAAGGGCATCCCTAACAAGCTCTCCTGTAGGGACTTTCTAGATTGGACCAATCAATGCACTCTCAATCATTTGGACACTTGTGGGGCTCAATTCACTTGGTCGAATGGTAGGAAAGGAAGATTTTTAACGGAGAAGAGATTGGATCGGGTGATTTGTAATGATGAATGGCTTAATGCTTGGTCTAGTGTTGCTGCCTGTACCCTCACTAGGAGCCAGTCTGACCACTTCCCTATCTTGCTTGTTGGCAAGAATGATAAACAGACTGCGGGTTCCTCTTTTAAATTTCTCAGTATATGGTCTGAACATGAGGATTGTATTAGGCTCATTCAGGAGGTTTGGCAAGAGCCTATTGTTGGCTGCCCCATGTATATTCTCTCTCAAAAGCTTAAGAATTTGAAAGTTAGGCTTAAGGACTGGAATCACTCAGTCTTTGGCAATGTTCAAGTGCGGGTTCAAGAAGCCTTCTCTGCTGTTCATTACATCGGCTGACAAATTGATAGTTTGGCGGTAGTGATGCTTTATTTGCCCAAGAGAAAGTTGTGCGACTCAAATTTCGTAAAGCCTTGTCCGCTGAAGAAACTTTTTGGCGGGATAAGGCCAGAATTAAATGGTTTACTCAGGGAGACCGCAACACTGCCTACTTCCACAAAATTGCCAAAATTAGAGCCGTCTCTAAACAAATCTCCGTTATGAGGCATGGTGATGATATGTTATATGATTCTGATGCTATTGAAGATCATATTTTACAATACTACACTGGTTTGTTTAACTCCACTCCTTGCACTCAGAACTCTGATTTTATTTCCAATATTATCCCTCATTTGGTGTCTGAGGAGGACAACAGCATGCTCGCCTCTTTGCCCTCTAGGGAGGAGGTTAAGCTTGCGGTTTTTTCCCTGAATGGTGACAGTGCCCCAGGCCCGGATGGTTTTGGGGGTTTTTTCTTCCATCGCTACTGGGATATTATCCACGAAGAGGTCTACAATTCGGTTTCTGATTCTTGGCGAGGTGGTTGTTGCCTAATCTCAATTCTAATCTGGTGGTTTTATCGCCTAAAGTCAATCTGGCATAAAGATTGATCGCTTTCGGCCCATTGCACTTGCTAACTTCCAATTCAAAATCATCTCCAAAGTGCTGGCTGATAGGCTTACCAGGGTGGTCCCCAAAATTGTCTCTCATAATCAACGAGGTTTTGTCAAGGATAGAAACATCTCTGACTGTGTCTGTTTAGCTTCTGAGGTGGTAAATTTGCTTGACAAGAGATCTTTTGGGGATCATCTGGCCATGAAGATTGATATTAAGAAAGCTTTTGACACCTTGGATTGGGAATTCCTTTACACTGTTCTCAATGCTTTTGGTTTCAGCTCTCAATTTTGCAGGTGGATCAGCTGCATCCTTCGTTCTGCCAGACTCTCCCTTTCTATCAATGGACATTCGGTGGGCTATTTTTCCTGTAATAGAGGTGTTCGCTGGCGGGATCCTCTCTCCTTTATTATTTTGCATTGCTGAAGAGGTTCTTAGTAGCGGGATTACTAAGCTGGTTCATGATGGGAAGCTTCAATTAATGACTGGCCCTAGGGGTTACACCATGCCAAGCCATATTCTTTATGCTGATGACATTTTTGTTTTTTGCAGGGCTTCTTGTAGGGGCTTGAAGAACTTGGTTGACTTTTTCAACACTTATGCTTCTTGTTCTGGCCAATCTATTAGCCTTGACAAGTCCAAGTACTATGCTGGATCTATTCCTGTTTGTCGTCAGTAGGTTATAACTGACATTCTTGGTTTCCGTTCTGGCACCATTCCTTTCAGGTACCTTGGTGTGCCGATCTTCAAAGGTCATCCCAAGAAGACCCATTTACAGCCTATCGCCGATCGTCTCAAGTGCAAGTTCAGCCTTTGGAAAGGTACTATACTTTCTTTCATGGGCGGCCCACTCATCAAATCGGTCTTTCAAAGCGACCTTATGTATAGCTTCCACTTCTACACTTGGCCGCCTCTCTTCTCAAAAAGGTGGAAAGTTGGCTCATGATTTCACGTGGTGCAGTGATATCCACTCTAGCAAACCTGTCACGGTTGCCTGGTCCAAGGTTTGCAGGCCCCTCAAGGAAGGTGGTTTAGGCATCCGCTCTCTTATTTCTATAAATAAAGCTGGCATTCTTAAGCTTGGCTGGGATTTCATTTCCTCTTCCCTTGAGTGGTGTCAGCTCATGAAGGCTAGAGCCTACCGCAAAAACCAGGTCATCTCTTACCATATCAGCTCCTCTATTTGGTCTGGTATTAAAATGTTGTCCCTGTTATCCTCGATAATTCTTCTTGGCAGATTGGCAATGGCTCGGCGGTGAGATTCTGGTTAGACAATTGGCTCCCCTTTCCTATTGCTAAGCGACTTGGCATTCCTCCTAAGCTTCATTGCAAGCTCACTGCTCAAGTGTGCGATTTTATTCATGATGGAGATTGGTGCATCCCGCACTCTATTTTGGTTAATGTTCCGGGCCTTCATTCGGCTATTGAGCGGATTATCATTCCTACTGGTGGCCTTCCTGACAGGTTGGTCTGGTGTGCTTCTAACTCTAGTTTGCTTACCTTCAAGGACGCTTATAAGTTCTATAAACCGGATGCTTTGCCCAACTCTTGGTCCAAGCTTATTTGGAGGCGTTGCATTCCTCCCTCTAAATCTTTTTGTACTTGGAGGTTGCTTCATAACAGGCTTCCCACTGACGAGCACCTTTTTAGGGTTGGCTCCGTTCACCCTTCTATGTGCTTTCTTTGTAACCAGGCGGCAGAAACTTCTTCCCATCTGTTTCTGAGTTGCTCTTATGCCCAGTGCCTCTGGTCTTGGATGTCTGATGTTTTCGGCTACAGCATCAACGCCATCTCGGTCCCCTCCATTCTCGACTCATGCAATCGCAGTTGGAGCTCTCAAGCTTTGGATTTAGTTGTTGCTTGTAACACCACTATCATTTGGGGTATTTGGCAGAGTCGCAACAAGGCCAGATTTGAGAATTCTTTCGTTCCCGCTCGGGTTGCCATCCGCACCGTTATCAACCACGTTGCTTTGGTGGGACATAATAGTAAGGGCACTGCTTTTGATTCTGAATCGAAAATCCTTAGCTACTTTGGTGTGCAGCGTCGCCTGCCTTGTGCTCCGGTCATCACGACTGTTTCGTGGTCTCCTCCTCTTTGCGGTTGGGTGAAGTGTAATACTGATGGCTCTGCTTTTGGCTCTTCTGGCTTATCTGCCTGTGGGGGCATTTTTCGTGATAGTAGCGCAGTTGTGTTGGGTTGCTTTGCTAAGCCTCTTGGCTCCCTTGATGCACTACAGGCGGAATTCATCGGTGCTATGGTAGCTATTGAGATTGCTTATTCCAAAGGTTGGCATAGGTTTTGGCTTGAATGTGACTCCTTAATTGTTATTAAAGCCTTCAACAATTCTACTCTCATCCCCTGGTTCCTACGTAAGAGGTGGCATAATTGTATGGCCCTCACCTCTTCCATGCAGTTCATTTTCTCGCATATCTACAGGGAGGGGAATTCTTGTGCGGATAAGTTGGCCAAATTCGGGGCCTCTCAGACGGACTTTATTTGGTGGAATAACATCCCTACTTTTATTACTGTTGAGTTTTTTAATAATAGGTTTGGCTTCTCTGCCTATAGATTTGCTTAGTTATTTGTTTGGTTCCTTTACCCTTGTGTTTGGGGTTTCTTCTGTTGCTTTCTCTTTCTTTGCATGGGTTTTGGTGTAGCCCCCCCATGTTCTCTCTGTATTCTGTTTGCCATTTTTTTCAATAATAACAGGGAGGAGCACTCTTTTTCCTTCTAGATATTTTTTTCCTAATGAGGGTTTTGCATCAGAAGGTTTTAACGAGGCTCCTTTCCTTCATTTAAAAAAAAAAAAGATCTTTGCTTGTCCTCAAGCAAATCCCAACAAATGGCCAGACTTGGAAATGCCTTGTTTCAACCACACCATATCACAGTTCTTTGATGATATCCAATAACACCCACAATTTTAACACACCACTTATTGGAACCTAGTGCATAGCATTATCAGATGGTTCAAGGCATCAGAACATTGAGTGAGACCTAAATTATTATTCTGATCTTTTCATTTTTAAACTTAGATTCCCAGCACTTTTGCTTGGATCCTCCACTCATATGCAAAACAAAGCAATTGCCACACCTGGTCTCAAAGGAGTGCCTTTGTTTCCCAGCAGCCAATCCGTCTTAAAAGGGTACAAAGAATATTTTCCTAGCTACCTATGACCTCAAAGGGGTGTTGAGCTAATTTTTCTATTCTTTTTTTTTCAGCATTTATTCTTTTCTTTTTATTTAACCCCACTCTTTTTTTTTTCTTTTTCTTTTTTCTAGCTCAACACAGACATTTCTCTAGTAACCAATATGTAGTGAGTGTCACCAAGGGAACCAACAATTAGATATCAAAGCAAGGTTCTTCCCAATTATCCTAATGCCAAAACCCATCTAAGTTGTGTGTGTGTGGCCCCAACAAGCAGTAAAGCCTTCAACATTCACAACTGTGCTCATTGAATACCAATTAATTAACCAAATAGTGCCACAAAAACAAGGATTTCCAAAGAGGCCAATTCAAGACAATTTTCACAACAAAGATTTCACATGGGAAGAATGATAAAAGCTAGAAAACTAACACTAACAAAAGCAAAAAGAAAAAAACACAGGACTAAAAGAAACAAAACAAAGTAAAACAATAGTCCCCTAATTTTTTAGGCCACCATCAGTAGCGTCCTCATTTTATTTTCATCTTGCTCTGGGATATGGAGAAGCATAAAAATTGATAAATTTTTACCAGGGTCCCATTTCTTTAAGGATAAAGGCCAAGAGACACACAAAGAATGAAAGCTTATCCCTGGATCCCATAACTTGAAGAATGACAATTGTATAAACAATATAAATCTACCCTTTATTCCTCTTGTTCTTTCCCAAGGATTTGTGGAAGATGGTACTTTTTTGTTCTCCATTTCATGTTCTTTTCCTTGCGACTCATCTTTTACTACCACCTCATCTTTATTTTGGTCCATCTCCACAACCGTATTTTTCTCAAATTGTGCTTCATGTGGCTCTTTTACTAACTGTTTACAAATTTTCTCAATTTGCTTTTTGAAATTTTGCACAATTTCAATATGATCACAACTGGATTTTGCTTTGGCCTCAGAGTTGGATAACTCTTGTGCATATTGTGCTAGAGCTATTCCCAAAGGTTTTGGCTCTTTGGAGATCACTTGTAAGCACGGTGGTGGTGGAGGCAAAAAAGACACAAATGATTCCCATTCTTCCTTGGAGAATATAAATACATGCTTATTGGTCATATAAACAACTTGTGCTTGAGGACCTTGATATCTTAAATTCATTCAACAAATAAAAAGGAAAATAATAATAAAAAAATAAAATTTTTAGTCTAACCGGAATAGCAAAAAGAAATCAATATCAATAGCATAAGTCCCCGGCAACGGCGCCAAAAACTCGATAGGCCCGCAAGTGCACGGTTTTATCGCATAGTAAAATATCGTTCCCACAAGGACTTAGAATTGAGTACCAATTTCTCTCACTAAGATGATTAGCTAAAGGAATTAAATTAGAATGATAATGTTGTTTCTGGAAAATAAAATGAGTTTAATTTAGAGAATAAAAGGCTCTTTGGATTGATGTTCTTCCAATGAAAATTACTTTTAAGCTAATTCCTTGTCACTTTCCTTTGAGTATAAGCAATGGATTCTCAAAGGCCAAATAATCAAATGTGATTATTGTCTTCTTTCAAAGTACAATATAATGTTTCAAACATAGAATCTACCTATTTTCATGGTAGAAGGAATGATAAAACTCATTTAGAACAATTATTTCTAAGCCTCAAGAAAACCAATTTTATTTTCATGAATTGATCTCCTTGTTTAATCTTGTAATTCCAATATCGAATTTTCACTTTTCAGTGCTTAATAAGATATCTAGGATTCATACAATCATATTAATTTTGATTGCAGAGAAAGTAAAATTCAAGATTAAATTAAGAATGGAACAATGCTTATAACATCTAAGGAAAGAAAATTAGACTTAACAATAATTCATCATTAGAATATAATCAATCCCAAGATAAAAGAAACTACTCACACATGATTGGAATGTAAATAAGACAATGTAAATTAAACATTCAAAACTTGAATAAGTAAAAGATGAAGATTAGAAGGTAATAGAAACTGAAATTCATTTAAAGCTTAAAGCCATAGAAAAGTTGCTTGAACATACATGAAGAAAACCACAAAAGAACACAAGTTTAGCTAAGAAAAATGAAGAGGAAGATGATCCAATTTCGTGCCCTGAAAGCCTCAATTTATAGCCCAATTCTACCCCAATCAAGTGTCATTATATCCTCTTTAAGACCCTCTAAAACAGCTCAATAGATTTAGCACTTAAATTGAGCTGTTACAAAATTCTGCCATAAACATGGCCGTAATGCGCAACACTGGGGGGCCATAATCTTCAAACTGTGACTTTTCAGCTCATCCACCACGAATTACGGCCATAATGGAAAACACAGGGGGGCCGTAATCCTCTCTGTTTCTTCACTTGACCTTCCAACTGCTTCCCACGAATTATGACAATGTTGTTCAACACTGGGGCCGTAATCCTCTCTTTTTGCATCAAATTCATCAACTCTTCAACTCCTTTTCCTACAAATCAAAATATAAACCAAAAGGTAATAAAAATAAAACATAAATAAAGATAAACTACTAATAAAACCTATTAAAGCAAGGTAAAAAAACTAGATAAATTCTAACTTATCACTCGTATAGTGCCCCGATTTGCCACAACGGTAACAAATTACTCTGTCACTAGTCTGACTCCCGCCTTTTACATTCTGAGCCATCGGACGATACTGTCCCTTGTTCTTGCTTCCCTGAGGTCGATTGTATGGCTTCTTCTGTTGTTTCCCTTTCTGAGTAAATCTCTGTCCTTGGTTCTGGGGTCTCACAGGTTCACCCGCACCGCTCCTTCTTTTGTTGTTTCTTATAACTTCCACTTCAACACACCTGTCAATCAATTCCTGAAGGTTCCGAATACTTAGAGATGTTATAGATTTCTAGATGTCGAACCTTAATCCCCGCTGAAATCTCTCGCTTAGCCAACTCTGGTCAACCCGATCACAGAAAGGACTAAAGTACCTTGCGAGTGATTCAAACATGGCAGCATATTCTGACACTGTCATGCTACCTTGATGCAGTCGGAGGAATTCTTGCTCTTTTTCCACTCGTGCGGTATCAGGGAAATACTTGTCCAAAAATTTCCTGCGAAAAATCTCCCAAGTGATCTCCCGACGCTCCGCTGTCAACATCTGCTTCACTCCCTTCCACCAGTACTTGACATCTCCTAACAATAAGTAAGATGCATAGTTCACCTTGACAATCTCTGGGTAGTGGAGTGCCTCAAAGATTTTCTCTATTTCTTGGATCCATAGGTCAGCCTTGTTTGGATTCGGCTCACCGTAGAACTTTGGTGGATCATGTTTACAGAAATCGGCCAATCCTTTAGCCTCTGTATTCCTCTCTGCCCTTTGCTGTTGCTGTAGATTGTGTTGGTTCATGGCCGCAGTCTGTTGAGCCATAGCCGCAGAATGTTGGGTCGCAGCAGCCGATTGTTGAGCCATAGCCGCCGCTATCTCCGTCATTGCTTGAATCGCTCTCTCCATTGTAAGGTTATCAGGTCCGGCTGTAGTATCTCTGCGAGGTGGCATTAGATTCCTACAAAGTCCAAAACCTGTCAGAACCTCACAATCAAGTGATGTGCTAACACACGTTGCTTCAATCAAGAAACAATTTAAACAATTGGCAAGCAAAATTTACTTCACTCAACAAACACTAACAATACAACACAACTAGGTACCCGACAACATAACCCGACACGGTGACCAGCCTAGTGCTCCGTATGCACAGTCCAGTTAGAACCGAACTGCTCTGATACCACTATTGTAACGACCCATTTTTGGACCGCTACGAGTCTAGGATCAACCCTACATGCGACACACTTTTTTAAATAGTACTCGTGTGTCCTTTGGAAAAGCGGTATATTTTTTTTATTTATAAATTCTTCCGCAAAGCATACTCAGAGTAGCCACAACATTTAGAAACATGATGCAATCTAGACACAAGACAAATGCACTGAAAATACATACACATATATATAAACAAGGTAGTCATAACAGTGCGTACAAAATATAAGCTGTACATAAATATGTACAAGAGAATACACCTAAAGTATGAAAACCTTCGTGAGAGCAATCATACGCCGGGGGTACTCCCGATAGACACCCACGCAGGGGGCTGCTCCAAAAGTATGCCACCAGTCTACCCAGCTGTACATAAAAGATAATAATCAAAAGCCCGACTGGTCACTACTAACAACTGTACCCTATATACAGACCCCACAGTCAACCAAAATACAAACACGTAGTCAGCCAGTCACAGCAACAAAAGGTAGCTAGCTGAATCCTTAGACGGATCCTCCTCGTCATCATCATCCATCGGGTCTGTCACATCCTCGCCAGTCAAGTCTATGAAAGGGACCGTAGCCGTTATACCTTCTAGCACGTCCTCCTCTCCTAGCACCTCCTCAAGGAATCCTCCGCTGCTACATCTTGCCTCACTGCACTCTCGGCTTATAGGTGAAAGGTGTCCCGGTGGGGTAGGTGTCCTAATAATCATGGGGAAGCCGGCTCTACATCAGGCTCAGGCTCGACAAAGACTGGTCACTACTAACAACTGTACCCTATAAACAGACCCCACATTCAACCAAAATACAAACACACATTCAGCCAGTTACAGCAACAAAAGGTAGCTAGCCGAATCCTCAGACGGATCCTCCTCGTCATCATCATCCATCGGGTCTGCCGCAACCTCGCCAGTCAAGTCTATAAAAGGGGCCGTAGCCGGTATACTCTAGCACGTCCTCCTCTCCTAACACCTCCTCAAGGAATCCTACGCCACTACATCCTACCTCACCGCACTCTCGGCTTATAGGTGAAAGGTGTCCCGGTGGGGTAGGTGTCCTGACAATCATCGGGGAAGCCGGCTCTGCCTCAGGCTTAGACTCGACAAAAGAACTTAGAGTAGCTACCGCTCGAGAGGTGGAAGCTCCAGCAGTCCCACGTCTGATCACGCTCTTTCGAGCGGTCCTCCGGATCCTCGCTCCTCTGGGTAAGGGTGCATAACGGGTAGTAATACGCCTCGGAATCTCAAGAGAACCCTCCGGCGAAGAAGATGAAGCTAGTGTCGTCCGCTCTCTCTGAATGCTACGCCAAGCATCCACCACCTGCATCATCCTAATGGGAAAGCTGACTGTACATCGGGAGGTCTCCTGCCTCAGCACTAATCCGTCAACTTTGAAAGTCTGTACAACATCCCCGGTATAAACAACTCGGTGGGAGATGGGGTCGAACTCCATCGCCGAGGGTGCCTCGATGTTTGAAAAATCAAACACGACCTCTGGCGATGTCATCATTGCCGGTATCACTAGTGTCTTCGCCATCGCCTGGGCTGCCATCATCGGTTGAAGGAACCACGGGAAATGACCAACTTCTCAAATAATCATAGAAACAGCAAAACATAGAACAAGAAATAAAAAAATGCACAAATGCCTCATAATGCAACTCAAGACTCTCTCCCAAAACACTCTCTGAGATATCCAAAAAGTAACACCGATCCATCCACTGAATACCAGCCGTAGCCTTGGGCTCTCCTCTCACCCTAGGACATTCAGCTCAGGTTCCTTGACGTTACGACGCCTAGCTAACTCTACCAAAAAACCGGCCGTAGCTTTTTAGGGGATCTTAGCACCCTAGGTTAATCGGCTCAAAGCTCACAAACGTCACGACAATACTTCCACAACCCCAATGAATGTATCAACTCATATGATAATTCAAGAAGCATAATCAAATAGATATTCAATCTCATATTAAATAAATATTCAATCAGAAACTCATTACAATATAACTCAATTCAACAATACATAGCAAATCAATCCAATCGAGTCATATCGCAACGATCAGCACACAATTCATCCCTCTGCAACGCAGTGGAGTTAACAGGGAGGAAAGCAAACAAGTGTGGGGGTTGGGGGCAATCGCCAACCACTTTTACCAAGCCCACGAAACAATTCAGTATAAATATTAAACAATAAAAAAATAAAGGGGTACGAGACCCTTACTTTGAACCCCGAGGTTCTCAGACTTCTTCACTATAAGACTTAAAATTAAATCCTATGCAATATCTATAGTTGCCCTTACCAAACTCCAAGCCTCGCGTCCATGTACTCCTCGATTCTACGCCGCACGGTCTCAGATCACTCGAGCCTATTACACAAAACAAACTTAGCACAACTTTAAGAGCTTAGTTCTATAATCTTAAGCTCCTAAACTTAACCCTTTTTCCTGGCCAACACTCACATTTAGAACATAATTTGAAATACTAGTTTTCAAATAATTACATACACTCGAAAAATTAAGAACTAATTCAAGAATAAAATTTTAAAGACTAAGAAATTATTTTCTTGAAAACTTAGAACATAAACATCATTATTATTCAACTCTTTTCTCAAATATTAACACCAAGGCTCCACTTGGTATCTTGGGTCTCAAGGAACCCAATTACCTCATGTGCTTCATTGCCTTAAAAATCTCAAAACAATTCCAAATGCAATCAAACATTTTCCTAAATTTTCCAAACCAACTAAATAACATCCTTCCATAGTCCAATCTTTTTTTTTTTTGGTATAGAATTCGGTTAGCACCATAGAGAGGAAAAGAAACGTTTTTCTCAACTTTCAATCATGTTTTCATGCATTTTACACAATTAAATGATCAATGTTTCAATCTTTAATATGCTTCCAACTTAAAAATTAAAACTTTATGCACAGATCATGAAAAAAATTTAAACTTTTCCCTTGTTTCACAAGATTTAACTCATCAAGCTCTAATAGTCTATGTTACATCATTTTAAACAAGCTAAATAAATTAAAATCCATAGCCAACAATAAGATTTTGTTCTCGGCTATCATAAAACCCTGGGCAAGAGAAAAAAAAATTACTTTGCAAATCCCACTTACCATTTGATAATTTTAACCATAGAAGATTGTACACAAAATTAACCAATTCTTTCACTGGTGAAAATTATGTCATTTTTCCTTAAACCAATAATTTATGGATTTTGAGAAAACTTAGCCCAATGAAAAGAAATCAGGTACAAGTTTGGGGTTCACAAATCACTACTTTTCGTTGGACCAAAACTGAAGCAACAATGAAATAATATTTAGTATAAACCTGGGGAGAAATGATAGAAGAAAAAGAAGAAAGAAAAAAAAACATCTTTGCATGAGAAAATGATAATAATTCTGGATGATATGAACACATAGCACTATTCTTTAGCTATTAAAGAAAGTAAAAGATGGAAGAATGAAGTTCTTACCCTTAATAAAAGTACCTGTGCGCAAGTTATAGGGAAGAAAAATAAGAGCTAGACTAAATATTAATTGCTTTGCTCTCACTTCTCTCTGACATTTTTTTTTAGCTCACACACCAACAAAATGAAAAGAGATGGCTGATCGTGGAACTGGAAGTGTCCAGATTATATAAAGAGATGATCTCTAACTTAATGGATAATTATAGTAATAAAAAATTAAAATAAAAGTTTGGATAATCATTAAGAAGATTTTTTTTTTTCCTCAAAGTTTGCTAGATGCATGTATTACTAGATTTTATTTGCTGCTACTTGCTACGCAAGTAAAAAAAATCTAGCTCACACATTCACTAAAATCCCGGTTCTCGTTGCGTGTTAAGTTTTATACCGTTTCGTCTCGTAAATTAATTTACCAAGAAATTAATTTACAACGTGAATAATATATTATCTATAAATTATAAAAACAATATAAAACACTCAATTAATGTCACAACAAGTCATGATTTGATTTTCATCGAAATCGGAGTTTGTTTTAAATTTTATCTGCGGCAAAATTGCCGGGCGATTCGGATTGCGAGGAAACTTCGTTAAAATTTTTCGACGATATTCGAACCATGAATTAATATAAAATATTAATTCTCAAATTCAATTTGATCTTGATTTAATTAAATCACTTGATTAGCGAACAAGAAACTGCTTATTATAGCATAAATACGATAGAACATACTATAATAACGATAAATAACGCATCACAAAAAAATACAGGTGCTACAAAAACCAAATTAATAATTCATTTATCTTTAAAATCCTTTTAAATCAAAGCTTTTTCTAAAAAAAAATTTCATACACAAATAACTAAGTGCTCAAAACTCGAAATCATTTTTCTCTTCTCAGAGAACTATAAAAAATTACAAAATTACTCAAAATTTTCATAACTAAACTTTTAACTTTAAAATACTAGAAAATCATTTTCCTTTCGAAACCAAAGCAATTATTGAACTTCTAGAATACCTAATTAACAAACACTTACAGTTAATCAAGTAAAATTTTCAAAATAATACTAAGACATCAGACATTCCCTCGGTTTTCAATCAATAAAGTAGTATCATAGAATTTTTTTTCTTTCAAATTTTTTGCAATCAGAAACTCACACTTAAAATTCAAGGATTTTAAACACTTAATTTTCTAAGACTCCACCTTGTTTAGGAATCACAAAGATTCCCTTAAATATTAGGTGTTTCATAGCCTTATTTAACTAAAACGACACTTAAAGCAACTTTAACTCAAATCTAATTTTCTAGGAACTACTAAACTTGAACAACAATTAAAATATGAAAGAATCGAAGTTTAAAACACAAAAATTTTCTCCTTTTACCCTCTTGAAGCTCACGGCTTCATAAAAAAACGTTAGGGAGAATGTTTAATTTTCTTCCAACAAACTTAAATGGCAAAATACTAAAACTCACTTATAAAACTCTAAGAAATCGAGCAAGAATTTTAAAAATAAAGTTTTCTAAAACTTTTCTCTAAATCATAGCTTGAATCAAGTTCAAGGAGAACAAAACTAAATATTTTTCTTATTCAAGACATAAAACAACAACTAGTTACACATAACTTTTAATAAAAGGATTCATAGTTGTTGATGCTGGAAATGGTAGGGCTCTCCTCCTCCTTGGGATTGGGTGCTCCCTCTTCCAGAGTCCGATGAAGGGGGGTGGTACCTGCAAAGACACTCCGATGCCTAAGTCAGATAGGGCTTTGGAGGAGAAACGGCGCAGAATATATTAGGGTTTAGTGTAAGTAGTGAGTATGCAAACCTGGGGGGTCTAGCCCCCTTTATATAGTGGAGTCGCGTAGAAGGAAGGCCACCACCGATCCGATTTCTGCGCGCGGCAATTCCTCCCTGACAATTCGGGGATTAGCTGATCCTTTCCTGATATTTTGCGCCTGCCAAGCCCGTTACGTGCCGGCTACGTGATCTTCAATCTTTAGGGTGACAACGGCTCCGAGCGTTGTCTCAGGCACGTCCCGTTCTAGAAGGTTCGCGAGTCCTGAGTTGGCTCGCCCCTCCCCCTGCTCGGTGTTATCATCGGGAGAGTCATCCCGGAAGTCGGGTCTGGCGCGTCGCAGGTCGGTGGCAACTCGTCAAGCTCGGATAAGCAGGAACCGAGCTGATCTGTGTAACATCCCAATTTTTATGAAAATTATTTTGTAGTTCCAACTACTTGAAAATAAATCGTAGAGAGTCATGACCTCAATGGTTTGTTAAAAGTATGAAGAACAAAAAAGATTTATTGTGAACAATTTACTGTTTTAACAATTAATTCAGATTAAGAGACAGTGTAGACGATATCTTTGTTTTTAATATGAATTAATATCGAAAAATGTGAAAGATTGTTGTTTGATTAAAGAAAATTATTTTATTGAATGAAAAATAATTTTAGGACTTAATAGTTATTTTTAAGTCATAGTTTGGATTTTTATTATTTAGTTATAGTATTAATCGTCTGCTTTATGTCATATTTAATATGACTATTATTTTAATGATTTTGTTTTGATAATTTTATTGATTGAATAATATCTATATGATAAGAGAAATTGAAATTAGTGATCCTCACTAATTCTGAGTTTTTATTACTGCGAGAATTACATTGAATTCTGTAGTAGATAGGCTATTGTGTGTGTTTCTAACTGAAACATGCCCAAACGTGATCCAAATTTTATAAAATTTGAGATCTTAGCATTTTCCAATATTTAGGATTGATTGTAATATTTCTAGAATTTTTGGGCATCAGAAAAGATTTAGTGGATTTTCTATGGCCGAGACTCATTTAATTGCGACAAGCTTTGGTTCGCATTTCGAGAAAACGAGATACATAGATACTTTTCTTATGCCACGAGGAATATTTGTGATTTTTGGGTGTGGGGTTATAATTAGAAATATTTTTGGAGTTTTTATTATTAAAACCCTAATATCTGTAAACGTAGCGCACTTGGGTTGAGCGAGAACGCGCCATAGCGAGACCCTAAGATATTTTGGGCTAAGGGGAGATGTATCTAGCCACTAGGGGAGCTGAATGTGCTTTTAATGATGGCATTTACAAGTGTCAAGGTGTGATTGGTTGGTTAGTAAATGGTAGGAAGTTAGTTTAGTTGGTTTATGACTTAGTGAGTTAGTTTCTAACTAAATGAACTTTTCCTTTCCATTCTTGCCCTCAAAAATTTCGTGGCCTTCTCCCTTGCTCAAGATCAGATCCATCCATTCTTTCATTGTTGAAGGTTTGAGAAAAAAAAAATTCTTGAGAGAGAAAGTTCAAGATCTTGGAGAAACTTGAAGTTTTAGTCCTTAATCCTTGATTCCTTCCATCCTTTCTTCTTCCTTCATGATCAATCATCATCATCTTGGTTGGTAAGAGTCCTAACCCATTTCCTTTTCTTCTTGGCTGCCATGAATGGGTTTGGTTGGTTTTAGGAATCATTTTTGCTTAAAGGTGTTAGATTTGGCTAGATATGCATGACTAGTCTTTTAGCCCTTTGTTTCCTTCAATGATTAAGCTTGTTTTTGGTAATTGAAATTTGGGAAACCCTAGGTTTTGGGGCTGAACGAAATTAGGGGTTGTTTAAGGTTGTTTTGGTTTGATTTTGTTGATTTAAAGTTAGTTCTTTGATGGATTATACTTGATTAGTTTGGAAACTAGCCAATATGCATGTTTAACAAGTTTTGTGAAAATAATTTGGGGATTTTTAGGGGCTGGAACCGTGGCTCCTAAGCATGGTTTAGGGGATGTTTTAACTTGTTTTTAAAGTATATTAGGTGTTAAGGAAGTTGGCTTTTGGTTAGTGCTTTAAATCTATAAAGATTGTTATGTTTAAAGCTTTGAAAAATTGTGTGAAACAAAATGAATTTTGGGGCTGTTTTATGAGTTTAAAGACAACAACTTATTTGGGTTTGTTTAAGTGTTATGAACATGATTTGGTTTCTTAAAAGTGGTCAAGATAGTAGATCTTAGTTTATATGTTTAGTAGCTAAACTAGTTTGCATGAATTAGTCTTAAAAGTGAAGTTGTAAATAAAAACTTTTACACCTCTTTTATGTTTGAAAACAGCAACCTTTATAGTCTTAAATGAAGTTTTTGAACTTGTTTTTATGGTCTAAAAGTGGTGTTAATGTTAGCTTTTGATTTTGGGATTAAACTTGTAAAGACTTGTATGTTAAATGTTTTAAATAGGATTGCAAAACTTGGTTATGTTTTAATCTTTATTTGGCCGAAATTGGTAAAGATTTTTAGAGTTAAATTTTAGTTGATTTCAAGCCTTAAGTGTGTTATAAAAGTGTATGGAAAATGAATTTGGTAAAACTATACAAGGAGGTTTGATTTTGGGATAAATTTTAGAGTATAGTTAAAGGTTTATAATTAAAACCAAAAGGCTTTTGTTTCTCAAAATGTTGCTTTGTTTTGATGCCTTAATAATATGTCCAAAGTTTGGAAAATACTATTCCAATTGGTAAAACACTATTCAAAGTGGTAAGTTTTGGTTTAGGTATTTTTCTAAGTGTGTAGCTTTTGTAAAAGTTTCAAAACTTGCATGGCTTGAACTTGTAACTTGTTGTATGACTAGATAGGACCAATTAGGGATTAAGTCAAGTAATTCCTAGGCTTTAGGATGTCTAAGCCGTGGCTGCCCTAGGGGCATTAGAATTGAGTTTTAGTTCTAATTGTATTAAGTTTGCGTTGTTAAGGTTTGTGCTTGAGTGCCTGTGAGTTGCGACTTGACGATGGTCTCGAATTACCTTGCTAGGATTGTTAAAGCGCCCAAGGTAAGGGAAATTCTTATATAATGAGTTTGGGCTTTTCGCCTTGTTTGTTGCTTGTTTGATTGTTTGATAGTGTGGTAGTACTTGTAGTACTTTTATGTGTTGTTGGAAATGTTGTAGCATGCTTTTGGCCCTGCGTGGCAAATTGAATTGTATTGCGTGACTTAAATCTTGTTTGAGTGATTTGATTAGACTTGAAGTTGATGAAACTGTGGAGCATGTTGTAGCCTATTGAATTGTTATATGCTGTTGAAATGCTATAGCATGTCTTTGGCCCTGTGAGGCATTATGATTGATGTTGTTTTCCTTGAATCATGTTGGATTTATTGGAACTTGGAATTGATTGGAATTTGGATAATATTGTTGAGGATAATGGGTTAATTAATAATGCGTTGATCGACTGTTATTGGTTGACGATTTACATCGGTAAATCTGATGCGATTCCACAAGCCGAATTCTGATTTCGTAAGCAAATTGTTAAGGGCATTTTGAGTTAAAAGTAAGCGTGAGGGTTTTAGTATAACTAGCCAAAGCTTGCAACGAAATTTCAATGGAATGATAGTAAAGAAAAGAATTTGAAATAAATAGTATGATTTGCAAAAACGGTTGAGTTAAATGATGCGCTGGGAAATTACGGCTAGGAAAGACTTGGTAATTAAGAGTGTTCGCACCACCTCTCTTTCCTGGGAATTCTTCCAAAGTGTGTTATTTAACACAACTAGGGTTTCAACGACCTAGAACTAAAAGAGTATTTTCAGATACATAGGAGTGATATAAGAATAGAGAAAGAGAGTTCAAAGATCGAGTTTTGAAAGATTAAAACATAGGGAACCTAGTGTTCCTATTGAGCATATGGACTATGTGTCTGTCTTTGGGACTTAATGTCCTACTTATGCGTTTTCTTGGTTTAGGATTGGACCTAGTGTTCCGTATGGCGTGCCTAGTATCTCAATCTAAAAATTGAGCCTAGTGTTCCGCATTACGTGCCTAGAGTTCTGATCTGAGATTAAGACTAGCGTTCCGCAATTGAACACCCGGACTTTGTGTCCTGTGTTTGCACTCTAAGTAATTGTTAAAGGTATTTTGGCTTAAAAATAAGCATGAGAGTTGTAGTATGACTAATCTAAGCTTATAGATAAGTAGAAATGGAAACATGCTAGATAAAGAATTTAATGAAACTCGGGTTCCAATGACCCAAAGCTAAATGAGTGATCTATTTTGGTAAAACCTCACCTAGGTAATATAAGAATTGGAAGCATGAAAATTCACTAAGTAGAGTGAGTGAGTTGAGGTGTCGTCGATCCGCATTGATTAATTAAAACATTAGTCGGGCGCTCCCTACGGTGAGCATGCCACGTTGTTGAATTTGTTTGGATGTATACTGACCATTGAGCATCGGCACTTGGAGCGTTTGATTGTCTTCAGGACTTCAAAAGGACGAGTTGTCACTGCATGCCCGTGTGGCAGAAAGCCTAATGTGTGGCAAGCCTTTGTGGCAATACCCTTGGTAGGGGAGTTGATTTGGACGTTGGGAAATAAAGTTCCTCGTCTCTGCTGACCTTGTTTAAGGCTGCAGGTGTATACACAAACTAGCCATACTGCATTGACATGCATAGCTAACCGCATTTATGATATGTGAGGAATTGTTGATGAATTGGATATTGTGATGACTTGATCACTTATCTGTTGATAGACTTGCCTGCTCACATGCAACGGTTTGACATTGTAGTGACTTGATTGTTGATCTGTTGGTTGTGTTGGTTGCTTACATGCAATGCTTGATATACCATGCTGATTGTGTGCGGTCTATTAAGTATGTATATGTATATAAAAGAGTGTTGTTGTATTATATATGTATATATTGTTTGCATGCGACATAGCCTATGATAAACTTCGTGGACAAAGGATTTACCCTTGCACCTTTGTTGTTGGATTGGATGTCCTTATGGATGTCACTTCCAGATGGAGTTCGTAGGCAGCGATTTAGTCTTTTAGGAGCATTGAAGATTGAGCAGTGGAGGAAGATTCCTCTGAGTACTTAGTGCTTGATCTTGCCGAGCTATTTCTCAAGAAGAGTTATAGTTGTCACCGACTTAGCTTAGGATTTTGTTTTGGTTGTTTTGTAATTATTCTTTTTCAGAAAATCTCGCCTTAGTGCGAAATGATTATGTTATGTGAAGTATTATTTGTGATGCATTATACTCTGATAATTGCAAAAGTTTGAATTGGCATCATTTAGAAAACTGTAGTACTCTATGTCTCATTTTTGAAAAGGGTTTCAAAGGAAAGAATATGAAAAGAAAAAAAAATTACTTCTGTTTTTCCATTGCGAAATACATAAGAGTACTCTTTAACCGAAAGCATACAAGCATTAAATGTTTTCAGCATTAGATTGGGCTGCACATGGCGCTCGAAATCGGGTGTTACATTAAGTGGTATCGAGCGATTCGGTTCTAACTTAGGACCGCTTTGTCTAAGCTGGCCTAGATTTTTGGGAATTGTCGGGTATAAGTTTGTTATGCCTAGGTTATGTGAACTTTGTTTGTGATTGTTTGTAATGTTTCCTAGTTGAAACAGGTGTGATATTGTGTGAAATTGTGTGCAATCATCTCAGATGATTGAATTTGTTGTGGGGATTTTGGTTAGTTTACTTCGTAGAAATTCGATGCCTTCGGGACGAACAAGTCTCTCTCTAGAGCTTGTAACTTAGACGTGAATCACGTAATTCGAGTGATAGTCTGAATAGCAATTACTGTCGCACAACGGATTACTGTGAAGAATCAACACGATTGGCTAAGACAACAAATGGAGGAGCAAGCTATTAGAGGTCCAGTTAAGCCAGATTATCAGGGCAAAGGACAGAGAGGAATACATCAACAAGGAACATCTTATTTCCATCCTCAAGGAAATCACACAATCAGAATTATTCTGTGACGTTGGCTATTGGGAATGGCTAGGAGTTGAAGTGGCACTGTCATCAATGTGGAAGCAAGGAACAGTTAGCTGAAGGAGCGAGCTATTGAAGGACCGACTATGTTGTGACTGCAAGTAGCTAGGACATATTTTTAAGGACTATCAATTGCCAAATGTGGATGCTGCGAAGGTTGCGTGCCCAACTACTGAAGGATATGTCTACATGGTAGACAAAAGAGGGAATCACAAGTATCGATAGCCGAAGACGCACTACTTCAACGGTGAAGATGAGGAGCACAACGTTAACCAAAGATCCAACCAAGGAAAGATTATGCTTTAGCGCAAGGAATTGGGATATACGTCCGAGATCGCAAAGCACCACGAGCTAAGTCTATTGTTGACAATGTTAAAGCTATAAGACCAACCACTAAGGAACGTGTCTACACCCCAAGTAGATCGAGAACTCATCATCTCAAGACTTCATCTCAGGAAATGCGACACAATGGAGCCGAAAGGGCCGAGATTTACGAGAGGGATTATCCGTAGGTGACGCTATAATTATCGTATTATATGTATTATGGTGTGTGCGTGGTTCTAAATATAGAACACATAAGTGTTTTAACTCTATGACGTATTTTAGTATTATATTAGATTCCAAAATCCAAATTTTTATTATATTTTGGTATTATGATATATGTTATTGTGATTATTCGTGAAATTATTAATGTGATTATTTTGTGAGCGTATTTCTTATACGCGAATATTTTAGAGAGCGTTGAATTAAATTTCTCTTGATAATTTATTTTACATGATTGGTCACCAACCAAGCAACCGATTACGCGATTACCCTGACACTGCAAATTGGTGCGATGCAGAAACCATGAGGGCTAAGTCAAGAGAACATTTTGGAGTAGGTGAGACTTAGGGGAAGGAATATGGTGCATGATGACTATTGATTGGACATTTTAAAGAATCCTATCCCACCTTGTCTTTGTTCTTAAACACATTGAGGGCTTAATAGAATTTTGGGTAGGGGTCACTTTTCCTTCCTTTCTTTCTTGCTAGTTTCGTCTCATTAACAAGGGGGGATGTGAGTCTATTATTGGTGTTGGTTTTAGTGGAGAGTAATCATAAGATTCCTTCCTTATCTTTTCTTGTGAGTTATCTTATTTTCTTTGACCATTGGCCAACCACACTTATATATAAGGGGAGAGGAGTTTGTTTTCATTCTTAGTTTGAAGTGTGGTGAGTTTTTGTGTGAGAAAAACCAAACCTTCATCTTCTTGTTTCTCCTGCAAACCGCGAGCCTTAGGATGATTTTTGTGATGGATCCTCTCACATTTCTGAATGTAATAATGTTGTTAGTGATTTTGTGGTTGTTAATCGTGGCAATCCTCCTCTGTCTTCATGATTCCAAACCGCGGGTTCCTGGAAGGTTTTAGAGTTTCGTTGATGTAAGCATGTAGCCGTAACCCAGTGTCGTCGTGGCTATGTTCGTGATTGTGCGTGTTCGTGACTGTACGTGTTCGTGACCGTGTTTGTGATTGTGTTCGTGATCGTAGATTGGAATAAAGCGTCATTCGCGAGAACTTCTTCAACATGGACGTGCAGTATTGTGTTTTGTAAACGTTTAAGTTGATGATGTAGTGCCTTACTTTAGTAAGGATATATGAATAAAATGTATGCTTTGTGTTTGATTATTGAGTGAAAAATTATTATGTTGTATTAAATTTCAAAGTTCATATTTATGATATGTTTAGTATTAAGTTATGACTTTTCATCATTTTGGTTTTGTTTTGGTTTATAAGTTAATTTTCGAGGACGAAAATTTTTTAAGGAGGGTGGTAATGTAACATCCCAATTTTTATGAAAATTATTTTGTAGTTCCAACTACTTGAAAATAAATCGTAGAGAGTCATGACCTCAATGGTTTGTTAAAAGTATGAAGAACAACAAAGATTTATTGTGAACAATTCTTTGTTTTAACAATTAATTGATTAAGAGACAGTGTAGACGATATCTGTTTTTAATATGAATTAATATCGAAAAATGTGAAAGATTGTTGTTTGATTAAAGAAAATTATTTTATTGAATGAAAAATAATTTTAGGACTTAATAGTTATTTTTAAGTCATAGTTTGGATTTTTATTATTTAGTTATAGTATTAATCGTCTGTTTTATGTCATATTTAATATGACTATTATTTTAATGATTTTGTTTTGATAATTTTATTGATTGAATAATATCTATATGATAAGAGAAATTGAAATTAGTGATCCTCACTAATTTACAGTTTTTATTACGTTGAGAATTACATTTGAATTACTGTAGTAGATAGGCTATTGTGTGTGTTTCTAACTGAAACATGCCCAAACGTGATCCAAATTTTATAAAATTTGAGATCTTAGCATTTTCCAATATTTAGGATTTATTGTAATATTTCTAGAATTTTTGGGCATCAGAAAATATTTAGTGTATTTTCTATGGCCAGAGACTGCCTAATTGCGACGTTTCGGTTCGCATTTCGAGAAAACGAGATACATAGATACTTTTCTTATGCCACGAGGAATATTTGTGATTTTTGGGTGTGGAGTTATAATTAGAAATATTTTTGGAGTTTTTATTATTAAAACCCTAATATACGCGAAACGCCACAAGACCCTTGCTGAGCGAGAACGCCATAGCGAGACCCTAAGATATTTTGGGCTAAGGGGAGATGTATCTAGCCACTAGGGAGCTGAATGTGCTTTTAATGATGGCATTTACAAGTGTCAAGGTGTGATTGGTTGGTTAGTAAATGGTAGGAAGTTAGTTTAGTTGGTTTATGACTTAGTGAGTTAGTTTCTAACTAAATGAACTTTTCCTTTCCATTCTTGCCCTCAAAAATTTCGTGGCCTTCTCCCTTGCTCAAGATCAGATCCATCCATTCTTTCATTGTTGAAGGTTTGAGAAAAAAAATTCTTGAGAGAGAAAGTTCAAGATCTTGGAGAAACTTGAAGTTTTAGTCCTTAATCCTTGATTCCTTCCATCCTTTCTTCTTCCTTCATGATCAATCATCATCATCTTGGTTGGTAAGAGTCCTAACCCATTTCCTTTTCTTCTTGGCTGCCATGAATGGGTTTGGTTGGTTTTAGGAATCATTTTTGCTTAAAGGTGTTAGATTTGGCTAGATATGCATGACTAGTCTTTTAGCCCTTTGTTTCCTTCAATGATTAAGCTTGTTTTTGGTAATTGAAATTTGGGAAACCCTAGGTTTTGGGGCTGAACGAAATTAGGGGTTGTTTAAGGTTGTTTTGGTTTGATTTTGTTGATTTAAAGTTAGTTCTTTGATGGATTATACTTGATTAGTTTGGAAACTAGCCAATATGCATGTTTAACAAGTTTTGTGAAAATAATTTGGGGATTTTTAGGGGCTGGAACCGTGGCTCCTAAGCATGGTTTAGGGGATGTTTTAACTTGTTTTTAAAGTATATTAGGTGTTAAGGAAGTTGGCTTTTGGTTAGTGCTTTAAATCTATAAAGATTGTTATGTTTAAAGCTTTGAAAATTGTGTGAAACAAAATGAATTTTGGGGCTGTTTTATGAGTTTAAAGACAACAACTTATTTGGGTTTGTTTAAGTGTTATGAACATGATTTGGTTTCTTAAAAGTGGTCAAGATAGTAGATCTTAGTTTATATGTTTAGTAGCTAAACTAGTTTGCATGAATTAGTCTTAAAAGTGAAGTTGTAAATAAAAACTTTTACACCTCTTTTATGTTTGAAAACAGCAACCTTTATAGTCTTAAATGAGTTTTATGGTCTAAAAGTGGTGTTAATGTTAGCTTTTGATTTTGGGATTAAACTTGTAAAGACTTGTATGTTAAATGTTTTAAATAGGATTGCAAAACTTGGTTATGTTTTAATCTTTATTTGGTCGAAATTGGTAAAGATTTTTAGAGTTAAATTTTAGTTGATTTCAAGCCTTAAGTGTGTTATAAAAGTGTATGGAAAATGGATTTGGTAAAACTATACAAGGAGGTTTGATTTTGGGATAAATTTTAGAGTATAGTTAAAGGTTTATAATTAAAACCAAAAGGCTTTTGTTTCTCAAAATGTTGCTTTGTTTTGATGCCTTAAAAATATGTCCAAAGTTTGGAAAATACTATTCCAATTGGTAAAACACTATTCAAAGTGGTAAGTTTTGGTTTAGGTATTTTTCTAAGTGTGTAGCTTTTGTAAAAGTTTCAAAACTTGCATGGCTTGAACTTGTAACTTGTTGTATGACTAGATAGGACCAATTAGGGATTAAGTCAAGTAATTCCTAGGCTTTAGGATGTCTAAGCCGTGGCTGCCCTAGGGGCATTAGAATTGAGTTTTAGTTCTAATTGTATTAAGTTTGCGTTGTTAAGGTTCGTGCTTGAGGTACGCGCGAGTTGCGACTTGACGATGGTTCAATTACCTTGCTAGGATTGTTAAAGCGCCCAAGGTAAGGGAAATTCTTATATAATGAGTTTGGGCTTTTCACTTGTTTGTTGCTTGTTTGATTGTTTGATAGTGTGGTAGTACTTGTAGTACTTTTATGTGTTGTTGGAAATGTTGTAGCATGCTTTTGGCCTGCGTGGCAAATTGAATTGTATTGCGTGACTTAAATCTTGTTTGAGTGATTTGATTAGACTTGAAGTTGATGAAAGCTGGAGCATGTTGTAGCCTATTGAATTGTTATATCTTTGTTGAAATGCTATAGCATGTCTTTGGCCCTATGAGGCATTATGATTGATGTTGTTTTCCTTGAATCATGTTGGATTTATTGGAACTTGGAATTGATTGGAATTTGGATAATATTGTTGAGGATAATGGGTTAATTAATAATGCGTTGATCGACTGTTATTGGTTGACGATTTACATCGGTAAATCTGATGCGATTCCACAAGCCGAATTCTGATTTCGTAAGCAAATTGTTAAGGGCATTTTGAGTTAAAAGTAAGCGTGAGGGTTTTAGTATAACTAGCCAAAGCTTGCAACGAAATTTCAATGGAATGATAGTAAAGAAAAGAATTTGAAATAAATAGTATGATTTGCAAAAACGGTTGAGTTAAATGATGCGCCTGGGAAATTCTGGCTAGGAAAGACTTGGTAATTAAGAGTGTTCGCACCACCTCTCTTTCCTGGGAATTCTTCCAGTGTGTTATTTAACACAACTAGGGTTTCAACGACCTAGAACTAAAAGAGTATTTTCAGATACATAGGAGTGATATAAGAATAGAGAAAGAGAGTTCAAAGATCGAGTTTTTGAAAGATTAAAACATAGGGAACCTAGTGTTCCTATTGAGCATATGGACTATGTGTCCTGTGCTGGGACTTAATGTCCTACTTGCGTGCGTTTTCTTGGTTTAGGATTGGACCTAGTGTTCCGTATGGCGTGCCTAGTATCTCAATCTAAAAATTGAGCCTAGTGTTCCGCATTACGTGCCTAGAGTTCTGATCTGAGATTAAGACTAGCGTTCCGCAATTGAACACCCGGACTTTGTGTCCTGTGTTTGCACTCTAAGTAATTGTTAAAGGTATTTTGGATTAAAAATAAGCATGAGGGTTGTAGTATGACTAATCTAAGCTTATAGATAAGTAGAAATGGAAACATGCTAGATAAAGAATTTAATGAAACTCGGGTTCCAATGACCCAAAGCTAAATGAGTGATCTATTTTGGTAAAACCTCACCTAGGTAATATAAGAATTGGAAGCATGAAAATTCACTAAGTAGAGTGAGTGAGTTGAGGTGTCGTCGATCCGCATTGATTAATTAAAACATTAGTCGGGCGCTCCCTACGGTGAGCATGCCATGTTGTTGAATTTGTTTGGATGTATACTGACCATTGAGCATCGACACTCGGAGCGTTTGATTGTCTTCAGGACTTCAAAAGGACGAGTTATCACTGCATGCCCGTGTGGCAGAAAGCCTAATGTGTGGCAAGCCTTTGTGGCAATACCCTTGGTAGGGGAGTTGATTTGGACGTTGGGAAATAAAGTTCTTCGTCTCTGCTGACCTTGTTTAAGGCTGCAGGTGTATACACAAACTAGCCATACTGCATTGACATGCATAGCTAACCGCATTTATATTGACATGCATAGCTAACCGCATTTATGATATGTGAGGAATTGTTGATGAATTGGATATTGTGATGACTTGATCACTTATCTGTTGATAGACTTGCCTGCTCACATGCATCGGTTTGACATTGTAGTGACTTGATTGTTGATCTGTTGGTTGTGTTGGTTGCTTACATGCAATGCTTGATATACCATGCTGATTGTGTGCGGTCTATTAAGTATGTATATGTATATAAAAGAGTGTTGTTGTATTATATATGTATATATTGTTTGCATGCGACATAGCCTATGATAAACTTCGTGGACAAAGGATTTACCCTTGCACCTTTGTTGTTGGATTGGATGTCCTTATGGATGTCACTTCGGATGGAGTTGATGGTATGTGATTTAGTCTTTTAGGAGCATTGAAGATTGAGCCAGTGGAGGAAGATTCCTCTGAGTACTTCGTGTTTGATCTTGCTGAGCTGTTTCTCAGTAAGAGTTATAGTTGTCAGCCAGCTTAGCTTAGGATTTTGTATTGGTTGTTTTGTAATTATTCTTTTTCAGAAAATCTCGCCTTAGTGCGAAATGATTATGTTATGTGAAGTATTATTTGTGATGCATTATACTCTGATAATTGCAAAAGTTTGAATTGGCATCATTTAGAAAACTGTAGTACTCTATGTCTCATTTTTGAAAAGGGTTTCAAAGGAAAGAATATGAAAAGAAAAAAAAATTACTCCTGTTTTTCCATTGCGAAATACATAAGAGTACTCTTTAACTGAAAGCATACAAGCATTAAATGTTTTCAGCATTAGATTGGGTTGCACAGTAGCGCTCCGAAATCGGGGTGTTACAATCTGTCCCTGGTTGGTGGGCACGCTAGGGCTCGGCTCGGGACCGGTCCGTAACAATAGTAAAACCTTCCTCTACCATTTTTGTATTATAACTAAACACAGAATCACCAATGATTAAGTTAGAAAAATTTGAAATCAAACCTCACACATAATATATGTGGTCACGGGTTCATACTTTCAATTTAATAGCACAACTTTCAAAATTGGTTCAAACACCACACAAAAACTTGGTTTTTTTCCCAAAGAAAATAAAATCAAGAACATTTCCCAACAAGGCAAGATACAATAAACAAAAAGAAATGTTTTTGAACTCAAGATTGATTAGAAATTTTGAAATTAACTTTTACAACAAAACAAAATAAAACATTCCCAAACTTTTGCTACTAAATCATAATTTAACAAAAATCATTTAAAAACTTAAAACCATGTTCAACGAGATTACTAACAACAATACAAAAATCGAAAGCAAAAGAATTAAAATACTCACCTAGAGCTCCTCCAAGAAATCGCGGTGTTAAGTCGTCAACATTAACAACAACACCCACATCAACAAATAACAAAAAAAATAAAAGGGAATCTTCCTCCAAAATCATCCTAATGCTCGTAGCTTCTCAAGAGAGAAATGGAAGGGAATGCAACTCTCAAAACTTCTCCAAGTTTTTTTTCTCACACACTCTAAACATCACACGGGTTAGTATCACCTAAGGGAGAAATGGAAGAAGAATGGGGGTCTCTTAAGCAGAACTTGTCCGTGGCATATAACAGGGAAAAAGGAAGGGAACTAGGTTATCTCACCCCACCACTAAAGCCAATAATGCAAAACTAACTGTTTCCCTTTTTTTTTAAGTGGTCGGCCGTGTAGTGAAAAGAATGACTCGATATTCCATTTTTTTTTTCAAAAAATGGTATATCAGATCCAAAAGGAAGAAGAGAAAATTCTCACAAAAATCCTAGCCCAAGTTCTTATCACCTATCTACACTAAGACTAAGATGCAATATATAACACCCCGAAGTCCTATTCATGCTTTATTCTAATAATTAGCCTAACTCGCATAATTAACAGGTATAAAAAATATGAAGCAATTAAAATCGCAACACGAATAAGACTACGACATGCTACGGTGAAATAATACTAAGTGTCTCATATGCAGGTATATAGGTAAGTACTTACTATCAGAGTGCAAAGTGCGTAGTGTAGATAGTAATGATACAGTTATCCCAAAAAGAAGTAAACCTGTGAGGCTAACCTGCTGCCTCAACTAAACAAAATAGTAAAACATAGACATAACATAGTATCAAAACTCCTGGCCAACAAATAACCAAACACCTCAGCGAGGGGGAAACTGAGAGCTCCCACTCTGAGAACCCGCCCTCCTAGGAAACAAGCGCCAATAGTCATGAGTTGTCGAGTGGCGAGAAGGACCAGATGTCGCTCCACTCCCACGCCTCTGTCGTCCACGGTGGCTAGACTTGTTGTGATGGCTAACAGGTCGCACCAGCATCGGCTGAGGAGGCATCGGAGGATAACCTCCGTAACCAAAGCCTGGTGGAAACCCTGGAGCTTGGCACATCTGCTGAAATGGTAGTCTCTGATATATCCGAAAGTCTCCTGAAAAGCTGGCTATAGGAAAACCTGGAATCCTGAAATAGATGGAGATGGTACCCGTATGGATTACTGCCTGATGCACATGGTCAATCTCCCACCCAATGTCGTCAAAATAATGGTACTGAATCTAAAAATCACCCCATACGGGGATCTGTGGGGGAAGGAGCATCAACGGGTGCATCAGTGTAAACTGCTCCATCGGATGTTGCTGCAGTTGCATCCTCCTCCTCAACAAAGTCTAACATACAATAATACATATACACACAGGCATACAAAGACAGGGAGGTAAGAATAACACAATCATCAAAAAGCGGGAAATGCATAGGTAGAATGAATCATTGACAAACCAGACAAACAAGCACATATAAACAAATATGACCTAGCTTCCTACTTTTACTTATTCTTGTCTCCCAATGAATAAATGAGTTGTACACTTCGGCATCTTTGTTTTCTATTGTCACTGTATCCCCATTTTTGTTAGGAATACTTATTGGCAAACCCCCTTTCCGTTAGGTTGCTATCCCCCATTTCCGTTAGGGACTCCCGTCTCCCTTTTCCGATAGAGCATGGGGTGACACTAGCCTAGTCCACGAGGTATTCCCCTTTTTCATTTGGAATCCTCCTCCCCATTTTTCGATAGGGACGTTCGTTTCCCCCTTTTTCGATAGGGAACGGAGTGGATCAAACCTACTAGGTGAGATATCCCCTATTTCTGTTAGGGATTCTCTCCACATCACATTCTCGTCAAGAATGGAGTGGTTACTAATGCAATATCATGTGCATGCATCTCAACACCTCATAATCATATGTCTCACATCAGATTATGTACACATTCCCAGATATACCTTTTTTATCATATTAATGCATATTAGAAACTATACCCAGGCATATAGTATGCTAAGGCAACGTACAACACATATTCCACATAATACACCTTTAATCATGTCACCCTAAGCATGTCACTATTCACATAGAGCACATGTGTCACATCTCACAGTTTAGCATATTATTAGACAATCACATTTAATAGTAAAATAATCCTAAGTTAGTTGATGGGTCTACCACACCTATCCTTAGAGGTGGCATTCCGTAACTGCTATCCTTAGGTGTTACTGACATCAACCCCTAGTAGGGTTTAGGTCACCCTACACATGCCAAACAGTCATATCTACAATACAGAACCCAATAAAAGTACATTCTTTTCCCCCACCTGATAATAGAAGCACTTGGGAGAAAACTGAACACCGGGATGTAACCACGAACTCACCAACAATCACACCAACATTCCCGCACTATGATCTGGTTCAGCCAACAATAAGAAACAAGTTCAGAGTTACCAACAATGTTACCAAACAATCCAGAACAGTCCACAGTTAACCAGAAACACACAAACGCACTCAGATTAGAATTAAGGCAACTAATAAACTAATTAAAACCTAATAAACTAATTAAAACGCCAAGAAAGACCACGGCCAGAGGCTGGTCTTCCAGTTCCAGAACCATAACTTACCCAAAAATAACTCCAGACAAGCTTCCACAGTCAACCGGTACCCGTACTATCGCCAAAACCTTAAAATACGAAGAACAAGTAATGAGGGACCATTCAAACCACAAGTCTACCACGAAAGCAGAGTTGGGACATGAAGAACAGAGACTCCTATCTCTGTTTCGTGACCCATGGAATCTTCTCTTGGAGTTTCGGCAAAACCCTAGCTCGTTCGGTACCCGCACGGTCATACCGAGGTCCAAAACACAGTCTGATTAGGGTTAAGAACAAGAATCAACCTAAGATTAAGAATTGGCAAACTGAAACAGAGGTGACCAGAGGACAAGTTTAGAGTTTACCTCGACGAAACGGTGATCGGAGATAAGCCCTAACAAGCTCGAACGGTAACAGATGAATTAGCACCGCCAGATTGAAGAATAGACGAATTAGCACCAAAGCTTGGAAACCCTCAAAAATGGAGGTCTCAGGTTGAAGGGGATGCTCTGGACGTAAAAATGAAGAAGGAGGTGAAAAAAATGATCTGAGGGGTTAATTGCCTTAAATAGGCAAAATTCCCTACACAGGTGCGCGCCACGAGCATTCCCCAGAGTCTCTGATGCACGCTGCGTGCATCGTTACAAACAGCTTCTATCTCCTTGCGCGTCACGCGCGCTTGAGCGCGCGCCATGCCCACTGTTTAGAGGAAACTTCGTCCAGAATTTTGCTGCTGCATGCGCGCCGCATGTCACGCTGACTCAGCTGCTAGCCCATGGTGCACCAGCGCACGTCACGCGCATTCATAGGCATAGCAGGCGCGCGTCACGTGCTCCTGCACACACTTGTCCGTTTTCACGCGATTTCTTCGATTCTAACTTTCGTGCGATCCTGAACTCGATACCCTAACACTTAAACATGATTCCTAACACAAGAGGACATCAAATGGACTTAAAAACAAAGGTTTTAAGCCTCATATACTCGTCCGGAAACTCTCACTCGCTCAAAGGTACGAACACCTAAAAGCCCTAATCTCAACTCCGATCATTCTCAAACTTAATCAAGTTTTCATGACTCAAACCAAAACCTCATAACACACTATACCAAACTCAAATAACATATCAAACCTCCAAACATGCTTTCACACAACACAGAAAGCAAGCACACCGCCAAAAGGCCAAACATATAGTCAAAACACACTAATCCCTACCTAGGGCACATAACTGGTTCTTATCTAAAGGAAATCTCCTAAGATCTGGAAATCAGGACAAGGTTTGGTAAAAAGTTAGGTACTACCTGATGCAAGCTACATAACTCGCCACGTACTAAAACTACTACCCGCAACTCCCACTAAACCTCTAAGTTCCATTCAATTGAGTCAAATGGATTCCGCGTGAATTAAATTGTCGTAAGACATTTAATTAACGCTGGCTAGAAGATTATTGCGTATATTATTTTCATTGAAAAATAAGAATACGCTCACACAAATAAACAATCACACAATCAATAACATATATTCACAGCAGTACAAGGTAGAGTACTGCAAAAACACAGATGTTAGTGGCAAACGTGTCACATTCACAAAATCATAAAGTATTTTTGATTTTCAAATATAATACATATCAAATTACTCCAAACATCAATCATTTACATGATCTATATTTAGGATTACTAATACGCCAAAGACCATTTTAAACAATAATAATAATAATAATAATAATAATAATAATAATAATAATAATAATAATAATAATAATAATAATAATAATAATAATAATAATAACGGCGTCTCTTGCAAACAACCCCGGAATCTCATCTCTTATTTCCCGAAGGATTTAAGAGAGTCGTGGTGACGAAGGTCAACCAATCCTTTGGTCTCTGCAGCCCGCTCTTCTCACTGTTGTCCTAGCAGTTCACCTTGCTTCTCCGTAGTAGTCCGTTGAGAAACAACAACTACTGTCCCTACTATAGCTTGGCTATCAGAATCCTCGGATTCATCTCTTGAACTATAAGTTCTAACAGAAAGAATTACCCGTTTCTGAAGTACTGGATTCCCACAAGGTTTTACAACCTCATTAGAACCCCACAACAATCTCGTGTGTCCACACACATTGTTCCAACTAAGAAACACTTCCAAACAAGTACAAGTAGAGCTACTCCACTTGAGGGACAACTAACACACAAGCACAATTTGACTAACAATAAGACACAGTTAGACCCCTAACATTCTGTTCTCTACACAACCCGACACTTGACCAGCTATAGTTTCCCAACTCACAGTTCGGTTAGAACCGACCGCTCTGATACCACTTTTGTAACACTCCGATTCCTAAGTGTTACTAAACTAGATATTACTCTTGACAGTTGAAAATACTTTCAAAATTGGAACACGCTGCTGCATTGGTTTCTAAAATGTGAGTCTATTTTTTTTCTTTTCAAACTTCTTTTAAGAAATTAGCAACTAGAGTATTGCAGCATTTTCGAAGGCAGTGAATAAATAAGATACCACGTTTAACTCACAAAACCATACGAGGTAATTTATTTAAAACATACACATACGACTATTCAAGTCTTGAAACATAATACATTTATTACAACATTGTAATTAAAACAGTGCACACCCTATAGCTGGTTTACACGCTACTACACTTACTAGACCTCTAGGAAGTTTTAGACAGATACACAAAACAGATAACCGAGTAGAACCATCCTCAGCTACGCTTGCCAGCAGCCTCAAACATTCTATAGTCGTCGTCATCTGGGTTACAATCATTGATTGAAAGAACCACAGGCAAAAGTCAACTTCTTAAAATAAAATAGATAACACAAAATAGTGGATACGACAACCAATCATATTATACAGACACAATATATCATATAAAGCCACATTCTTCAACACATAAACAATCATATCAATAGCATACAGAATAATCAATAAGGATGCACCTGATCTCCTATTGATGCAACTATATGCCACTACAGTTTTAATTCCGGAATCCATGGGCTACGGTCAGGCCGCTCCATACGTACCAGAGACGACACTTTTCCATGCGATGGTAAATTTTAACGACGTTCCTGAATTCCTTTGGCCATGGGCAATTCCACTACCTAGGATAGATAGGTCGAAGTTACCACAAGACACGACAAATGCCTTCCACCACCCCAATGAACATATCACCACATTTAATATTTCACTTATGGCATAATCAATTAAATATCAATTATCCAAAACCAATTCCACAGCATATATCTTAACATAATTTAAGCATACATGCAACCACATCATGTTATCACATTCAATGTCACAACAATTCAGTTTCTACAACAATTCCACAATCCACAACAATTCACATAACATTAATTATCAACATAGATAGACAACAATTTGTCCCTTTGAAGCTCCATGGAACTAGCAAAGAGGTAATATAACATACACGTGTAGGGAGTTGGGAGTAGTCGCCAACCTCTTGCAGTCAAACCCACTAATTAATCATACATACATATAAAGCTTTAAAATCAAAGGGGTATCAAAACCCTCACTTTGAACCCAGAGGTTCTCAGACTTCTTTGATAAAAGAAAACCTAAAAACGTAAGTGGGACTTATGGGTGCCCAACGCCTAATCATCTCTAGAAATAGCCCTTACCGAAGGAAAACCAGCACATCACAACTTACTCAGCATGAACAACGCTCAGAGATGATCCTATCAACATAACAAGGTTTGGTACAAAACTATACCACTCAAAATAATTCCCCAGGCTTAAACTCAATTCTAGTCCCCTAGGTTTCCAAACCCAAAAATATTTTTGACAAAGCGCACACACACACTTAGGAAAATAAGTAATTATAACCAAAAGAATTTTAAAGACTAAGACTTACTTGAAAGAATACATAAGTTGGAAAAATAACATTTTAAAGACTAACTCATTTCCTCTCTAAAACTTGAGACATGAAACCATGACTTAAAATTCGATCTTATTAGTAACAATATTTGATTCAAGGCTCTACTAGGTCTTAGGATTATCAAATCCATTTACACCTTAATGTATCATAGCCTTACATTCCAATTCATTTCAACTTTCAACCAAAATTCTTTTCTAAAAAGTTATCCAATACTAGAATAATTCTTAAACAAACTAAGATTCAATACTTTTCATACCAAACTCAATAAAATCTTTAATTAGGTTCCACTGGGCTTTTGGGATTACAAAATCCTAATTTTCCTTAAGTGTTTCATTGCCTTAAATCATTAAAACAACTATCAAACTAATCAAACCATTTCCAAATCTTTCTAAAACTTAAACAAACCTCAATGTGACCAATATAAACCAAAGAACACAAAAATATTCTCCTCCAAGCTCATAGGAGCTCGCGGCCATGCTCCATTTTTCCCAAAAAAATTTGCAAACTTTTACTAAATCAAGACGACTCCTTTCAATCATTTATTTTCTTTCACAAAACAACAAACATCTTCAAAACAAAAGCATTTCTCAAGTCCAATCTCAAATAACACTCTTTCAAGAACAACGGTTTTCCCAAAAATTTATCAATCTTTTAATTCAAACAAAATTTAACAAGTAAAACAACAATAACCATTCCTAAGAAGTAATAACCCTCAATCAATTTGGTGATTATCATGAGGAATCACATAATTCCCTTCCCTTGAACCATAGGTCTAGGGTTTGTAAAAATTGGGGAAATAAATGTTCATCTTCCTCATGATCACCATTAAGCTATATAATAACCAATAAACAAGAAATGAGCAAGAAAACTACCTACTATTCCTAAAAAGAGAGCCACGGTTTTTAGCTTAGAAAACAAAGGGAAAGGAGTTGATTCTTGCACTCACTTTGTAGGCCAAGAAGAAGGGGATAATTAGAGGAAGAAATTAGAAGCAAATAGTGATTGAGGAAGTAGGAAGGATTCACGCTGGAAGTGGGAAAGAAGGAGGGTTGGAAGCTTGTCTTGAAACCTCGCCTTTTAACTCCCAATGGAAACAAAATGAAAAAATAAAATAAAATAAAATGAGAGAGTTAACAATGGGGGGTCTCGGCCTGAGGGAGTTAAAAAGAGAGGATAAAAAAAAATAATACTTATCAAAAGCCAAAGGAAATCGATGTACTGGATGGAGAAGGATTGAAAGCTCAATATTTGTTTTCTTAAAGGAATGACACCATACGCTTACTTTCCTTTTGCTAAATCACACAAAAGTAACTTTGGGTGGTGATTTGAAGGAAAGGATCGTGAGCTTGCTGGATAAAGAGGGAAATAGAAAAGAGGAATTCTTACCGATTCTCTCGGATGAAATGAGTGAAACTTGTTGGGTTAGGAGAGGAAAAAAGACTTAGCTTTTCTTTACTTTCACTCACACTAAACTTAGAGAAAGGAAGTTAAATAAAAGTAAGTGAGAGTGAGGGTGGAAGGCTTCAGCTGATGCAAGAAAAAAAGAAGGTTAAAAAAATAAAAAAATAAATTTTAATCCAAGTAAAAGGCTAATGGATAAGATCAAGGGAATATATTTTCTTAATCTCCACCACAACCTTGACACCTAGCATCTAATCAAGATATTTATTGGATTAACCACAATATCTTGACACCTAATCACTCTACCTATAATTATTCACTAATCCTAGAGTTTTGGTATCCTAAAATTACGGCGTCGAGTAACCGTGTTAACACTAATCCGCTCGCCGATAAATCACGAAAATTAATTTACTTAGAAATTAATTCACCGTGTGATAAAATAATATATATAAATAATAAAACAATTAAAACACACGAGCATCATCACAATAAGTTATGTTTCAATTTTCATCAAAATCGGAGTTCATTTTAAATTTTATTGCGGATAAAAATTATCCGGCAATTCAAGATACGGCAAAAATTCGTTACAATTATTCGAAGACTTTTGAACCATGAATTAATATTAATATATATTAATTCTTAAATTAAATTTTATCTTGATTTAACTCAATCACTTTCTTAGCCAACAAAAATACGTGTTACCGTGTCACACAAAAAACTTATTTAAAGTTTAATTGACAAATTCACCTTAAAAGTAGCATACATCTACGCTGTCTATTAATTTGAATTGACATCATAGATAATAATTATTTTTTTAAATGAAGGAAAGGAGCTTCGTTAAAACCTTCTGATGCAAAACCCTCCTTAGGGAAAAAACATCTAGAAGGAAAAAGAGTACTCCTCCCTGTTTATATTAATAAAGAGAAAAAAAATAGTAACAAAATGTGCTTGTGGGGACTAGGCCAAAACCTAAGACCGGAACAAAAGAACAAGCAATACAATCCAAAAGGACATCAGAGCACCTAGGGAACGACAATCTAGCCCAAAAGAGGCTAGGGGAACCTATAGTAAGGCAAGTTATTTCTATTTCTAAAGAAATCTTCAGAAATGAAGGTCGGGAAGGTATTCTACCAAACAGTACCGTTGACATGAGTTCCATGAGAGGCAAGCTTTTCAGCACAAGAGTTTCCTTCTCTGTATATGTGGGAGAAAATGAAAGACATCTGCTTAGTAAGAGCAATACAATTGGACCACCTGTTTCTGAGCTTCCAAGGCACAATAGACATGTTTTTAGAGGCAGCAATAACTAACTGGGAGTCACATTCTAACCATAAACGACGCCAACCTCTTCTAAATGCAATCTAAATAGCAATCATTGCACCAAAGATTTCTGCCTGAAGAGCATTACAGATACCAAGGTTAGCAGAAAAACAGCCAAGAACAGAACCATTAGACCCTCTGAAGATGCCCCCACAGGAAGCTGGACCAGGACAACCCTTAGCTGTGCCATCAGTGATAATAATTATTTATAATAAATAAATTATGTAAAATAAGTCAAAATTTCCTCATACTCTCAGTAAATCATTGAGGTGATCAATCTCTACGACTTACCTTCAAGTATCTGGGACTTTATTCGCTAAAACAATTTTTTCTTAAAAATTGGGGTGTTACAGTGTGGGACTGAAGCGTCTCGTCACACCTACTGAGTCATGATTGAATTTGTGTTTTCAATAAAATCTTTTTCTTGATTTACTTTATTTTGGCAACTGCATTTAATGAAAAGAGAATTTTTATTTTTATTTTTATTTTCTTTTTGATTTAATTATATCGAGGGAAATGTGAAGCAGTTTTTAAAAAGTAACTGTACCTTTTGTTTCAAAACTTTCCCATTACTTCACTTCTTTCTTACCACTCTATACTCCCTGCCTTCTCTGCAAAAAACAGTTTTCCCTCTTTCTCTTTGTGTGCCCTCTATGAAAACCCTAAACCTCCATCACCTCTATTGCAACCATGACTGATGTTAAAATCGGAGAAAACAATGCTATTTAGAACACTATGACTGAAGGAAAAGTCCTTATTGAAAATAGGATTGATTTGGAGATGTTCAAGCTCTATGGTTTTAATTTCAATGATGGATTAAGGGCTTTGGGCCGGTCGAACTACTTCTTTTGGAAGCCAGTTGAAGTTCTGGTTACTGCTATCAAGGAACTATGAGAAAACATTCGTATGTTCAAAGGTGGTATTATCGAAAAACATGTTAGAGGTTTTAAATTGGTGTTTACTATTAACAGTATTACTGATACTATTGAGTGTCCATGTGAAGGAATCAATTTCTACACTGGTTGGGAAAATGCGTTCAGTGGAATGGAAAATGTCAATGAGGCTCTGTTTGAGAATTATCAACAGTTGAAGAAATCTGGGGAATCACCGTCTGCCAAGCATCTTAAAAGTCACTGCAGGGTGCTTCACAAAATAATCTCCAAGAGTGTTCTTCTGAAGGCTGGCCTAGTGACATTGTGAATTATGAACAAAAGTTCATAATGAGAAACTACATGGCAAGGCACAAGATAAATCTGCCTAGGCTGATCTTCAACAATCTGGCCAGTGCACTTGTCAATTCGAGGAAGGGTTCTGCTGAAGTAAAACAAATCAACAAGAGCATTCCTTATGGTGTTCTTCTTACTGCGATGATGATTAAAGATGGAATTGCAAGAAAGCTTGGAGCTTTGCAAGCAGAAGAAAAGGAAAAATATTTTGGATTAGGTGAGAATGAATCTTGTCACTGGTGATATGATTAAGCAAGTGAAGCAAGAACAGGAAGCAGTAGCTGATGCTACTATTGGTGAAGCTGTAAAGAAACCCACCAGAAGCTCAGTATCTGGTGTGAAAAGGAATGGTCAGTCTCCAGCCAAGGTGACAAGGAGCAAGAAGCAGAAGGTGCCTCCTGCACCAAGAAGGAAAGATGAATCAGAAGATGATGAGGACCGAGTCCCAACAGAAGCATAATGGAGAAGAAGAGAAAGGCAGAAGCTGAAAAGCCCATTTCAGCATCTGGCCCTAGGAAGTAAGATCCTCCACCTCCTCCTCTCGCTATTGCCCCTCAAAGCAAGAAAAGGAGATTGCTTAGGCTATCTGAGAAGCCTACTCCAAAGGTACTTGACTTTACAGCTGATGAACCTGTTATTGCCTTTGGTTCTGATGATGCTATTACTGCACCACCATTGTCTATTTCCAGACCACAAACACACTCCACACAACCTCCATTCACCAAACCACAATCCCCCAAGAAAACCACAAAATCCAAATCACAAGCCATTACCCTTATCACGCAACAACCACCACTTCCTCCATACTACCAAAACAAATCCGTTAAACCCTGCATCACCCCTCAGGAACCAATCACCAAAACCTACCCAAACTTTAGCCCCACCAGAAACACTTACATTACGCAAACCACAATCCTCTGCATCCGCAAACATTTCTCTCACATCATACATTTCCTCATCTCACTCTCACCCCTTCAATCAGCTTTTCAAAATCACTCCCAACAAGCCCAAAACTTACAAAGTCAAAATGACTTCCACTCTTGCTCTCACCTCCTCATCCAACACTACCACTCCTACATCAGAAACCACTTCTTTTGGTGCATTAAGGTCTATGTTGAATGCTGATAATAGACTAAGGCTCGCAAGAGATGAAGAGTATCATTCTATATATAATCATCCTTCTCTCTGGCATTTGAAAACCTTTACTTCCTGGGTTGCAAGGATGGAAATTACCCCTTTCAGCTACAATACCAAGCTGAAGACTACATTTGGTGGAAGGTTAAGACCTCTTCCAAACCGAGGAATTCTTCCATTCTCTATTGATCTCCCACAGAATCTGCCATAACATGAATCTTTCACTCTGGAAGAGTGTGGAAGGTGGATCTCTGATGAAAAAAGGGCCTTCATGACTCACTGCCTGGAAATGAAGAGGCATGAGTTAGTTTTTCTAGGATCTGTAAAAATTGTGCCTGATAGGAAAATGTGGCTTTTGTGGTTAAATCCTGAGAAAAGGAAGAATAAACCGCCTAAAAGACTTCCAAAGATAATGACTCTCAAAGAGTTTAAAGAAGCCCCCAGAAAATACAACTTAAAGGCCTTCTCCTAGAAAAAGGTTAGAAAGCTGTCTGAGAACCATGCTATGCAAGTCTACCTGACCAAGATCAAGAGAGATTCTAGATGCACTGGTTCTTTCGGTTGTTGTAATGTAGAGAAAGCCACTTTTCCAACTGTTGCCTCTATCAGCAGAGTATCTGACACAAATCTTGCCATTTTGCATATTGATGATATGATACAGTGCTCTGTCATTAGGCCTTCCAGTTTTACTAAACTGCGACAACAATGGGGAGATATTAGTAAACATCTTGATATTAGATTCAATTGGAGTCAAATGGGAATGCATTGGAAAAACAAGGCTATTCTACCTCATCTGAAGCCTGTTACTCAAGATGAAGATGATAAAGAGAATTTGAGAAGGATTTATCTATCTAAGAATGATGTTCTCAACAATTGTCTTGCTGAAATAGAAGAATTTCTTAGAAGAGATTTTGCAGAAGCTGAGCTTGTCAGATTTGATGCCCATGTTGATGAGTTGTTCAAGTACAAGGAAACTGTATTTCTGAATATAGTTTACCTAGAGGAATTGGTGCTTAGATGGGAACAGAACATGGAGTTTGAGAAATAGAAGGTTGGAAGATTAATCAAATGGTCTATATCAAATGATGAATTCTTTCTGCAGAGCAAAGAGAAAAAGAAAAGGAGATGAAGTTTGTCTCAAAGAGTTTTATTGGAGCATCAGAAGCTAACTACCAGAAGATGGCAACAGGCCATTATTGAGCATGCTGAAAGGGTTCCAGAACCTGCTCCTCCTGCTACAGATGACAAACCTGTCATCATGTCTAGAGCACAATATGAGAATTTAATTACTACAACTCAGAAGTGACTCAGTTGGAGAGTACTGTGAACATGCTCAAGGAAAGACTTAGCTAAATCCTTCTTCCTCGACCTTAAATTTTTTTTTCTCCTTTATTTCAAATGTTTTGTATTATTTTTCAATTTGGTACAATTATCCATTTTGCACTTGATACTATTATCCTTTGAATTATCTGACCTTTACCTTCAAATTTTTCTTATTAATTATTATGTTTTGATTATGATGAGTGTTACACTCTTTTTGTCTGATGACAAAAGGGGGAGTAAAAGTAAGGTCTGATGAATGCTCTTAAGTATAACAAAACATGCATCATTCATCTTGTATCACATATTTTTGAGTTGTTCTAATAGTCATTGATGTTCATTGCTACAATTATATCTGTTATTGGTACAATGATCTCAGCATCTGTTTCTCAATGGTTATTTAAATATATGCTCTGATACATGTATCTATTGTGCTTTCATGCAAATGCTTTGATACTTCAAAATATATCTGAGTATGTTGAATGTAACGCCCTAACTCTAATTAGGGGATTACTTACTAATTAAAGATTAAAAACTTCACCTGGAAAATTTTCTTAAATATAACAACCTTAAGACATAAATAAAACCTTGTTTAAAAGACCTGTTTGACTTGGAAAGAGATATTTCAAAGTCCCAAACATGACACTTATATCTATCAGAGTTTTAAAAGCAGAATAACTTTATCATTTACATCTCTTTTTATAAAATGACCACAAGATAAAACAAATATAACCTATACATTATTTTCTAATTGCAAAGGACTCATCCTAGAGATAAGGACTCTGACTCGTGATCCGGTGACTCAATGTCTTGCCGAGGGCGAGACCGAACACGCTTCGTGCTCTAAACCTCCTCCATCAAGTGTACCTGAAAACAACGCCCCAACGGTGAGTTTATAAAACTCAGTAACATAGACTTAGAAGAAAAATGCTTTTACCGTTGTTTCCAGCCATATGCGTATGCTACGTATGGAAAATCCTCCCTGACAACATATACTTAACATATACTAAAACTATGGCCTAATCTTAACATCATCTTCATTCATTCAGTCAAACTCAAACATAACTTGCTTCAAGAGCATTCATTTGCAAGGTAACATAATTCATACACATAACATACAATCACATAATTCAAATCAAACATAATGGGCCTCTTTGTAAGTCTTTTATCGCAACACCCGGGTTACTGGACTTTATTGTCCAGCCCAGTGGCTTACCCCACTGGTGAGCCCGCAATGCCACATCACGTAATTCGTAATACAAGACATCAAATCTTATTCGTCATACATCATAGCATAGGCATCCTCAATCTTTTAAGAAAACTCACTAGGTAGTTAAGCGTGAGAAACTTAACCACACCAGTTTAAAAATTTTGATACGGCAGTCAGAGCTCGGTGACCACGGTTAGACGTCTCTTTAAACCGCGAATACCGTATCCTAGCCTTTCAAATAGAAAGGACTTACTAAAACAGTTTGGGTCTCACCCACATATATGTGGCCCATGATAGCTAGCCTTTAACGGGAAACATGGTATTTCTCCAGACATAGACTATCCTAAGATTTGGATGCTATGTTATAATGTAAGTGATTCCTTCATCCTTCACAAATGGATAGGAGAATCAAATCATAATTTCCAGACCATAGAAAAATCAAAGTCAAGCCAAGGAAATAGGCAAGCACATCATAACTAAACATTCATATGCACTCAAAAGATAATATAACAATAAGTTGTACATTGCCATTATGTAAGCATGTGTCAAACTCATTAGCAATTTTATTAATTCACAGTATAGAATAGAGTAGCATTATCTAGCACCACAAGTAGTACTTATGTTATCTTTAGTAAAAACTTGTTATATCGTGTTTTGGTTCACATATCATTCAACGTTAGCAATATAGTAACTTACTATACGTTAAAGTTGATTAACCCACTGGTTCTAGAAACAGAGGCTATGTACACACTACATTACTTAATTATAACACCGTTGCTTAATATGCACACATGCGTATACGACAGCATACAGATACGCACATATCACAGACAATGTATCAGATCACTATTGAATTGTCACGTGTGTTGCATGCGTTGTTTATTAGTACAATGTAATCGACTACACACGTCTGGGATCGTTGTCAATTCACAGAGGATGCAATATTATATATTACATTAGTTACATATTTATACAGACAACATACAACATTCACGCATGTTCATACAAAAACAACAACATAGTAAGTGAATATATAGTTTCTCTAGATTACATACTTAAATTTCCAGAATAAATATTCTTATTATTAAACTGTAATATAACAACAACAACATCAACAATAATCCTCACACCTAGGACAACACACACAAGATTAAATTCATCATATGTCATTCATTGTACCTAAAATAAGTGTCTTGGAGCCCAAACTCATACAAATGGGCTAGCTCGGGTGCCGAGCCATTTCAGAATCGAATTCATACATTTCATCAAACATAGCAATCACATAAATAATCCGAGTGAGGCTCGATGGAGCTCACAACAGAACAAATATCAAACATTGGTTTAGGGGTTGGGCAGCAGTCAACCCTATTTCAGTCAAACCCCATACAATACCATTCAGTATGACTAATAAGCTAATTATTGAACTAATAAAATTAATAATAAAACCTAGCACACTCTAAGGGAGGTTTTGGGGGAAGTCTATGTTACCTGAGCAACCCCAAGTTAGGGATTTCAATTCCAAAAATCCTCTTTCTCCTTCTTCCTTCACTTTGAGTTCAGAATCATCATCCTCAACACTTAGAAGCCACATGCAAGCCTCTTTTCTTCTTGCCCAAAAACCCAAACCACCATTAAAGCTTGAACCAAGCTTCCAATCTTCACCTTCTTCTTCATTCTGAACCATTTGAGTCATGGATGCTTGCTTTACTTCCATTTTCGAGCTCCCTTCTTCTTCCCTCTCTCTCGGTCTCTCTCGACTTCTCTGTCTCGGTCTCGGTCCCTCTCTCTCACTCACGGCCTTCTTCTCCTTCTTGTGACCGGCGTGCCACCGCGCCACCACCACCAGGGCCGCCACGCCCTTCATTCCCTTCCTTCTTCTCTCGATCGCACTGCCTCTTCTTCTCTTCTCTCTCGGTCGCGTTCTGCTTCAGCTCGCCGTGAAGGGTGGTGTGGCACCACCAGGCCCTCGTCGTCGCCGCCCAGGCTGCCACGGCCTCCACCTTTTTCTCCTCCCTTCACCGTCGCCCCTCATCTTCTTCCTTCCCTCTCTTCTTCTTCTTTCTTTTCTTTCCCTTTTCTCGATTTTTGCTTCATTTCTTCTTTCTTACGCTTTGTGGCTGTTTTGCTTGAGTGAAGGAGGGAGTATTAGGGTTATGAAAGGGTACTAAGGTGGGTTTAAGTGGAACATAGTGTATGGTGGGACTTAGGTCTAAAATTAATTAAAAATCTTGCAAACAAGCCCTTAATAAACCTCTTAATCTAACCTTTGGTTTCTAATAACATCTTGAGTAATTTTAATCAATTAAAACTACTCCTAATTAATTAGTCCCATAATTCCTAAATCATTGGGTACAATTACTATTTTACCCCTTTGGTTCCAAATTGGTTTTAAATTACTAAATTAAGGCTATGAACTATTTTTAATCATCGGGATTAAACCCCTTTCTCACTTAGAATTCCTAATAATTAGGCTTAGGGAATTTGGGATGTTACATTGAACTCAGGGGGAGACCCTTAAAATTATTTTTGAAACTAAATTGTTCATCAACCTTGAAAATTTTTCATCATCAAAATGGAGAAGATTATTCGATCCTAAACGATTGAGAAGTCTAGACCCTCATTAATTTTGATGATAACAAAGTATTTGCAAGTGAACAATTCAACTTCTAATAAGTCTTGAAGTGTGTAGGTATTAAAATCATTCATGTTTTATGACTCACTCAAGCAAGAAGAAGAATTTTCACAAGAAGATGAATACATTCCTATGTGTCTGCATCCTGTTCACTCAAGCATCTTGTTATATGCACTCTTAGCGAGCGTTCGGAAGTGTAATTTTATGACACGTGGTTACTTAATTGCTGCGAGCATCCGTTTTGATTTCTGAGCAAGTATCTGGTTTTTTAATGAATCACGTGATGATCACGTTTATTCTCTCTGGCCTCAGCTTTCCTGGAACGAAATTCGAATTTGATTTTATGCGCTCAATTTGTTGTACGAGGTATCAAAGGTGACACCTTTAGAATAAGACAAATTCGTACAAGGCGATTGTGTGAAAAGCAGATAGTACCATAACGAAATATGTACTATTCTGATATTCTCCAAAAAGGAAGAAAAGGACGTAATTTCAAATTATCTTACCCAATGATTTGGAGATGAAATATCTATAACGGTAGTATCCTCAAGACTCCTATAAATACCTCAACGTCTTCATTGAAGAAGGTGGCTAGAAACTACATTATGAAAAAGCTATTACTCAAGTGAGCAATCAAGTTTCGTGCCAAGTTTCTGGAAACCAAGAACTGAACTTCAGCATCTTATATTCTTTCTTTTAGAAAGCTATTGTTTTGAGCTTAAGTTTTTATCCTCTCGGTGAGAGTTATTTGATTGTATTCTAAACATCTTTGTGAAAGTTGTATTGCCTAGTTACAGGCTTGATTTCTCAAAGGCTCGATCGTACTAAGTCGTTTTGAGAAGTTAAGAGTATCGTCAAGTTTGTGACAGTAGAATACTCTTAAGGAATTTGTAATATGTTGATTATAGTGAAAATCCTTCAGGAACGAAGGGACTAGACATAGCTACTAGTTTGGTGGTGAACTAGTATAAATCTCTATGTCTCTTGCTTTACTGCTTTACATTTACTTTTGTCTTGCAAAGAAAAACAAGTTTTTATAAACACATTTCCAACGTCTGGTTATATTTCTGCATCCGATAACAAATAGTTTTCAAAACAAAGCGTTTTTATCTTAAAGTTAAGGAAAAGTTTTCAACATAATTCAACCCCCTTCTTGTGTTCACATTCAATGTGAAGATAAATCCTGTGGGGGGAGTTCAGTGTCGTCATTAATTCTTACGGGAATAGTGCCAGACTGTTGTATCCTATGGGAGGACCAGCCGATGAGCCCATTGGTATGGCTATTTGTGATATTCCGAAATCATGTGCACTGGCATGTAGTTGCATCAATAGGGAATTATGTGGATCCTTATTATGTTACTTTTTGAATGCTAATGACATGATTATTTCTAAATGTTGAAGAATATTTGTTTCTTATTATATTCTATTTGTATAATATGATTTGTTGTTGTATATGTTGTTGTTATTACGTATGTTTTATATAAGAAGATGACCCTTGCCCGTGGTTCTTCAATTAATGAATGTAATCCAGATGATGAAGACTGCAGAGTGTTCGGGACTGCTAACAAGTATGGTTGAGAATAGTCCTATCTGGCTGTCTGCTTTGTGTGACTGTTTGGTAAACTTACTAGAGGGTCTAGTAATGTGTCGACCAGCTATAGGATGTTTAATGTATTAATTATAATGTCGTATTAAGTATATTATATTTCCAAGACTTGGATCATTTTGTGTAAAATGATTATTTAAAGTTATTTGCATGGTTGCTATAATCTGATTATGTGGTCTTAAATTATTTATCACCTTTCGAAAATGTTGCAATACTCTGACTGTTACTTTGAAAGAAGTTTGAAAAAAAAAATAGACCCGCACTTTTTTTAAAACCATAAAAGCAGAGTATCTCATTTTCAAAAGCATTTGAACTTTCAAGAGTTATAGTTAGTTTAGTAACGCTCTGGAAACAGGGTGTTACAATCGTGGTATCAGAGCAATTTGGTTTTAATCGGACTGTGAGTTGGGTAGCTATAGCTGGTCAAGTGTCGGGTTTTGAAGAGAATAGATTGTTGGGAGTCAAATTGTGTTTGTGTTTTATTATGAGTCAAATTGTGCTTGTGTGTTTAGCTTGTTCCTCAAATGGAGTAACTCTGCTTGTAATTGATTGAATTGTTTCTTAATTGAAACAATGTGTGCTGACAAACAAAATTGTTGTGGGGTTTGGACTCGGTTATAAGAACTTATAGGAATCCAATAACTACGAGATGAATGATTCTTTCTGATGGAGCTGGAGATCTAAAGATGAATTAAGAAACCGAAGATATGGTAGGGATAGTAGTTGTTGTTGCTCAACAGACTGCTACGAAGAATCATTGTGACCTGCTAGGACAGCAGGGAGAAGAGCAAGCTGCAGAGACTAAATGATTGGTTGACCTTTGTCACCATGAACCTCTTAAATCATTGGGGGAAATAAGAGAGATATTCAGGAATCTGTGCTGCCTTTGGAAATTCAGGAATTTCAACCACTGAAGGATAAGTGTAGAGAAGTTGAGACCATGGAAAATCAGAGTTTCAATGGTGACAACAACATTGGAGGGTTAGTTAAACAGAATAGATTCAAATCAAGAACAAGGTGGTAAACACCAGGAGAATCTCTCTCACCATTCTTAGGAGGACCACCGATGTAACGACCCGTTTCCGGACCGCTACCGAGCTCAACTTACCGAGCTCAACTAAACCTGTATGCGATGCGTTTTAAAACGGTACTCTTGTGCCTTTTAAAAAAATTACGGTATATTTTTTTTTTTATCCAGCTAGTGCACATCAGAGTAATTACAACTTTTCGAAACATGGTGCAACTAAGACACAAGACTTAAATTCTAATAAAACATACATGCATAATATACATATATACCACTCGAAATGATAATGTATACAAAATACAGAGTAGTAAATGTACAAAGAAATACACCTAAGGTATGACGACTTCAAGAGAGCAATCATACCCTGGGGGTACTTCCGGCAGACTCCCACGCAGGGGGCTACTCCAAAAGTAAACCGCCAGTCTACCCTGTAATAACAAAACATAACCGGCCCAACTGGTCACAACCACTATACACAAAAACATAGACAAAGCAATTCACGACAAGTAGAGGTCGTCGCCCGGATCCTCGTCGCCATCATCTGCTGTCGAGTTCCCTGCGCCCTCGACCTCGCCTGGGTAACCATCATGGATTGAAGGCACCACGGGAAAGGGTCAACTTCTCAACAAATCAAGATAATCCAGGCATAAAGAAATAAGTAAACAACAAAGTATAACATTCACCAAACGTGACTCAACCATCTCACTCTAGACTCGACTCAACTCGCTATCCATTTCCTCTCGACTCGACACTTTTTCCGGAATGCACACGCCGTACCGTATGCTGGAAAGTCCAGCCGAAGCCTTGGGATCTTCGCTCTCCCTAGGACAATCAACTCAGGTCCCATAGCGTGGCGACGCTTAGAAGTCCCCATAAACGGAAAAGGGGACCTAGCACCCTCTCCGCTATCCGGGTCGCAACTTCAAACGCCAACGACTCGCTAAGCTCTCTCACTCAATGAACAATTAGCATACGATATTCAAAGAATTATACGCAAGATATTCAACCGCATGTCAAATAAAAGCGGGCTCAACATGAAGAAACGCAATTCAACAGCAATACACAATTCGTGGCATATATTCAATCATATCACAACACTTCAAGCTCGACACAAATCAAGGAATCCATACATAGGAATATAACAATAAAAATCCTAGAATGTCTAGAAGTGCCCTTACCGAACTCCAAGCTACGCGTCTACGCTGTCCTCAATCGAGCTCGACAACGACCTCGACACGTACCGTCCTCAATCTGGATCCCACTGCTCCCACGTCTTTAGGTTCGCTCTCCCGTACACCTCGATTCGGAAATCACACGATCTCGGGAATCAGACTTCCTAATACAAGCACAACTTAGTTCCATCTATGGGTTCTAATAGCACTTAGCTCTCATTACCCCAATCTTAACTACAACCCAAGTAAATATTAAAACTCAAGAACTTAAACAAATACAACAAGAATTCAAGCATTACAAATTAACTCCTTTTCTCTAATAATTTTATTAAAACTTCTTTCATACATATCATCAGACAAAGCCATTTTTCCTAAGTATTAACTCAAGCTTAAAATCAAGTAGCATATTAAGCACAAATTAATCAAAATCTAAGTTTATGTTTTCTGAAAAATATTTTCATCATGAAGAAGAAAACCTATTAATATGACATGATTTGGAAGCATAAAAACTAGCTAAAATGGAGGGAAGAAGTGGCGCTAAACAGTAGCATGAAGGAAGAGAAAATTCTGTTTTTCATAGCTCAAATGATGATCAAGATGATGATATATGTAGAGGAGATGATGAGGAACAAGATTGATGAAGAAGGTTTGTGCAAAGACTCAATAAAATCCAAGGTTCTTCGATGGAAGTTTGGAGAGGAAGAGGAAACTTAGAGAAGAAGAAAGAAGAAAAGAGAAAGTGAGGGTTGTGAGGGGCTGATCGTGATATACAGCTGGTAAAGAAACCATTTAAATGAATTTTTCTTTTTAAAAAAAAAACACAAATAAGTGACGTGTAACTACTGTTATGAGATGCTAATCCCATCAATCATTCTACCCATCTAATCTCTCCTCTCTCATGATTACCCTCTAATCTACAGGTTAAAGATCTAAAAACACAGCGACGAGAACTGCAAACCGATAATATAAATTTATAAATATTACAAACAATATAATCATTAACGCTAAATAACGTTCGTAAAAATACGAGTGTTACAGTCTCGACACGAGGTCGATCAGGGTACTTGTGCAAGCGCACAAGGCTCTAACACGAGTTCGTGCACGCGGCCTCCTCAGTTCAACATGCGACCTCCTCAGCTCGGTACGCGACCTCATCAGCTCGACATATGACCTCGGCACGCGATCTTGGCACGGGATCTCGACACGAGGTCTTGGTACGAGGTCTCGACACGAGGTCGGTCTCGTCATCAGGTGTTACAATCTCTCCCTCTAAAAAAATTTCGTCCTCGAAATTGCAAATAAGATTCTTACCGCGGAAAAGTTCAGGGTACTGAGTCTTCATCGTCTCCTCCAGCTCCCAAGTCGCATCTCGGTCTTACGATCCCACACTACTTTGACAAGTTGAATCTCTTTGTTCCGCAACTGTTTGGCTTTCCGGTCAACGATCCTTGCTGGTGATGCTTCGAAGGATAAGTCGTCCCTCAGTTGAATCACATCCGGTTCGATGACATGAGAGGGGTCGGAAATATATCTCCGCAATTGTGAGACGTGGAAGACGTCATGAATGTTTGACAAGAAGGGTGGCAGGGCAATCTGATATGCCATAGACCGATACGACGCAGAATCTGGTAAGGTCCAATAAATTTAGGGGTAAGTTTCTTGGACTTGATCGCTCGACCAACTCCAGTAGTGGGGGTGACTCTAAGAAATACATGTTCTCCTTCTTGAACTCTAGCGGTCGACGCCCTTGGTCGGCATAACTCTTTGTCGGCTCTGCGGCGTTCGCATCCTATCTCTCGATCAAACGGATCTTCTCCGTAGTCTGCTGGATCATATCTGGTCCCACAACAGAACGCTCGCCATCTTGGTACCAACAAAGAGGCGTTTGACATTTACGTCCATACGGTGCTTCAAAAGGTGCCATTCCAATACTCGCATGGAAGCTGGTATTGTTGGTGAACTCCACCAATGGTAAGACGTCGTCCCAACTTCCTCGGTCATCTAAGGTACACGCTCGCAACAAATCTTCAAGCGATTGGATCGTTCTCTCAGTCTGACCGTCAGTTTGGGGATGATATGCCGAGCTAAGCCTGAGCTCGGTTCCCATCGCTTCTTGCAATTCCCTCCAAAAATGAGACGTGAACTTCGGATCTCGGTCCGACACGATTGAAGAGGGTATACCATGAAGTCGCACTATCTCCGCGATGTAGATCTCGGTCAGCTTTTCCACGTGGTACGTCGACCTCACTGGCAAGAAATGAGCAGATTTGGTCAATCGGTCGACGATCACCCAAATCGAATCATTCTTCTTCTGCGTCTTCGGCAAACCTACAACGAAATCCATGGAGATACTGTCCCATTTCCATACTGGTACGTCAAGCGATTGTAGCATTCCCGCTGGTCGTTGGTGCTCCACCTTCGCTTTCTGACACGTTAAACACGAAGCTACGTACTCAGCCACTTGCTTTTTCATTCCGGACCACCAAAAATGCTTCTTCAAGTCTTGATACATCTTCGTAACTCCTGGATGAATACTAAAGTTGCTCTTATGCGCTTCGTCAAGTATTAACTTTCTACTCCGCTCACGTTAGGTACACACACTCGGCCATTGCACCTTAAAATGTTGTCGCTCCGACTTTGAATTCGCCGCTTTCCACTTGCGCTTATCAATCGTATCTTCTCTTGCGAAGTTCGTCATGAACCTTTGGTCTCGATCTCGCCCAATAATCTGTTAGAAATGGTAAGCATACCAAATCTCACTTCCGGTGAAACTTCCACACTCAACTTCAAGTCTCGGAACTTCTCGAGCATCTCCAACTCCTTGATCATCATTCTTTGAGGTTAAACGCTATTTCGCTCAATGCATCCGCTACTACGTTAGCCTTAGGGATGGTATTCCAACGTAAAGTCGTAGTCCTTGAGAAATCTGTCCATCTTCGGCCGCATGTTGAGCTCTTTCGATCGAGCAGTACTTCAAGCTCTTGTGATCGCTGAAAAACAGTAAGAGTGCTCCCATAAAGGTAGTGTCTCCATATCTTCAGCGCAAAAACCACTGCTTCCAACTCCAAATCGTGAGTAGGGTAGTTTCTCTCGTGAATCTTAAGCTGTCTTGAAGCATACGCTACCACTTTCCGATGTTGCATCAGCACGCATCCCAAACCCTGGTGTGACGCATCTCAATAAACCTCGTAAGGCTCTTCTGGTTGAGGCAAAATCAACACAGGTGCTGTCGTCAAGAGCTCCTTCAGTCTTTGAAAACCGGATTCACGCCTCACCCAGGCAAAAGGTTGATCCTTCCTCGTAAGCCGTGTAAGAGGCGCGACAATCTTCGAGAAACCTTCAATGAATCTTCGATAATAGCCTGCTAAGCCAACAAAACTCCTGATATCAGTGACTGTCCTCGACTGTTCCCACGCTAGCACAGCTTCAATCTTAGTTGGATCCACAGCTATCCCTTCTTTGGAAATCACATGTCCAAGAAAATTCACCTCTTCAAGCCAAAATTCACACTTCGAAAGGTTGGCATAGAGTTGCTTCTCTCGTAATATCTGCAATACTCGGCGTAGGTGTCCTCCATGCTCTTCTCTGTTCCTCGAGTAGATCAGGATGTCGTCGATGAACACTACTACAAACTGATCCAAGAACGAATGGAAAATCCTGTTCATATAGTCCATAAACACAGCTGGCGCATTTGTCACTCCAAACGGCATCACCAAATACTCGTAGTGACCATACCTAGTCCTGAAAGCTGTTTTGGGGACATCTTCCTCCTTCACGCGAATCTGATGATAACCAGACTTCAAATCTATCTTGGAAAAGATCGCCGCTCCACGAAGTTGATCCATCAAGTCGTCAATACGGGGTAACGGATACCGGTTCTTCACAGTAACCTTGTTGAGCTCGCGGTAGTCCACGCACAACCTTGATCGTCCATCCTTCTTCTTAACCAACAACACTGGAGCTCCCCACGGTGACACGCTCGGTCGTATGAATTGCTTTGACTCCAAGTGTTCGATCTGGGACTTCAGTTCTTTCATCTCGGCAGGAGACATCCTGTATGGCGCTTTGGAAATCGGTCCTGTTCCTGGAATCAACTCGATGGAGAACTCGACCTCTCGCACTGGTGGTAACCCTGGCACGTCTTCGGGGAAAACGTCCACAAAGTCACACACCACTGGTACATTCTTCACTTCGATCTGCTGGAAAACTTCTGAACTAGCCAGATACATGTATTCTCTAGTTCCTTCTTGCAAAGAAACTCCAATATGTTCAGTAGAAAGATAATTGGAGACTCCAAGGTCTGGGAAAATTACGCTTTCACGGCACACCCAAGAGGACATGGTGGTGTGACAACCAATCCATCCCGAGGATGACATCTAAGCCCTTAAGAGGCAAACAAACCAAATTGACCACAAACTTTCTACTCTGAATAACCACTACACAATTAAGACATGCAGTGTTTGTGACTAAGGTTTTAGCAGCTGGGGTTGTAACTACCAATTTGAGCAGTAAAGCGATCCACAGTCAAGTTCAAATGGTTCACACAATCAGAGGAAATAAAGGAATGGGTTGCACCCGAATCAAAGAGAACGGATAAGGATTTACCCTCAATCTCACATTCACCTTGAATAAGATCATCAGCTCGCTCTGCTTCCTCACCGCTCATGCAGAAGACTCTGCCTTTAGCTACCTGACGCTTCCCTTTGGCCTTTGCCGCAAGCATTGCCGGTTCAGCTTTAGGTGTGGGACAATCCTTGGCAAAATACCCGACACACATATCCCGACACAGTGACCAGTCCAAAATTCCTATACACAGCCCGGTCAGAACCGAACTGCTCTGATACCAACATTGTAACGACCCGTTTCCGGACCGCTACCGAGCTCAACTTACCGAGCTCAACTAAACCTGTATGCGATGCGTTTTAAAACGGTACTCTTGTGCCTTATAAAAAAATTACGGTATATTTTTTTTTATCCAGCTAGTGCACATCAGAGTAATTACAACTTTTCGAAACATGGTGCAACTAAGACACAAGACTTAAATTCTAATAAAACATACATGCATAATATACATATATACCACTCGAAATGATAATGTATACAAAATACAGAGTAGTAAATGTACAAAGAAATACACCTAAGGTATGACGACTTCAAGAGAGCAATCATACCCTGGGGGTACTTCCGGCAGACTCCCACGCAGGGGGCTACTCCAAAAGTAAACCGCCAGTCTACCCTGTAATAACAAAACATAACCGGCCCAACTGGTCACAACCACTATACACAAAAACATAGACAAAGCAATTCACGACAAGTAGAGGTCGTCGCCCGGATCCTCGTCGCCATCATCATTATCGAGTTCCTCGCGCTCGACCTCGCCTGGGTAACCATCATGGATTGAAGGCACCACGGGAAAGGGTCAACTTCTCAACAAATCAAGATAATCCAGGCATAAAGAAATAAGTAAACAACAAAGTATAACATTCACCAAACGTGACTTAACCATCTCACTCTAGACTCGACTCAACTCGCTATCCATTTCCTCTCGACTCCGCACTTTTTCCGGAATGCACACGCTGCATCGTATCTTTGGAAAGTCCAGCCGAAGCCTTGGGATCTTCGCTCTCCCTAGGACAGTCAACTCAGGTCCCATAGCGTGGCGACGCTTAGAAGTCCCCATAAACGGAAAAGGGGACCTAGCACCCTCTCCGCTATCCGGGTCGCAACTTCAAACGCCATCGACTCGCTAAGCTCTCTCACTCAATGAACAATTCGCCGCATACGATATTCAAAGAATTATACGCAAGATATTCAACCGCATGTCAAATAAAAGAGCAGGCTCAACATGAAGAAACGCAATTCAACAGCAATACCCAATTCGTGGCATATATTCAATCATATCACAACACTTCAAGCTCGACACAAATCAAGGAATCCATACATAGGAATATAACAATAAAAATCCTAGAATGTCTAGAAGTGCCCTTACCGAACTCCAAGCTACGCGTCTACGCTGTCCTCAATCGAGCTCGACAACGACCTCGACACGTACCGTCCTCAATCTGGATCCCACTGCTCCCACGTCCTCGGGTTCGCTCTCCCGTACACCTCGATTCGGAAATCACACGATCTCGGGAATCAGACTTCCTAATACAAGCACAACTTAGTTCCATCTATGGGTTCTAATAGCACTTAGCTCTCATTACCCCAATCTTAACTACAACCCAAGTAAATATTAAAACTCAAGAACTTAAACAAATACAACAAGAATTCAAGCATTACAAATTAACTCCTTTTCTCTAATAATTTTATTAAAACTTCTTTCATACATATCATCAGACAAAGCCATTTTTCCTAAGTATTAACTCAAGCTTAAAATCAAGTAGCATATTAAGCACAAATTAATCAAAATCTAAGTTTATGTTTTCTGAAAAATATTTTCATCATGAAGAAGAAAACCTATTAATATGACATGATTTGGAAGCATAAAAACTAGCTAAAATGGAGGGAAGAAGTGGCGCTAAACAATAGCATGAAGGAAGAGAAAATTTTGTTTTTCATAGCTCAAATGATGATCAAGATGATGATATATGTAGAGGAGATGATGAGGAACAAGATTGATGAAGAAGGTTTGTGCAAAGACTCAATAAAATCCAAGGTTCTTCGATGGAAGTTTGGAGAGGAAGAGGAAACTTAGAGAAGAAGAAAGAAGAAAAGAGAAAGTGAGGGTTGTGAGGGGGCTGATCGTGATATACAGCTGGTAAAGAAACCATTTAAATGAATTTTTCTTTTAAAAAAAAACACAAATAAGTGACGTGTAACTACTGTTATGAGATGCTAATCCCATCAATCATTCTACCCATCTAATCTCTCCTCTCTCATGATTACCCTCTAATCTACAGGTTAAAGATCTAAAAACACAAATGATTTAGAACTGCAAACCGATAATATAAATTTATAAATATTACAAACAATATAATCATTAATGCTAAATAACGTTCGTAAAAATACGAGTGTTACAGTCTCGACACGAGGTCGATCAGGGTACTTGTGCAAGTGCACAAGGCTCTAACACGAGTTCGTGCACGCGGCCTCCTCAGTTCGACATGCGACCTCCTCAGCTCGGTACGCGACCTCATCAGCTCGACATATGACCTCGGCACGCGATCTTGGCACAGGATCTCGACACGAGGTCTTGGTACGAGGTCTCGACACGAGGTCGATCTCGTCATCAGGTGTTACAACCGAGGCCAGTACTACCCTGTGGCTCAAGTTTCAGAAAATGGAGAATGTAGAAAGACCGAGCCTACTGTCAACAACGTTTGGACTATAAAGTCAATCACTAAAGGACATGTCTATTCATTAAGTGGAACGGAGAGCCCATCAACTGAAAAGCCCATTCTAGGGAACTTGACACAAAGGAATTATGAATGGATAGAGATTTGGAAGAGGGATCACCTGTAAGAGACGTTATTACTATTATTGTTTAGTATGATCTTTGGTGTATTAGTGGTTTTAAGTATAGACAACATAAGTGTTTGATCTTTGATGTATTTTGATATGGTACTAGATTTGAAAATTCAAAATATCTTATAATTTTGAAATTGTGACATGTTTGCCACTAACATCTGCGTTTTCGCAGTAGTTTAATTTAGTACTTTGTGATTATATGTGGTTTATTGTGTAATTGTTTATTTATTGGGAGCGTATTCATATTTTCCAATAAAACTATTATACGCAATTATTTTCTAGCGGGTGTTAATTAAATGCCTTATGATAATTTAATTTACGTGATTTATCGCCTATCGAGCAATCGATAACGCGAATTCCCCGACACTGCGATTATTGCAATGTCGAGTCCTAGTTGACTCAGTCAAATGGAATCTAGAGGGTTAGTCAGAGTTGTTGGTGGGGGTATGGTGGTGGTATAGTGCTTGATGAGGTGTCGAGCTAGTATTGGGTAGTACTTAAAAATGTTTAGCCAACCTTGTCCTTATTTCCTTGAATAATGGAAGACTAGCAAAGACAAGGACTTGGAACAAGATTTTTGTGAGTCTTTTCCCTTCATTTCTTTTTATCTTTGACCGGCCACTTTAAGTTAATTTTTTTTTTGAGTCATTCTTTTAAATACATTGTCGGCCACGCTTAAAAGGATAAAAAGAGGGAGTAGTTTGTTTTTATTTAGTGTTAGTGAGGGTGGGGAGAAAACCTAGATTCCCTTCCTTCTTCCTCCTCTTGTGCACTGTGAGCAAGTCATGCTTAAGAGACTTCCATTTTTCTTCAATCTTCCTCCTATATTATGCTAAGCCGTGTGGTGGTGAGCTGTATGAAAGATCTTGAGAAGTTTAGAGAGTTGTATTTCTTTGCATTTTCTTTAGTTGAGCCGTGAGTTTGAGGGAGATATTTGGAGTTATTTTCCTCTTTCATTTCCTTAGTTTGAGCCGTAAGCCTTGAGATGATTTTGGAGGAGGATTCTCCTCTATATCCTGGGTATTTGTGGTTGATGTTGTTGTTGATATTGTGGTTGGTGATTGTGAGAAATCTTCTTTCCTTTTGATTTCTTAAAACCGCGCATTCTTGGAAGATTTTAGGTGAGTATTTTAGTTGTTTTGCTTTCAATTTTTGTGTTATTGTATATGATCTTGTTGATAATGATTTAGTAGCAAAGGTTTTCATTCCTTTTGTGGTATAAAAACCGTGAGTTATTTTAGAAATAAATAAATAAATAATGATTTCAAGGTTTTCTAGTTGATCTTTTGTTGAAAAATGTTTTGATCTTGTTTTGGTTGGAAAACCAAGTTCTATGTGTGTGTAGTGTTGAAGCAAATTTTTTTGCTTTGGTGTTAATTTTGGGGAAACACCCCGTGACCACATATGGAGATTTGTGAGGTTAGATTTCAATTTTTCCTAATTTAAACCCTCGATGATTTTGTGTTTGTGGAGATTTAGGAGTTGTTGATAAGAGTTTTAGTGTTAATCTTTTGTTTGAAAAAGCTTATGTGTGAGTTAGAATGGTTTTGAAAAATGAATCTTTGAGTGGTGTAAGCCGTAGGGTTCCTTGAGAAAAAGAAAAAGGAATTCAAGTTTTAACATTTGGTTGTTAGTAATTTTGTTGCTGTTGGTGTATAAGATATTTTTTAGAGAAGTTTTGATTTAAAAGAATTTTAAAGAGAAGTGAGTTGTTGATTTAAATTGTAGATTTAGTTTTAATCTTTTAATTGAAGTGGTTTTGATGTTTTAAGACAACGAGAACCTAATCTCAAAGGAATTTTAGTGTCCATGGGAATAGTTGAGTCATAAGAGAAAAGTTGTGTTTTGTTAGTTCTTTGTTTTGATGTTGTTCTTAGGAGATTTGAGTTGTTTTTAGGAAAAATGTTTGATTTGAGAAAAGGTTTTTAATCTTTTTGAAGTTTTAAGTGGTTTTTGTATTTTGATGTGAGTAACTGTTGTTATGGGAGTAATTATATTGGGAATGTTCTTGGTGATAGCGTGTAGCCATTATTATGTTCGTGATCGTGGGTGGGCAGAGATCGTGGTTTTGGATTACAGCGTTAGTTGTAACACCCCATTTTCGGAGCGCTACTGGACAATCTAATCTAATGCTGAAAACCTTTTATGCTTATATGCTTTCAATAAAAAGTACTCTTCTGTATTTCGCAATGAAAAATAGGAGTGAATTTTTTTTTCCTTTTTCTTTCTTTTGAAACCCTTTTCAAAAATGAGATGTAAAGAGTACTACAATTTTCTAAATGATGCCAAATCAGTCTTTTGCAAATATCAGAGTATATTACATCACAACGAATGCTTCACATACATAAAACATGACATATTCATTTCGCACTGAGGCGATGTTTTCTGAAAAGAGTAATTACAAAACAATAAGTAATTACGCAAAAAACAAAGACAATATCCTAGCTAAGCTGGCCAACAACTATAGAAAAATCATTCAGCGAATCAGAACACAAAGCACTCAGAGGAATCTTCCTCCACTGGCTCATTCTTCAATACTTCTGGGATAGATGAAATGGCAGCAGCAATGTGACACTCCATCTGGTAACATCCATAAGAATGTCCAATCCAACAACAATACAAGGGTAAATTGCTGGTCCACGAGTTTATCATAGGCTATGTCGCATGCAAACAATATATATATAATATGTAACACTCCGTTCTCGGAGCGCTACTAAACTAATATTTCTAGCAAAAGTTAACATATTTCAGAAAAGCGAAATATTCCACTTGCATGGTTCTCGAAAATGTGGTTCTATTTTTTTTTCTTTTAAAAACTTCTTTTAAAGAGCAATCAGAGTATTACAACGATTTCAGAAACATGACGGTGAATAAATAAAGACACCAAAATAATATCACATGAGCCATGCTCATAAATTTATTCTATCTTAGTACACTTAACAATTCAAGTCTTGTTTACACGATGCATTTTATTACAACATTATAATTAAAGACGTACGCACCCTATAGCTGGTCGACACACTACTACACTTACAAATCCTCTAGTAAGTTCAAACTAACACACAAAGCGGATAGCCAGATAAGACTATCCTCAGCTACACTTCTCAGCAACCTCGAACACTCTGTCGTCTTCATGATCTAGGTTGCAATCATTGATTGAAAGAACCATGGTCAAAGGTCAACTTCTTACACAAACAAATACAATAACAACAGCACGTACAGTAACAGATGTTATTATACAAATATAATAAAATCTGAAACCAAATATTCAGTACAATTAATGATCATTTCATTGACATTCAGAACAATCAATAAGGATGCACTTAAAACCCTATTGATGCCACTATAAGCCCGTGCATATGATTCCAGAATACCCTGCAATGGTCAATCGTTGGTAAGTCATGGTAAGTCCCAAATCGATACTTTTCCATGCTATGGGCTAGGTCTGAGATTGTCCTGACGACACTGAATCCGCTTCCTGGCACTATTCAGGTCTAGGACTCTCCTACTACCGGCTAACAACGATACTAAATCCCCTTACCGGCACTATCCAGATTGAAGTTACCATTATGCATGTCAATGCATTTCACATACTCAATTGAACATATCAACTCATATGATATTTCAAATATGGCATAATTAAATAAACATTTAATTACCCAACATAAGTATCAACAACATATATCTCAACACAGTTAAGCATACATGCAAGCACATCATAATATCAATTTCAGAATTACCAAAATCAAGCCATTCACAATAACTCGCATTTCAAATCATACTACACAATATCAAATATAGAATTTGAAGTGCCCTTACACTAACATATAAAAGCAATTATTCAACTCTAAGCAATATCTAGAAGAAGCCCTTACAGATTAAAGTTCCACGTTCATGCTAACGTCAAAGGCACGTCACGAACTTTCGCACGCACGTACTCAAGACCTCAACAAACCTAAGACAAAACCACTAAGTCTCAAAAAAATCTCTAAATCACCTGAAAATAACCCCTAGGTCATGGTTTGCAAACAAAACCCCTAGGGTACACAGTCCAAAAATTCTTTATATTAATACACACACCTAAAACACTAAAACCAAGTTAAAAATCATATCATATTTTAAATACTTACAACTTATTCAAATCTTCATAACTTTCTCAAAATTTTCTAACTACACTAGGAATGTTTTTAAAAATACTAAAAAATCATTTTATTTTAAATCTCAAAACCATAAAATCAATACAAAAATAAAATATTTTTCACACTAACATTTTCAAGGCTCCACCTTGTTCAAGAAATACAAAGATCTCTTTAAACATTAGGTGTTTCGCAGTATTAATCCATTAAATCAACACTTTAAACAACTTTAACTTAATTTCAATTTTCTAAAAATTCTCCTCTAAGTCATTGCTTGAATCAAGCTCTAGGAGTACCAAAAACTAAATTTTCAACAATAGCAACACTACATCAACTTTCAAAGCTTCCGAAATTAAACCAAGGGTTTCAAATAAATTTCTCCAAAAACCTCCTCCAGTTCATGGCCAATATAAGGCTCAAGGAGTATGAAATCTTAAATTTTACCTTGATCGAAACATTAACGACAACAAAAACAACTACAACATCAACTAAAAGTAAGATTCACGTGAGCAATCCTTTCTCTTTTTCCTTTCCTAATCCACGGCCTGGGGCCTCAAATCAAGGGAAAAAATTAGTCATTTTACCTCATGATCATTATCAAAAATATGGAAGGAAAATAGACATTAAAATAAAAGTTGAAACATAAAAATTCCATCCAAAAAAAATTGATGAACAGCCACGGTTTGAATTTTCGGCGCGGTGGTGCAATGTTCCGGCGCGGTGGTCGCCGGTGGGAGGTTCTCCGACCATGAAATTTCTTTGTGCGTTCTGTTGCGGACACCGTAGGGAATACGAATCTGGTCTTTATTTTTTGGTTAGGTGCTCACGGTGGCCGAAAAAAGGAGAGAGGGTGGCGGTCATGAATTTCTAGATCTGCCCGTTTTCATATAAAGGTGGGAGCTTTTGGTAGAGAATGATGAGCACATCACAGTGGTGGTCGTGGTTTGTTGAGACACTGCCGGAGATGGCCGAAAAACGAGCTCCAAGGAGAGACCCATTTTTGAAGTTGCTTATATCTGAAATCTAATCGGATAGATAGATATGGCTCGAGTAGAGGATGAAGAATATGTAGCTACTTTAGCCAAACGTCGCCACAGTTGGCCGAAAATTAAGAGAAAAGGTGTTGAGGTGGTGGTTCATGTGCGGTTAGAGAAGACAGAAATAAAATTTGCAGAAGAATGAAAAATCGGTGCTGTCCGTGTGAAGAAGAAAGAAGATGAGATATCTTTTTGAGGTAATGATTTGGTGGGTTTAAAAGAATAGGAGTGCACAATAGTCTAAGAATATAATGTGCTCCCACCGTTGGAAGGAAAAAAAAAGGAAAAGGGTTTTAGGTGAGAATTTGGTGGTTTTAAGTGATTGATGGTGTACCATAGGTCATAATTTAAAGGATGTGATTAAAAGAAGAAGGGTGTAAGATATCATAAGATAGGAACTACCAAATTCATCACCATAAGTTTGACACAGGCACCTAAAGCAAGATTCTAATCTAATTACCCAGTCTAAATATCTAATCCCTCTCTTCTCATGATTACCCCCTAATCCTAGAGTGTAGAGTGTAGTAAAAAAAATACAGCGTAGAGTAATCGCGTTACCGGTTAATTCTTTCGTCGATTAAATCGCGAAAATTAATTTACTTAAAAATTAATTCATCGCGTGATAATAATTTATTTGCAAATATAAAAACAATTGAAAACACTCAAGTATTATCACAATAAGCTACGTTTCAATTTTAATCGAAATCGGAGTTCGTTTTAAATTTTTTATTGCGGATAAAAATTACCCAGCAATTCAAAGTACGGCAAAAATTCGTTAGAATTATTTGACGAGGTTTGAACCATGAATTAATATTAAATATTAATTCTTAAATTAAATTTAATCTTGATTTAACTCAATCACTTTCTTAGTCAGCAAGAATACGTTTTACCGCGTTAAATAGAAAACTTATTTAAAGTTTATTTAATGAATTCACCTTAAAAGCAGCATACGTCTATGCTGTTTATTAATTTGAATTGACATCATAAATAATAATTATTTATAATGAATAAATTATCTAAAATAAGTCAAAATAATTTCCCGTACTCTCGGTAAATAATTGAGGTGATCAATCTCCACGACTTACTTTCAAGTATCTGAGGTTTTATTGCTAAACAATTTTTCTTAAAAATTGGGGTGTTACACTATTACCCCTCTTAAAATAGTTTCGTCCTCGAAACTACGCGGGTATTAAAATACGAAATTTACTTTACTCAAATCCATAAAAAATAATTTGCAATACATAGGCATTCACCAATACATATTAATATAAGTAGTACTATAATATGTATAGCTACATATTTAATATTACAAACACCTCACAGCATACAATAACAACAATTAACTAACTAACACTAAGTATACATATATATCACACAGAATTACGCATATAATATGATCCCCTAAACGAAGGAGTCCTTACGATCCACTTATGCTTTATTCCAGAGCCACGATCTCTGCTTATTCCCAATCACGATCCCGAACACGAACACGAACACGACTACCACTACGTGCGGTCATTACTGACATTACTACACGACACACACTTGACCATGATTGCACACATAAATTTTCAAAAATCTCTTAAAACTTTAAAAGATTAAAATTCTTCTCAATCAATCACTTTTTCTAAAACAGCACTCAAAATAAAAATTAAGTTTAATAAAACTCAACTTTTCCTTTAAGATTCAACCATTCTCATGGACACTAAAGTACCTTTGAGATTAGTTCCTCATTGTCCCAAAATCGTTAAACACATTTCAGCTCCAAGGCTGGCACTAGTTTTTACAATTTAAATCAACAACCCCACTCTTCTTTAAAATTCTTTTTAGATCAAAGCTTCTTCTAAAAAAAATCAACAATAAATTTACTAACCACTAAGTGTTAAAGATTGAAAATCCCTTTTTGTAATAATTTACACTTGAAAGATGCTAAAACAAAGTTAAAATAATATCTCTAAACACTTTACAATCTTTAAACAATAGAAAATTATTTTCTTTAAAAAACTTAGCACAAATACTGAGCTTCTAAAATAACTAATTAACAAGCATTACATATTAATCCAGTAAAACTTAGGTTAACAATTAAAATTACTAATTAACCTCATTGGTTTAATAAATTTAATACACAAATAAAGGTTTTGCACACAGATTTTCAAATCTTTTCTAGCAACAAAACTCACACCTAAATTAAAAGGTTTCAACACTAAAATCCTTTCCAATTCAATCAACACTTAACACAATTATACCAGAGCTTTTCTTTCTTACACTTTAAATAAATTAACCCAAAAACTTTAAATCCCTAAAATACTTTTCCTATCATAACTTGATTCAAGTTCAAGGAGTACTCTTAGCCAAACACAAAGTAACAATACTAAACCGAATACTCTTTAATACTAAATTGTCAAGACTCCACTTTAGTTTAGGAAAACAAGGGTTTCCTTCAACCTTAGTTTTTCATTGTCTTGAAACACAAATCAACTACTCAAAATTATTACAACTCTTTTCAAAATTCCCAAAACTTTGACATAATTAAACACACATAATTCAAGCCCAAGAACATAAAATTTTCCTTTTCATTTTTTCTTAAGACACCACCCACTCAAAATTTCATTTCTCAAACTCATTCTAACCCACACATAAACAATTTAACAAAAAGATTACCAATAAGACCTTTCTCTGCAACTTCTAATTTACACTAGACACAAAACCATCAAGGATTAAGTTAGAAAAATTTGAAATCAAACCTCCCACATAATATATGTGGTCACGAGTTCATACTTTAATTTATCAACAAACTTTCAAAAAAATTTCTTCAACATTACACACTTAAAGTATGGTTCTTCAATCACATACAAGATGTAGATATTTTTCAACATAAGATTAACTAGAAAACCTTTGAAATTTTTTCTTCAACAATACAGAAATTGAAAACAAAGAATTAGAATACTCACCAAGAGCTCCTCCAAGAACTCGTGGGTGTAAGACATCAACAGAAACAGAACATCAAAACTCTCAGAATTATTAGCATTAACAACAACAACCACATCAGCAAATAACAAGAAAATAATAGAGAATCTTCTTCCAAAATCATCCTAACATTCGCAGCTACCCAAGGGAGAAATGGAAGGAAATGTAACTCTCAAACTCTCCAAGTTTCTTAAGGTTCCTCACACACTCCAATCACCACAAGGTTTGGTATCACCTAAGGAATGAATTGAAGAAAAATGAGGGTCTGTTGGACAGAATGTGTCCGCGACACATATAAGGAAAAAGGAAGGAAGAATCTAGGCTTGTCACTCCCTTTCTATACCACCACTAAAACCAATGGTGCAACTAACTATTTCCCCACTTTTTCTTTTTAATCGTGACCGACCGTGTAGTGGAAGAATGACTCAATACTCCATTCTCTCTCTCTTGCCCAAGTTCTTATCACCTATCTACACTAAGGCTAAGATGTAGTATTCTCTACTCCACCCTATTGTGAGCAACAGACCGATCAAGTAGAGAAGGAAAATGGAGAATGGGCCATCCAAACATATGTGGTTCTTATCTAAAGGAAATCTCCTAAGATCTGGAAATCAGGACAATGTTTGGTAAAAAGTTAGGTACTACCTAATGCAAGCTACAAAACTCGCCATGTACTAAAACTACTACCCGCAACTCCCACTAAACCTCTAGGTTCCATTCAATTGAGTCAAATGGATTCCGCGTGAATTAAATTATCATAAGACATTTAACTAATGCTGGCTAGAAAATTACCGCGCATAATATTTTCATTGGAAAATAAGAATACACTCACAATAATAAACAATCACACAATTAATCACATATATTTACAGCAGTACAATGGTAGACTACTGCGAAAACACAGATGTTAGTAGTAAACATGTCACATTCACAAAATCATAAAATATTTTGATTTTCAAATCTAGTACATATCAAAATAATTCAAACATCAAACATTGTGGTTTATATCTATAACCACTAATATTCCAAAGATCATACTAAATAATAATAATAATAATAATAATAATAATAATAATAATAATAATAATAATAGTGTTTCCTTCAGACGATCCCTGAATCTCATCTCTTGTTTCCCGAAGGACTTAAGAGTTTCACGTAACAAAGTCAACCAATCCCACGGTCTTTGCAACTTGCTCTTCTCCCGGTTGTCCTAGCAGTTCACCTCGATTCTCTGTGACAATCTATTGAGCAACAACAACTATAGTCCCTGCTACCACTTAGCTATCCAAATCCTCCAAACCATGTCTGACATATCAGTTGTAACAGAAAGAATCATTTGTCTCTGAGGTACAGGATTCCCACAAGGTTTTACAACCTAATTAGAACCCCACAACAATTTTGTTTTGTGTGCTAACACACATTGTTTCAATTAAGAAACAATCCAAACAATTACAAGTATAGTTAATCTACTTGAGGAACAGCTAACATGCAAGCACAATTTAACTCATTATAAGACACAGTTTGGCCCCTAACAATCTATTCTCTACACAACCCGACACTTGACCAGCTATAGTTGTTCAACTCACAGTCCGGTTAGAACCGAACCTCTCTGATACCACCTTTGTAACACCCCGTTCCCAGAACGCAACTAAACTAATATTTCTAGCAAAAGTTAACATATTTCAGAAATACGAAATACTCTGCTTGCATGGTTACAAAAAATGTGGTTCTATTTTTTTTTCTTTTAAAAACTTCTTTTAAAAGAGCAATCAGAGTATTACAACAATTTCATAAACATGACGGTAAATAAATGAAAACACCAAAATAAAACCACAAGAGCCATGCTCATAAATTTATTCTATCATAGTACACTTAACAATTCAAGTCTTGTTTACACGATGCATTTTATTACAACATTATAATTAAAGCCGTACGCACCTTATAGCTAGTCGACACACTACTACACTTACTAATCCTCTAGTAAGCTCAAACTAACACACAAAGCTGATAGTCAGATAGGACTATCCTCAGCTACAGTTGTCAGCAACCTCGAACACTTTGTCGTCTTCATGATCTAGGTTATAATCATTGATTGAAAGAACCACGGGCAAGGGTCAACTTCTTACACAAACAAATACAATAACAACAGCACGTACAGTAACAGATGTTATTATACAAATACAATAAAATCTGAAACCAAATATTAGCACAATTAATTATCATGTCATTGACATTCAGAATAATCAATAAGGATGCACTTAATACACTATTGATGCAACTATATGCCAGTGCATATGATTCCGGAATACCCTGCAATGGTCAATCGTTGGCACGCCATGGTAAGCCCCAAAATCAATACTTTTCCATGCTATGGGCTAGGTCTGAGATTGCCTTGGCCACACTGAATCCCCTTCTCGGCAATATTCAGGTCTAGGACTCTCCTACTACAGGCTAACAATGATACTGATTCCCCTTCCCAGCACTATCCAGATCGAAGTTACCATTATGCATGTCAATGCATTTTACTTACACAATTGAACATATCAACGCACATGATATTTCAAATATGGCATAATTAAATAAACATTTAATTACCCAACATAAGTATCAACAACATATATCTCAACACAGTTAAGCATACATGCAAACACATCATAATATCAATTTCAGAATCCCCAAAATCAAGCCATTCACAACAACTAGCATTTCAAATCATACTACACAATATCAAATACTGAATTTGAAGTGCCCTTACACTAATATATAAAAGCAATTATTCAACTCTAAGCAATATCTAGAAGAAGCCCTTACAGATTAAAGTTCCACGTTCATGCTAACGTCAAAGACACGTCACGAAGTTTCACACGCACGTACTCACGACCTCAACAACCCTAAGACAAAACCACTAAGTCTCAGAAAAATCTCTAAATCACCCGAAAATAACCCCTAGGTCATGGTTTGCAAACAAAACCCCTAGGGTACACAGTCCAAAAATTCTTTCTATTAATACACACACGTAAAACACTAAAACCAAGTTAAAAATCATATCATATTTTAAATACTTACAACTTATTCAAATCTTCATAACTTTCTCATAATTTTCTAACTACACTAGGGATGTTTTTAAAAATACTAAAAAATCATTTTATTTTAAATCTCAAAACCATAAAATCAATACTAAAATAAAATATTTTTCACACTAACATTTTCAAGCCTCCACCTTATTCAAGAAATACAAGATCTCTTTAAACATTAGGTATTTCACAGTCTTAATCCACTAAATCAACATTTTAAACAACTTTAACTTAATTCCAATTTTCTAAAAACTCTCCTTTAAGTCATTGCTTGAATCAAGCTCCAGGAGTACCAAAAACTAAATTTTCAACAATAGCAACACTACATCAACTTTCAAAGCTTCCGAAATTAAACCAAGGGTTTCAAATAAATTCCTCCAAAAACCTCCTCTAGGTCATGGCCAATATAAGGCTCAAGGAGTATGAAATCTTAAATTTTACCTTGATCGAAACATTAACGACAACAAAAACAACTACAACATCAACTAAAAGTAAGATTCACGTGAGCAATCCTTTCTCTTTTTTCCTTCCTAATCCACGGTCTGGGGCCTCAAATCAAGGGGAAAAATTAGTCATTTTACTTCATGATCATTATCAAAAATACGGAAGGAAAATAGACTTTAAAATATAAGTTGAAACATAAAAATTCCATCCAAAAAAATTGATGAACAGCAACGGTTTGAATTTTCGGCGCGGTGGTGCAATGTTCCGGTGCGGTGGTCACCGGCGGGAGGTTCTCCGATCGTGAAATTTCTTTGTGCGTTCTGTTGCGAACACCGTAGGGAATACGAATCTAGTCTTTGTTTTTCGGTTAAGTGCTCACGATGGACGAAAAAGAGGAAAGAGGGTGGCAGTCATGAATTTCTAGATCTTCCCGTTTTCATATAAAGGTGGGAGCTTTTGGTAGAGAATGATGAGCACATCACAGTGGTGGTCGTGGTTTGTTGAGACACGCCCGGAGATGGCCGAAAAACGAGCTCCAAGGAGAGACCCATTTTTGAAGTTGCTTATATCTGAAATCTAATTGGATAGATAGATAGGGCTCGAATAGAGGATGAAGAATATGTAGCTACTTTAGCCAAATGTCGCCAGAGTTGGCCGAAAATTAAGAGAGAAGATGTTGAGATGGTGGTTCATGGTGGTTAGAGAAGACAGAAATAAAATTTGCAGAAGAATGAAAAATCGGTGTTGTCCACGTGAAGAAGAAAGAAGATGAGATATGTTTTTGACGTAATGATTTGGTGGGTTTAAATGAATAAGAGTGCACCATAGTCTAAGACAATAATGTGCTCCCACCGTTGGAAGGAAAAAAAAGGAAAAGGGATTTTGGGTGAGAATTTGATGGTTTTAAGTGATTGATGGTGTACCATAGGTCATAATTTAAAGGATGTGATTAAAAAAAAAGGGTGTAATGTATCATAAGATAGGAACTACCAAATTCATCCCCAAAAGTTTGACACCCAGGCACCTAAAGCAAGATTTTAATCTAATTACTCAGTCTAAATATCTAATCCCTCTCTTCTCATGAGTACCCTCTAATCTTAGAGTCTAGAGTGTCCTAAAAAAATACGGCGTTGAGTAATCGTGTTATCTATTAATTCTTTCGCCGATTAAATCGCGAAAATTAATTTACTTAGAAATTAATTCATCGCGTGATAATAATTTATTTATAAATATAAAAACAATTGAAAACAGTCGAGCATTATCACAATAAGCTACGTTTTGATTTTTATCGAAATCGGAGTTCATTTTAAATTTTTTTATTGCGGATAAAAATTACCCGGCAATTCAAAGTTCGACAAAAATTCGTTAGAATTTTTCGACGAGTTTTGAACCAAGAATTAATATTAAATATTAATTCTTAAATTAAATTTAATCTTGATTTAACTCAATCACTTTCTTAGTCAGCAAGAATACGCTTTACCGCATTACACAGAAAACTTATTTTAAGTTTATTTGATGAATTCACCTTAAAAACAGCATACGTCTATGTTGAATTGACATCATAAATAATAATTATTTATAATGAATAAATTATCTAAAATTAGTCAAAATAATTCCCCGTACTCTCGGTAAATTATTGAGGTGATCAATCTCTACGACTTACTTTCAAGTATCTGAGGTTTTATTGCTAAACAATTTTTCTTAAAAATTGGGGTGTTACATAATACGACAAACATACCTTTATATAAATATACATACTTAATAGACCGCATGCATCATCATGGTATATCAAGCGTTTGCATGTGAACAGACAATTCAACCAACAGATCAATGATCAAGTCATCACGATATCAAACATTTGCATGTGAGCAGACAAATCAATCAATAGATCAACAATCAAGTCACCACAATATCAAACAATTGCATGTGAGTAGACAATTCTATCAAAAAATCAACGATCAAGTCAACACACATTACAATGTGGTTAATTATGCATGCCAATGCATTATGAACGAGTTTGTGTATACACCTACAACCTTAATAGGTCAGCAGTAGACGAGGAATTTTATTTTCCAACGTCCGAACAAATTTCCCCTAAGGGTATTGCCTACCTTTAGTTACCAAAAGGACTTCGGGTATTTGGCAGAGCCATTTATAACCACTAGTCATCAAGAGAACTTTGGGCTACCTCTAGTCACCAAAAGGACCTCGGGTATTTGGCAATTTATAACCACTAGTCACCAAAAAGACTTCGGGCTACCTCTAGTCACCAAAAGGACTTTGGGTATTTGGCAGAACCATTTATAACCACTAGTCACAAAAAGGACCTTGGGTATTTGGCATAAAGTGACGACTTGTCCTTTTGAAGTTCTTAGGATAATCAAATGCTCCAAGTGTCGATGCTCAATGATCAGTATGCATCCAAACAAATTCTTTAATATGGCCCACTCACCAAGAGGAGTGTCCGAGATATGTTTTAATTAATCAATGCGAATCAACAAAACCTCAACTCACTCAATTTAATGAATTTCAAATCTCCATTTACTTAGAGTTCAAACACAGGACACAAGGTCCAGGTTCAATTGTGGAACGCTAGTCTCAATCTTAGATTGAAATTCTTGGCACGTAATGCGGAACACTAGGCTCAATCATTAGGTTGAGATACTAGGCATTCTATACGAAACACTAGGTCCAACCCTTAATCGAGAAAATGCCCACGCAAGTAGGACGTCAAATCCCAGCACAGGACACATGGCCCATATGCTCAATAGGAACACTAGGTTCCCTACATTTTATTCTTTAGAAATTTGGGTCTTTGAAATCTTTGAAGTCTCTTTCTCAGTTTTTGTGTCTCTTTTATGCACTATGTATCTGAAAATACTTTTTAGCTCTAGGTCTTTGAAACCCTAGTTGTGCTAAATAATACGCTAGGATAATTCCCAGGAAAGAGAGGCAGTGCGAACACTCTTAATAACCAAGTCTTTCCTAGCCAGAATTTTCCCAGACGCATCATTCAACTCAACTGTTTTCACAATTTACACTATTTACTCAAGTTCTTTTTCAACTATGGTTCCTTTGAAAATTCTTTGCAAGCTTTGGCTAGTTGTACTAAAACCCTCACGCTTACTTTTAAGTCAAAATGCCCTTAACAATTTATTTACAAAGTCAGAATTCGGCTTGTGAAATCGCATCGGATTTACCGTTTGTAAATCATCAACCCAATAACAGTCGATCAACGCATTATTAAATAATCCATTATCATCAACAATATTTTCCATATTCTAATCAATATCAAGTTCCAATTAAATCAAACATGATTTAAGGCAACCAATACAAATTACTAATGCCATGCAGGGCCATGAGCATGTTATAGCATTTCAGATAGCATATAACAATTCAGTATGCTACAATTCAGTATGCTACAACATGCTATAGCATTTCAAACAACATATAGTAATACTACAAGTACTACCACACAATTAATCAAACAATCAAACCAAATAACACACAAGGAGAAAAGCCCAAACTCATTATATAAGAATTTCCCTTACCTTGGGCACTTTAACAATCCAAGCAAGGTAATTCCAAACAATCGTCAAGTCGTTTCTCGCACGAACCTTAACAATGCAAGTTCAATCAATTAGAACTAAAACTCAAGTCCAAAGACCCTAGGGCAGCCACGGGTTTAGGGTCCTAAAAGGCCTAAGAATTACTCACTTAATCCCATTTGGATCACACCTAATCATATATCATGAATCAAGTCTAAGTTATGCAAGTTTTGAAACTTTTCCAAAAACTACATACTTAGAAAATGCTTAAACCAAAATTTACTAATTGAAACCACTTTGGATAGTGTTTTCCCAAATTTGAACCATTTTTCGAAACACTAAAACATGTCACAAATTTTTAGAAACAATTTTATTACAAGTTCAAAACAATTCTTCAAACATAACCGAAATCCTTTAGTAAAATCAAGCTTCTTTAAAATGTTTTGCTAAACCAAATTACTAACCACTTTTTACAACACATTTTAGCACAAAGACATGTTAAGAACATTTTCTAAAACACCATGGAGGCCACAGTTTTGATGTCCCAAAAACAGCCTCAAATTCTCAAACTTTAACATCAAAATCACATAACTTTTTTAGATCCAAAAATTCCTATCATAAACCAATTTCTTTACCACTTTAATACAATTAAAAACAAGTTAAAACATACTCATATCATGTCCATAGGTCACTATTTTTACAACCAAAACAGCCCCAACTTGTGTTTTATTTTCAACCATTTTCAAAGCTTTAACATATAAGTCTTTATAGATCAAAAGCCCTAACCAAAAACCAATTTCTTAATCACATTTATACACTTTTAAACAATATAGAACATCATCAAAATCATATGAAACAGCCACAGTTTCAGCCCCAAAATTTTACCAAATTACTTTCTCAAAACTTTGTGAACATGCATATATGACTAGATCTAAGTGTATAAGGCAAAACCCCCAAATATCTAACTCCAAAACCACCAAAATCAAGTCAAGATCAAACCCCCTAACAGCCCATGAATTCGTCCTGAACTAGATTTAGGGATTTCAAAATTTTAAATTGATCAAACAAGCTTAATCAAGGAGGAAAGTGATCGATCTAAAGATTAAACAAGCTAATCTAACAAGATCTAACACTTCTAAGCAAAAACAACTCTAAGAATCATGTGAACCCATTTCATGAATTAAGAGAGATAAGAGGATGATCATGGAACTTACCAAGGAGATTAGAGATGATGGATCAAGGATTGAGAAAAAAGGAGTAAGATTAAAGGCTAAATCACTAAGCTTTCTTCAAAAACACCACTTTCTCTCACTAAACTTCTCTCCTAAGCTTTCCAACAATGGAAGAAGTGAAATAATGAAGTCTAATTCAGCAAGAGGGCCACGAAATGGAGGAGGGACAAAGGTGGAAGAATTTTTGTCCATTTAGTTAGGAATTAACTAAATTAGTTCTAAACTAACTAAGTTAACTAACAACTATTTACTTAACCTCCAATCTAACTCAAACACATGGAAAGGAAGCTTCTAAAGCTTGGATTCAGTCCCCCTAGTTGATGCATTCATCGCCCCTCAGCCCAAAATATCAAGATATTTCGTTTCGTTGCGTTCTCACTCAATCGGGGGTGCGGCGTTACGCGTATATTAGGGTTTTTGGTCCAAAAACTCTAAAAATAAATCTAATAAATTATTCCACTATCAAAAATTATTAATCAACCAAAATGTCCCTAAAAATATTAGAAGTATTTCTATGAACGTTGCTTTCTAAATTTACGAGCTAAAACGCTACTGTTAGGCAGTTTCTAGGCGTAGAAAATACCCTATATTTTTCTATTGCCCAAAACTTCTAGAAAAATTTCAATAAATCCTAAATAATAGAAAATTCTAAGATCTCAAATTTTATAAAATTTGGATCATGTTTGGCATGTTTCAGTTAGAAACTCACCCAATGGCCTAGTTACGGTAGAATTCAATAGAATTCTCGCAGCGTAATAGAAACTGTAAATTAGTGAGGATCACTAATTTCAATTTCTCTTATCATCTAGATATTATTCAAACAATAAAATTATCGAGACAAAATTATTAAAATAGAAGTCGTATTAATTACAACACAAAACCTATAATTAATCAACAATTGAACGTCAAAAATTCAAACTGTGACTTAAAAATATTTATTAAATCCTGAAAATTATTTCTCCTTCAATAAAATAATTTTCTTTAATCAAACAACAATTTTTCACATTTTTCAGGATTAATTCATATTAAAAATTGTATCCGTCTATACTGTCTGTTAATCTGAATTAATTATCAAAACAACGTATTTGTTTAAAACAAATCATAGCAGTTCTTTGTACTTTTCACAAACCATCTATGATTTATTTTCAAGTAGTCGGAAACTGTAAAATAATTTTCATAAAAATTAGCTTCTTTGTCTATCAAATTATGTATGTATTACTGTGGGAAATATATATATACTGGGTGTTGTTGAGTTGGATTATTGTTGGATGTTGTAATGTGATTATAATACTATGTCTTGATAAAGTATTATAGTATTACTTATATTAATATGTATTGTGAATGCCTATGAGTCACAAACTATTTTTATGGAGTTGATTTAAATAACATTTTCGTTATTTTAATATCAGCCTAGTTTTGTGGACGAAATTATTTTAAGGGCGTGGTAATATAACATCCCAATTTTTAAGAAATATTGTTTTAGCAATAAAATCCTGAATACTTGTAGGTAAGTCGTAGAGACTGATCACCTCAACGATTTATTAAGAAGTACGAGGAATCGTTTTGGTTTATTTTAAATAATTATTGTTTACGATGTTAATTCAAATTAATAGATAGCGTATACGTATGCTGCTTTTAATGTGAATTCATCAACTAAGTTTTATACAAGTTTATTGTTTGACGGGATGACGCATATTTTTTTTGACTAAGAAAGTGACTGAATTAAATCAAGATAAAATTAAATTTGAGAATTAATATTTAATATTAATTCATGATTCAAAACTCGTCAAAAAATTCTAACGAAGTTTGGCGTATTTTGGATCGCCGGGTAATTTTTATCTGCAGTAAAATTTGAAACGAACTCCGATTCCGATGAAAATCGAATCGTAACTTGTGATATTGTTTGAGTGTTTTATATTGTGTTTATAATTTATAGATAATTTATTTATTACGTGGTGAATTAATTTTCCAGTATATTAATTTACGCTGTTAATCGGCGAGCAAACTATCACTAACGCGATTACTCAACGCCGTGATTTTTGGGACGCCGAGACTTATTTGACCCATGAGTCATCACTTCAACTAGGGGTTAGTAAGCCAAGCATGGTTTAATTTTGGGTAGTTCCTTGTGATTGGTTGGAATCTTAATTTCCTACCAACTAATGTCATTCAAGTATGGCTTCATTCCTTAGATTAAGCAGAGCCTAGCATTTATTTTGACCAAATTTATTTCTTTTCTCCCTTTTGTCCTTAAATAGCCGCAGCCGCTCCCTCACTCTCACCCATTTCATTTCTTTTTCTTCTCAGTTCTAGTGTTGGTGTGAAGAGAAAGAAAGAAAGAAACCAAAGTCATTTCCTTCCTCCTTTCTTGCTCCTTGACCGTGGCCTTCCTTCCATCTAACCATCACCATTTTCTTCCATTCTCTTCTCCAAATTAGTACCAAAGCTCTGATCAAGTGAGTGAGTGTTGGATCAAAGTATTTTTTTTCTTGGTTTTGGGGGCCAAAATCGTGGCCAAGTTAGGATTTTTGGGTGAGGGATTTTGTGTATTTTTAACTTCTATTTTCTTCGATAGTTTATGATGATGATCAAGTAGCAAGATGACAAATTTTTCCCTTTCTTTTTGGAGCCCTAGGTCGTGATCTAAAGAAAGGAAAAAGAATGGATTGTTTACTTTGAATCTTGAATTTTGTTGTAGTTTTAGTTGTTGTTATGTTTTATGTTTTGATCAAGAAAAAGATTAAGTGTTGTTTTCCTTGAGCTTGATTCAAGCTATGATTAGAGGAGAGTTTTTAGAAAATTTTACTTGAAGTTCTGGTTTGATTCCTTAGGGTTTTAAGAAGTTGTTTTTAGTATGTTTGTTGTTAAATTTGTTTGGAAGAAAATTAAAATTTTTCCCTAAAATTTAGTGTTGCAGCCGTGAGCACCAAGGAGGAAAAAAGGAGAAAATTTTGTGTTTTGAACTTTGTTTCTCTTATAGTTACGTCTTTGTTGTAGTTTAGGAGTTTTTGGAAATATTTGGTTTTAGTTTAAGTTGTTTTAACAATTGTTTTAGTAGATTAAGACTATGAAACTCCTAAGTTAAAATAAATCCTTGTATTTCTTAAATGAGGTGGAGTCTTAGAAATTTTAGTGATTAAAATCTTTGATTTTAGTGTTGATTTTATGGTTGTAAAAGATTTGGAAGAAGAAAAATTTTAGGTGTTGTTTTTAGTAGTTAAAACCATGGGGTATTTTTAATGTTTTGGAGTTGTTTAAAATTTTTATTTGGTTAATAGGTTAGTAGTTTGCTAATTAAGTATTTTAGAATTTTAAACTTTGTTTTAGTTGAAAAGAGAATCATTTTTAGTGATTTTAAAGTTAAAAGTTTAGTTAGAAAGATTTTGAGTAAGTTGTAAAGTATTTCAAATATTGTTTTTAACTTTGTTTTAGTGTTTTAAGTGTGAGTATAAATAAAAGAATTTTGAATTGTGTGATCTAGGGGTTTGAGTTCAAACCGTGACCTAGGAGTTATTTTTAATAAATTTAGAAATTTTTTTAAGACTTAGCATTGTTGTCTTAGGGGTTGTTGAGGTCGTGAGTACGATTGTGGGAGAGTTTGTAACGTATTCCTTGACATCAGCGTGGACTTAGAGCTCTTTTGGTAAGGGCATCTTCGACTACCAATATGTTCGTTATTGTGTGTTCGTGTAAGGGCTCTTCATATTATGTGTGTACTATTGGGTGAAATATGTGTTTATTTGTGAGTCGGTATGTAAAGACTGTTGATTTGTGTAAGTGGTGTTATGATTCGTGATCATATATGCTTAACTGTGTTTTGAGATATATGCTATAAAAGTTTGTGTTGATTAATTAAATGATGATTTAATTATGTGCATATTAAAATATCGTATATGCTATCATATGCTTAACTTATATGCTATTGGATGCTTAACTTTAATGTTGAAATATTTTTAGTGAAAATACTCCGCTTGTAAGGTTTTCGAAAAATGTGGGTCTAATTTTTTTTTCTTTTCAAACTTCTTTCAAAATAACAATTAGAGTATTGCAGTATTTTCGAAACGTGAGATACAAATTAAAACACAATAATCAAAATCACAATAACCATGAAATAAAGATGTATAAATGCAACACCCCGCCGCCCTATTCATGCTTTATTCTATATAATTAGCCTAACTCGCGTAATTAGCGTTAATAAAATACGAGGGAATTAAAACCAAAGGCACAAATAAGGCGAGACGCATCACAGTGAAATAACTAGTGTCATATATATATATATATATGTATATATATATGTTTTCTCAAAAAAGATGGCCTCATTAGTATGGCCTAGATTATTAGAGTGTAAAAGTAAGCATAGTGTAAACAGTACAATACAGTCATCCAGAATATAAAGCCTATGAGACAAACCTGCGCCTCATCTAAACAAACCAACATAGACAAACATCAACAGAAAGACTCCTGGCCAAAAAGACTGAAGACCATCAGCGAGGTAGATGCTGAGAGTTCCTACTCTGGAATCCAGCTCGCCTACAACTCAGAACTCTCCCTAACACTGATCTTTGGGAACTGCCTCACCATCGGCAGTATCACTAGGAATTGCTGCTGCAACTTCCTCAACACAATCTAATACAGAGATAATACATATAAACACAAACTGTAACATCCCACCAAAATTGCCTAATTTGTATAATTTGCATAATTGTATGATTTGCTTAAATTGCTTAATTTGCCTAATTTAATTAGTTAGCTTCTTAAATTGGGATCCCAATGCTTGCTTAGTAATTAATAGAGTAGTATATGTTGGGGTGTGAATCATAAAACTAGAGGTGTCACTAGTAGGGAAAGTTGTGAAACTAGAACTTGAGTGAGGGTATAATGGTAAAAGCATTTGTCCAGCCCCTTAATTCCCTCTAGGTCTCGCCAACATCCCTCATTTTCTCTCTTCACACTAAATTTTCTGAACAAAGGACAAAAGAAGAGGAAGAGAAGATGAAGGAGATGAGCTAGGGCTTGAGCTTGAGAAGGGAAGAAGGAAGCTTGAAGGTGCTAGGAACTAAAGGTTTCCTCTACACCTTGTTGAGGAAGAGCAGTGGAGCTGTCATTTCTTCATTTCAAGGAAGGCTGAGTGCCCTAATATTTGTAGAAGAAGGAATCTTGAATTAGAGAAGGGGAAACCAGAAAGTTGTTTAAACTTCAACCTCATCTTCCTACATTTGGTGAGTTCTTCTCCTTTAGGTGGTGGGCAACCAATAAGACCCCCATTAGGGTTTTTATCTCCCTTTGCATGTGGCTTAACTGGTCTAAGATGGAGATTTTTGAGTGAGTGTTTGATGTTGAACTTAGTAGAAGTTTGGGTTACAACCTAGGGAACATGCATGTTAAGACTGCCTCTGGTATTTCGAGTATAACTCTCTCTATAGACCTTGGATGGAAATTATTTTTGTTTCTGTGTAAACTAGACATGAGACGCTTCATTTTAGGCACAATAATCACTTGAAAATGTTAAGAATCGAATTAGATATAGAATTTATAAGTTAGGGTATGAATGCTGCCCTGTTGCCCTGACACCAGTGTATTGTTTGTCAAAAATGTACTATTTGGAAGAAGATCTTCTAAAATAAAAATTATATTAGTAAACTAGACATTCTAAGCTTTCCAACGTGTGTTCGTTTACCCAATTCTGACTCTGTTTGATATATTAATAAAATCCCCGAAGTTGATGCTCTGCTGTAGAAATTCTGCAGAAGGCCTGGCACGGCCGCGTTATGCAGCACGGCCAGGCCGTGTTTCAATCTGTTTCCTAGGCTTAAAATACTGAGTTTTGGACCATTTGACTCCTTTAAACATGCTAATATGTTTGGTATGCTTAGGTATTACCCTTATGTATCTTTTATATGACTAATTGAGTAAAGAATAATTCTTGAATATGATGATTGTGATATAACAATGCATTATTTCCTATTGTTTTGTGATTGATTTGATTGTGATTGGAATGTTTGCAAATTCATTTGCACCCTCATTGTAAGTGATTAGCTATCACCTATGCCGTTGGGGGCCCCCTTGGTTTTATCCTTTTAATCGGATTTTACTCATTTTGTACTTGAGCTGGATCAAGTGGGGAACAGTCATTGTGGTCTTTATGACATTTGTTTGCATCTGTATTATCTTTCAAGATTTCAAATGCAGTATTGTGAATTGAGCTTGTGACTTGTGAACTGTCATGTAAATGCTATTTGACTCTTGTCTATACTGATTCGTATTGAGGTATGTGATGGTGAGGGGTCCGCGAAGGACTCACTGAGATTTCTTAAATCTCACCCCTTTCGTTTAATTGTTTCAGATAAGCAGGTGCGAGAGGATTGTCCCTAGCTGGAGTTGCTTAGCAGCTAGTCTTTGTTGTTTGAACTAAGTGTTGTATATGGGTCATTGGACCCTATATTTTGTAATTCTCATGACTTTGGGGTTATATTTTGAGACTTAAGTTATGTACTTAAACCGTTAGGCAAGTACCTTGTATGAATTATGACTTGTAACTATCAAGTTTTAATTTATTCAATTTATGATATTTCGTATTGTTTTAAATGCAATGATTCAATTTAAAAATTGAATTAGAGTGTTACATTATGGTATCAGAGCCGTTCGATTCTTATCGGACTGTGAGGTAGATAGTTTTGGCTTAGTGTGTCATTGTGGACTGTTTACATCTTTCTATTTATTATGCTAAGAGACATTGAGCCTGATCAACTCAATTCTTTGTGCATTGTATGCAGAATCATGGCATCCGGTTCAGGACGACGTGGTAGGCCACCAATACACAGCAAAAGGAACCCCAGGAATGCCACCAGAAACCTCGGGACTCCGCAAGAACCCGAACCTTGGAATGTAATAGCAGAAGCACTGAGGGTGCAAATTGAGGCGGCAAATGTTCAAGCTGAAGCGACTAACGCACTACTCCAACAGATCCTTCAGGGAGGAGTAGCCCCAGGTAACAATGTAACCCACCCAGATAATCCTAATCGGGCATACTCTGACTTCAGGAAGAATGACCCTCCTTCTTTCACGGGTGGAGCTGACCCATCTGCAGCGAAGTATTGGTTGCGGGAAATGGATAAGATATTTGAAGTAGTGAACTGCACTGAAGAGCAAAAATTGACATTTGCCGCTCACTACCTGAAGGAAGAGGCTGAGGTTTGGTGGAGAGGAGCAAGAGCTCATATGGTTACTCTTGAAACACCTTTGAACTAGGAGAACTTTCAGAGAGTGTTCTTGGAGAAATATTTCCCTAAGAGCTTAAGACGGCTGAAAGAGCAAGAGTTTGCTCACCTAACTCAAGGGAGCATGACGGTAGCGGAGTACATCGCCAAATTTGAAGAATTGGCTAAGTACTCTACTTATCTACAAAGTAGGGAAGATAGTGAGTGGAAGGCTCATCAATTTAAGCAGGGTCTTCGACCGGAATTGAGAAATGCCGTGTGTGAATTTGAGGAGACTGACTATGCCAAGCTGGTAAGGAAGTGTATTATTGCTGAAGAGGCACAAAATGCCTTGAGAGTGGATCGCCAAGAAAAGTGGAAGAAAAGGAACGAAGAACGCAAGCCTAATCAACCTCCCAAGCTGAAGGGGAACCCCAACAAAGGAAAGCAAACTCATCCTTTGGACATCGGAAAAGCAAGGACATGTACTACTTGTGGCAGGTATCATCAAGGAGAGTGTATGGGTAGAGACTTTTGTTTTTACTGTAAAGAGAAAGGTCATGTTACAAACAATTGCCCCGCACTCAGGAGGAAGAATGATAGAAAGGAAGCAGCAAAAACCAATGATCCTAACCAAGGGCGTGTTTTTGCCTTAGACGCCAAGAGGGCAAAGGGTGCGGACGGTCTAATGAAAGGTACGTGTCACTTGAGTGATCAGCCTGTTATTATTCTTTATGATTCTGGTGCCACTCATTCTTTCATCTCCTACAAATGTGTAACAAGGTTAAAGTTACCACTTACTTCGTTGTCAGTTCCTTTGAATGTTCAAACACCTGCTGATGGCAGCATCTCTACTTCCTTCCTATGCGAGAATTGTCCTCTCGAGATACAAGGAAGGGTATTCCTGGTCAATCTAGTTTGTTTACCCTTGGAAGGTATGGATATTATTTTGGGGATGGATTGGCTTGCGGCTAATCAAGTCGTTCTGAATTGTTATTGTAAAACCATAGAATTTGCAAATTTACAACCTCCCCAAAAGAATATTCATCCTGATGTGTTGACCAGTGTTGCTCTATTAAACCAATGCCTAGGAGAGGGATATTTTGGCTATGTTCTGTTACTTTCTTCATCTTCAGAGGTTGAACTAGATCTGACTGCTATCCCGGTTGTGAATGAATACTTAGATGTGTTTCCTGAAGAGGTGATGTCCCTACCTCCCGAACGGGAAATTGAATTTTCAATAGATTTAGTTCCAGGGACGGGACCAATATCAATGGCTCCCTATAGGATGTCACCAACAGAACTCAAGGAGCTTAAGTGCCAATTGGAGGACCTTATCTCCAAACAGTTTATTAGGCCTAGTGCTTCTCCTTGGGGAGCACCGGTGTTATTAGTCAAGAAGAAGGATGGTAGCATGAGACTGTGTGTGGACTATAGGCAGATTAATAAGGTTACCATCAAAAATAAGTATCCGCTTCCTCGGATAGACGATCTTATAGATCAGCTTAGGGGGGCTTCATACTTTTCCAAAATTGACCTAAGGTCGGGTTATCACCAGATTAGGGTCAAGGCTAGTGATGTTCCAAAGACCGCTTTTAGAACCCGGTACGGTCACTATGAGTATTTGGTTATGCCTTTCGGGCTGACCAATGCTCCAGCCGTGTTCATGAGCTACATGAATCAAATCCTAGAGCCTTATCTTGATAAATTTGTGGTGGTATTTATTGATGATTTTCTAATTTGTTCCCAGAGCTCTCAAGAGCACGCGGAACATCTTAGGATCGTGCTAGGTACCCTTAGGCAAAAGAGACTGTTTGCAAAACTCTCAAAGTGTGAATTTTGGTTAGAAGAAGTGAAATTCTTAGGACACGTGATCTCTCACGCTGGAGTGTCGGTTGACCCCGATAAAGTACGAGCAGTGCTGGATTGGGAAAGACCGACCACCATTACTGAAATTCGAAGCTTCTTGGGCCTAGCTGGGTATTATAGGAGATTCATCAAAGGATTTTCTCAGTTAGCACTTCCGCTAACGAGGCTAACCCGAAAGGGGCAGCCGTTTGTGTGGAGCAAGAGTTATGAGAGTAGCTTCATAGAGCTTAAGATTAGATTGACCACTGCTCCAGTTCTGATTATTCCGGATCCATCCTTAGGGTTTGAAGTGTATAGTGATGCTTCGATTAAGGGATTAGGTTGTGTGCTTATGCAAGGTGGTCAAGTGGTAGCTTATGCATCAAGACAATTGAAACCCCATGAAGAGAACTATCCAACTCATGATTTGGAACTTGCAACAATTGTCTTTGCCTTGAAGATTCGGAGGCACTATTTATATGGTGCTCGGTTTGAGGTCTTTAGTGACCATAAGAGTTTAAAATATCTCTTTGATCAAAAAGAACTTAACATGAGGCAAAGAAGGTGGGTTGAACTCCTCAAGGATTATGATTTTGAGCTGAAATATCACCCAGGCAAGGCGAATGTGGTCGCCGATGCTTTGAGTAGGAAGTCCCTTCAAGTATCATCCTTGATGATTAAGGAATTAGAGTTATTGGAGTCCTTTAGAGACTTAACCTTAGAATCCTTCTCTACTGGTTATAGTCTTCTAGTGCATCAATTGCAAATCAGTTGTGACCTCAAGTCTCAGATTAGGCAAGCTCAACTCTTGGATGAAGGATTGCAATCTAGGAAGAATCAGCCCGACTTCTCCATAGACAATGAGGGAACTATCCTATTTCAACATAGAATTTGTGTCCCTAAAAATTCAGAACTTAAGTGGCAAATTTTAGAATAAGCTCATAGGAGCGGATTCACAGTCCATCCCGGTACAACCAAAATGTATCATGACCTCAGACACCGATATTGGTGGCTGGGGACGAAAACGGATGTAGCTGAGTTTGTAGCCCGATGTCTAGTGTGTCAAAAAACCAAAATTGAACATCAGAAACCTTCTGGCATGCTCCAACCCCTAGAAATACCTGAGTGGAAGTGGGAAGGTATATCCATGGACTTCGTTGCGGGATTACCCCGTACCCAAGCCGGTCATGACTCAATTTGGGTGATTGTGGACCGATTGACAAAATCAGCTCACTTCATACTTGTTATGACTACGTACTCCACCTCTAAGCTAGCAAAAGTCTACATCCAGGAAATAGTCAAGCTCCACGGGGTCCCTACGAGCATCGTCTCGGATAGAGATCCCAAATTCACCTCTAGATTTTGGAAGGTTTTTCAGCAAGCTTTGGGAACTAGGTTGAACCTTAACACCGCATACCACCCCCAGACTGATGGTCAGACTGAGAGGACCATCCAAACCTTAGAGGACATGCTTAGAGCATGTGTCTTAGAGGATGGAGGGAGTTGGATTGATTATCTACCTTTGGCGGAGTTTGCTTACAACAATAGCTACCATTCGAGCATAGGGATGGCTCCTTATGAAGCCCTTTATGGGCGGAAGTGTAGGATACCTTTGTGTTAATATGAAGTTGGGGAAAGGAAATTGATAGGTCCCGACCTAGTTCAGGAGACAACGGATAAGATTCGGATGATTAGGAATAAGCTTAAGACCGCCCAAAGTCGGCAAAAGAGTTACGCGGACTTAAAATCTAGACCACTTGAATTTGAAGAGGGCGAACATGTGTTTTTGAAAGTGTCTCCTACAATAGGTGTTGGTAGGGCACTAAAGGCCAAAAAGTTACATCCTCGTTACATCGGTCCTTTTCAAATCTTGAGTCAAGTCGGTTCTGTTGCTTACGCACTTGCACTTCCTCCCTCTTTGTCCAACTTGCACAATGTGTTTCATGTGTCGCTACTCCGAAGGTATATTCCCGATCATTTTCAACCTTTAGCTCATGAGTCCGTGCAACTAAGATCGGACCTAACGTACCAACCTATGCCGGTGCAAATCGTAGAATGGGACATAAAGGCGCTGAGGAACAAATGCATTCCCTTGGTTAAGGTCATTTGGGAAGGATCTACTCTAGGGGAAGCTACTTGGGAGGTGGAAGAAGAGATGTGAGAAGCATATCCATATCTGTTCCAATAGGTATGTGTATTTAATTTTTGAGGGCAAAAATCCGAAAAAAGTGGGGAGTAATGTAACATCCCACCAAAATTGCCTAATTTGTATAATTTGCATAATTGTATGATTTGCTTAAATTGCTTAATTTGCCTAATTTAATTAGTTAGCTTCTTAAATTGGGATCCCAATGCTTGCTTAGTAATTAATAGAGCAGTATATGTTGGGGTGTGAATCATAAAACTAGAGGTGTCACTAGTAGGGAAAGTTGTGAAACTAGAACTTGAGTGAGGGTATAATGATAAAAGCATTTGTCCAGCCCCTTAATTCCCTCTAGGTCTCGCCACCATCCCTCATTTTCTCTCTTCACACTAAATTTTCTGAACAAAGGACAAAAGAAGAGGAAGAGAAAATAAAGGAGATGAGCTAGGGCTTGAGCTTGAGAAGGGAAGAAGGAAGCTTGAAGGTGCTAGGAACTGAAGGTTTCCTCTACATCTTGTTGAGGAAGAGGAGTGGAGCTGTCATTTCTTCATTTCAAGGAAGGCTGAGTGCCCTAATATTTGTAGAAGAAGGAATCTCGAATTAGAGAAGGGGAAACTAGAAAGTTGTTTAAGCTTCAACCTCATCTTCCTACATTTGGTGAGTTCTTCTCCTTTAGGTGGTGGGCAACCAATAAGACCCCCATTAGGGTTTTTATCTCCCTTTGCATGTGGCTTAGCTTGTCTAAGATGGAGATTTTTGAGTGAGGGTTTGATGTTGAACTTAGTAGAAGTTTGGGTTACAACCTAGTGAACATGCATGTTAAAACTGTCTCTGGTATTTCGAGTATAACTCTCTCTATAGACCTTTTATTGAAATGATTGTTGTTTCTTTGTAAACCAGACATGAGGGGCTTCATTTTAGGCACAAGAATCACTTGAAAATGTTAAGAATCGAATTAGATATAGAATTTATAAGTTAGGGTATGAATGCTGCCCTGTTGCCCTGACACCAGTGTATTGTTTGTCAAAACTGTACTATTTGGAAGAATATCTTCTAAAATAAAAATTTTATTAGTAAACTAGACATTCTAAGCTTTCCAACGTGCGTTCGTTTACCCAATTCCGACTTCGTTTGATATATTAATAAAATCCCCGAAGTTGATGCTCTGCTGCAGAAATTCTGCAGAAGGCCTGGCACGGCCGTGTTATGCAGCACGGCCAGGCCGTGTTTCAATCTGTTTCCTTGGCTTAAAATGCTTAGTTTTGGACCATTTGACTCCTTTAAACATGCTAATATGTTTGGTATGCTTAGGTATTACCCTTATGTATCTTTTATATAACTAATTGAGTAAAGAATAATTCTTGAATATGATGATTGTGATATAGCAATGCATTATTTCCTATTGTTTTGTGATTGATTTGATTGTGATTGGAATGTTTGCAAATTCATTTGCACCCTCATTGTAAGTGATTAGCTATCACCTGTGCCGTTGGGGGCCCCCTTGGTTTTATCCTTTTAATCGGATTTTACTCATTTTGTACTTGAGCTGGATCAAGTGGGGAACATTCATTGTGGTCTTTATGACATTTGTTTGCATCTGTATTATCTTTCAAGATTTCAAATGCAGTATTGTGAATTGAGCTTGTGACTTGTGAATTGTCATGTAAATGCTATTTGACCCTTGTCTATACTGATTCGTATTGAGGTATGTGATGGTGAGGGGTCCATGAAGGACTCACTGAGATTTCTTAAATCTCACCCCTTTCGTTTAATTGTTTCAGATAAGCAGGTGCGAGGGGATTGACCCTAGCTGGAGTTGCTTAGCAGCTAGTCTTTGTTGTTTGAACTAAGTGTTGTATATGGGTCATTGGACCCTATATTTTGTAATCCTCATGACTTTGGGGTTATATTTTGAGACTTAAGTTATGTACTTAAACCGTTAGGCAAGTACCTTGTGTGAATTATGACTTGTAACTGTCAAGTTTTAATTTATCCAGTTTATGATATTTCGTAATGTTTTAAATGCAATGATTCGATTTAAAAATTGAATTAGAGTGTTATACAAACATACAAACACAGGGAGGTAAGAATAACACATCCATTAAAAAGCAGGAAATGCATAAGTAGAATGAGTGTTAGACAATCCAAACAGATAATCATATATATACAAGTAGGATCTAACTACCTTCTTCCACTTACCCCATGTCTCTCAATGAGTTGTGCACTACGACATATTTTCTTTACTATTGTCACTGTACCCCTATTTCCGTTAGGAATACTTATTAGCGAACCACCTTTCCGTTAGGTTGCCTTCCCCTTTTTCCGTTAGGGACTCTCGTCTTCTTTTTCCGATAGAGCACGAGCCGACACTAGCCTAGTCGACGAGGTATTCCCCTTTTCTATTAGGAATCCTCCTCCCCTTTTTCTGTTAAGGATGTCTGTTTCCCCCCTTTTTCGATAGGGAACGGAGTGGATCTAACCTGCTGGGCGTGGTATCCCCCTTTTCCGTTAGGGATCCTCTCCACATCACATTCCCATCAAGAATGGAGTGGTTACTAATGCAATATCATATGCATGCATCCAACACCTCATCATCATATGCCTCGCATCATGTTATGCACACATTCCAAAAAATATCCCTTTAAACATGTTAACTCATACCAAAAGCTATACTTAAACATTTTAGCATGCAAAGGCAACATATAACACATATTCTCATATAATACACAATTACTCATGTTACTACCCACATAGTGCATATGCAACACAACTTACAAGTAAGCAAAATATCAGGCAATCATATTTAATAATAAAATAATCCTAAATTAGTTGATGGGTCTTTCACGCCTGTCCTTAGATGTGGCATACCGTAACCCCTATCCTTAGGTGTTACTGACGTTAACCCTTAGTAGGGCTTAGGTCACCTTACACATGTCAAACAGTCATTACTACTACACATAACGCAATGGAAGTATATTCTTTCTCCCACCTGGTATTCGGAGAACTCGAAACCACCAACAAACACTGGAACGCAACTACGAACTCACGAATAAGCAAATCAACACTCTCCACACTAAGTTTAGATTTAGCCAACAAAAATAAACAAGCCCAGAGTTACCCAACAATTTCACTGAGCATGCCAGAACGATCCACAATTAACTGGAAACACAGAAACGCACTTGAATTAGAATTAGGGTAACTAATGAAATTATTAAAACACAAAGAGGGCCGCGGCCTGTTACTGTCCAGGGGTCCCAAAAATTTCAACTTACCCAAAAGTAACTTTCGGCAAGCTCTCACGAACAACCAGTACCCGCACTAACAAAACCCTAAAATAGGAAGAACAATTAATTAGGGACAATCCAAGCCACTAAGAGAATCACGAAATCATAATCTAAACATAGAGAACAGAGGCTCATGGTCCATCGAATCTCCTCCGGGAGTTCCGACAAAATCCTAGCTCGTTCGGTACCCATTCGGTTAAACCGGGGTCCAAAACACAATCTGATTAGGGCTAGGAACTAGAACCAATATGAGAACTAAGAATTACAAACTGAACACAACCATGAATAGTAGAGGGTATAGGATTTACTTCGATGAAACGACGGTCAGAGATAAGCTCTAACAAGCCCGAACGGAGACAGATGAGTTTGCACCGTCGGATTGATGAATAGATGCTTGAGATCACTTGGATGATGATCACAAAGCTTGGAAGACTTGAAAATGGAGGTTTTCTGGTTTAGAACACCCTCAGTCGTGTTTTGAGAGAAAGATTGAGAAAAATCTAAATTAAGGGGATTAATGGGCTTAAATAGGCAAAAAGGGTAAAACTGGGTTCGCTTAGCGCGTAACTCGCACATAGCGCGTGCTTGGCAGAAGCTCGAGCGCATCCACGTGCGTCTATGTTGCATGCTTCATGCTAAAAAATGAAGAACAATTCGTAAGCCACTAATACCATTAATTAGGGCCAGATCTCAAAAGCCAAATCTAGGGTAACACCATTTAAACTCTATACTTCACTATCCACACTCAAAAAGAACGAAACAAGATTTAAAACATCAGTTTTAAAAACTCAACACCCAACACAAAACATTACTTTTAAAAAAATAAATACTCAATTAAATAGGTTAGTATGTAAAAAATTGAAACTTGTTGTTCCCATAAATGGAAAGCTCACAACTTGATCCTTTTTGGACAAGTCTTTGTTTCAAATTCCTTTAACATATACTAGGCTCATCCATTTAAGGAATTCATTGTCCTAAACCTCTAAATTACTAAGTCATAAAAATAAACTTTGAATCTTAAAAAAAATGCTAACCTTCAAATGAATTAAAGACAAAGGATCACTAAGATCTCTCTTAGTTCACTTCCAAACAACAAGTCACTAAAAATCTTTAAATCTTGAAATCATAATTGCTAAATCACTAAAACCACTTCTTTGTTTTCAAACACTAAAATCTAAACTAATACTTCTTAAAAACTTTATAGGAATCCATACAACTTTAACTCTAAAATCAACTAAAACCATTTCTTTTTCAACCAAAACAAGGATCTAACTTCTAAAACACTTAGTTATTAAACTACTAACACTTAAATCAAGTACAAATTTTAAAATCTTCCTTAAAAACCCCTGTAACCTCACGGTTACAACAACTAAAATCAACACCAAATTTTTTTTTCTTACTTTCAAATCTTTTTCAACAACAAAATCAACGTCAAAACTCAAAGATTTTGTCACTAAAATTTCTTACACTCCACCACCTTTGAGAAACACTAAGATTTCTCTAAGATTTAGGTGTTTCATAGTCTTAAATTACTAAAACAAGTCTTAAACAACTTAAACTAAACCCAAACTTTTTACAAAATCTCTTAAACAACAACAAAAACAGAATCCTTAAGAATACAAGATTTTAAAAATTTGTAATCTCTTCTTTTTCTTAGCTAAGAGTCATGGCCTCAAAGGATACCCAAGGAGGAAAAAATTCTAATTTTTCTCTTAACCAAATCGTCAACAACAATGACAACAAAACAACAACAAAAACAACTATAATCTAACTGAGAAATCAACAAAATTTTTCCCCAAAACTTTCTCTTTAGGTCATGGCTTCAGGAGCTCATGTGGAGAGGGAAAAATTAGCATTTGATCTCACCAAAATCATCATCAACACTACACCAAAAATTAGAAGCAAAATCAAAGAATTTCTTACCCCAAAACACTCAAAATCCCTCACGGTTTTGAGCAAGTAAAAGAAAGAGGAAAATGCTTGATCCAAACTTCACCCTCACACTCAAGATTCTAACACAAATTTGGAGAAGAAAATCTAAAGAAATGAGGTGTTCTTTTGGGGGATATCTCACGGCTTTGAAGACAAATGAAGAAGGAAAAACTTTTGTTCTCCAACAAACCACACACATAACTCTTGAAATGGATGAAATAAAATGAGAATGGGTACTAAATTAAAGAGAGGCTGACGGTCACCATGGGAAAGGAGGGAGGGAAAAAATATATTTTGTGAATGCTTGGCTTAGATTGATTCATGGAAGGAAGCCACACCTTAGTACTTACATTCGGTAAGATTTTTCTTTTTAATAAAATAAGATCATGACACCTAATCAAAGACCCATGCCCCCATCACCAACTCTAGTCCAACCCTTGACTAATTAGTCAAATGAGTCTCGGCGTCGTAAAATCAAGACGCCGAGTGGCCGCATCACCGATAGTTCGCTCGCCAATTAATCGCGTAATTTAATTTATCGAGAAATTAATTTAACGCGTGACTAAGAAATTATTCTCGTATAATCTCTGTGTCAATAAATCATGAATTCACTCTAATTAAATCACAAGTAGTCACACCAAGTCACATTTCAAATTCCGTTGAAATCAAAATTCGTTAAAATTTTCTCTCGGGCAAAATTACCCGGTGGCACAAAACGCGACGAAACTCCGCTAGAATATTTCTTTGACGAGATTTGAACCATGAATTAACATTAAATATTAATTCTTAAATTTAATTTTTTCTCAATTTAGTTCAATCACTTTCTTAATCAACCAAAAATACGCGTCAACGTGTCAAACAGGAAACGTACAGAAAAAGTCTGTTAATGAATTCACATTAAAAGTAGCATACGTCTATGCTGTCCATTAATTTGAATTGACAGCATAAATAATAAATAATATTTATTGAAAATAAATCGACGTATTTCCTTGTACTCTCAGTAAGTCATTGAGGTGATCAGTGTGACATTCCAATTTCTAGGTTCTTTGCTTATGTGGGGACTTAGAATATGATTTTGGCAAAATCACGGATAACCTAAAAACCCTAGGAAAGATCTAGAATCCTTAGAAAAGGCTTAGAAATCTTAAAAAGGATGAAAACACCTCTGGAAGTGTGTGGAATCCCCTAAAAGCTTCTAGAAGAAGAAAAATCAGATGTTTTGTTTTCTTGAAAGTAACGCGCCGGCACCTGTGAGAGAGAACCATTGCAACGCGACGACACCTACACAAGGGACCATCGCGATGCGATGGGGTTGAAGCCCACTTATAAATAGGCGTTCACCCTCCCTTCATTCCTTGCAATAAATCCTCTTCTCTCTCTAGGAACATTCTCTAAGGAGTAAGTATGCTCTACACTTGCCTTGAGTGAGGATCTTGTGCATCAGAAAGCTCTTAGTTAGAAATCCTTAAGCCAAAGAGAAAAGTAAGGCCCAGAGGAGTAGCCCAAGGCAGGAGCACAGATAGCAGTCGAGGGTCAAGGCTTTCTAATAGGAGCATAGCCATGAGTTCTAGGTGAGGGTAAGATACCATAATTATTAGGGAAAACATGTAGTAGAATAGTACTGTTAGTATGCGCAAGGGACCTCAAACCCTACTAAGGGTTAATATCAGTAACACCTTAGGAGAGGGGTTTCGGTGTGCAATGGCTAAGGATAGTCACCGTAGACCTATCAACCAGCGTAGATTTTGCTTGGGGTGATTTGTGTGCTTGCTTGACTTACATGTCTACTTAATTGATAACATGATTAGCTGATAGTCTCTTTGACGACGCTAGGAATAGTCTATACGCTGATTACTTATGGCTGTTGATATTCTGATTAATGTGCTGATATCTATAACGTGCTGATTGAATAAATATGATACCTGTGAGATGATTGATGTATGGTCTTAACATCAAGGGTGATGCCCTCTCGTTAGAGGATTGCGAATCCCTAGATGGTAATAGCGAATATTATCGTTGATACTCTATTTGTCAGTGATGATAGCCGGGCCGGTGTACCCGAGGTTGGAGTACCTGAGGATTGGTGATCGGACTGAAGGTACGAAGTGGTTTGGAGCAGGTCGTTGACCTAGGGCATAGATAGAGTGAGGCTCGGTCATCCCGGCGAGGCTTCAGGACTCCACGTCCAACGGGGGGCCAATCTTGGCCATTCCCTGTGTTGGGAATGTCGTCCTCGTGCACGAGGATGGTACCTTCCTCCGGTGATCAGAGATGGTATTGTACCAGGATATGTTCTTGGGAGAACCAACTTATGTGTCATTCCTCGTGTGCCCTGATACTAGTGATCGGTCTAGGGTGTGAAGGGCTGGTGATCAGCAAGTGTGTTCAGTGATCTGTGTCAGTATGTGGTATCAGTGTGTGATATGGTATGTGACCGTGTGCTCAGGGGTCCGTATATCGTGATTGTGGTATCAGTATTTATCATTTAAGATCATGATTGTTATCTTTATTGTTAGTTTTACTGTGTTTAGTGACAGTTACTCTGCTATTCTGTTTTCCTACTCATTGGTGATTGATGGATTTCTTACCCATTCATTTCTTGTGTATTTTTATATTATATCATGATGAATAGTAGATGGATAGGAGCGGCCTATGCATAGAGCTTATTCCTAGGGGAGTGGGACCTAGAGGCAGTGTTCAGATGTTTGGAATACAGTATTACCGCGTCCAGTGTGTCCTAAATTTTGTCACCCCTTGTGGGTGTGGTGTATATACCTATATGTGTATGTTCCATGCTTTGCGTACTCTGATAATAAATAATATGTGTTTTTGCTTTATACGTATGGGACTGGCATTATTTGAAAATAGCGTAACGCTCTGTCAAGGCGGAGTGTCACATTAAGTGGTATTAGAGCAGTTCGATTCTAACTGGACTGTAGGGTTGAGTCACTGGTCGTGTCTAGAGTCTAATTTTCTCCACATCGGACGACAACTTTGTTAGGGTTGGGGGAGATAGTCTGACACTAGTTTTAGGAAATCCTAGTTGTGTGGTATATCTTTGAAAGATAAGCCAATGGTTATGTTTTCTGGTAATGCATAGCTCGTCGAACTCGAGAAGGGAGACGTAAAAACCTCCCACCAGACGATAATGGAGGATCAATGGAAAATAATGGAACTGGAGGCGTAGAGAATCTGGTGGTAGCCATGCAGCAGCAGGCGTAGCAGAACACCCTATGATACAACAGTAGGGATAGTTGTTGCAGCACCTGCTGAACCAGGGAGGCGGAGGAGAAGTAACAGTTGATGCCGAATATGTAGCCTTTATGAAGAACAAACCTCCACAATTTCGAGGAGAGAGTGATCCGGAGGGAGCAGAGTTATGGCTCCAAGAGGTGGAGAAGATCTTCGCGGTAATACGTTGTTGGGAGGATCAAAAAGTAACGTATGCATCTTTTTTATTAGTAAGAGGAGCAGAGTCTTGCTGGATACTGAGGGAAGGACATCAATTGGGAACTGTTCTAAACTTGCTTCTTAGAGAAATATTTCCCAAGTACACTAAAGAGTGAAAAGGAGAAGGAGTTTCTCAGTTTAAAGCAAAGAAAGATGTTTGTGGGTGAGTATGCCATGAGATTTGAGGCCCTGATTAAATACTCTAGGCTTTGCCAGATGGACCCAGATGAGGAATAGATGTGCAGACAGTTTGAGGATGAGTTAAGACCTGAGCTGCACAAATTTGTGATCCTTCTAAAGATTAGTTGTTTCCTAGAGTCGCTGGAGAAATGTATTGAGCTGAAAAATCATGATAATGGGATGGAAAAAGAAAAACAGAAGGGTGGTAAACCTATAGGTAACAATATAGGTAACAATAGGAGGAATAATCTAGGACCCTATGATTGTCCTGAGCAGTCACTTACGGTTGCTAGAAGCAAGCAACCAAGGTCAATAAGATGTGTTTGTTACGGTGAAGGACATCATGCCTAGGAATGTCCTGAAAAAGAACTTGTCTGTTATCGGTGCAAGAAACTAGGACATATTGCATGAGATTATAGGCAGAGGGTAGCTGTAACACCCTGCCAAGACAGGGCGTCACTTTATCCTGACACAGATGTTCAAAGCAATTACACATTTGACTCATCATCAAGGTGCGCAAAAGGACACATTGGCTGTGATGTAACACTGCTCCTAGGCAGTTTCCCCAATAGTGGTCACCTCCGTTAGGTCCTGCTTCCCAGGCTCTAAGTACATGATCTTCTAGTTCATCTACTATTCTTCATCTACTATTCATCATAATATAGTACGAAAAACACAAAAATAAAAGGGTAAGACACTCTTCAATCACTAACAAGCAGGAAAATAGCATAGCAGAGTGATTACTACCATGCACAGCACAATCATATCAGCACAGACATTACAATTGTCATCCTAAACATTATAATCATCAATACACTATTACCACGCTCAGACTTTTGAGCACACGGTCACAGACCACATCGTATCATCCTGATACCACAGACCGACATGTGTCACTGGTCTTTCGACTGATCACCAGCCCTGCAGACCCAATTGACACAGAATACCGAGCTTTCGGGCTGATCACCAGCCCTACTAACCTAAACCATAGATTGCTGAGTATTGCGGGCCATTAACACCCTAATTTCTAGACTGATCACTAGTCTCAGGGTACAAAAGGATAAGATAATTTAGTTGTCTCGGGAACATATCCTGTTACGCGACCCTCTCCGATCATCGGATACGTAATCCCCCATACCGGAAATCATCATATCCAATCACCGGAGTAAGGCACCGTCCCGTGTACTCGAACGACATCTCCCATACCAGGAATGGCCAAGATTGTCCACCTGTCAGACGTGGAGTCCTGGAGACTGGTCCAGCTGACCGAATACACATACCCTCAAGGTCACCAACTATCTCCAAACCACTCCGTACCACGGACATGGAGAGCCTCGTCGAAAAGACCGAGTTCACATACCCTCAAGGTCTTGGCTGAGTACACATACCCTTAAGGCCACCAACTGATCCCATTACTATCCCATCGATACCTCAGGTACACCAACCTCTGGTACACCGACCTGGCTATCACCACAAATAGAGTATTTACGGTAATATTTGCTATCACCGTCTAGGGATTCACAATACTCTAACTAGAGGGCATCACCCTTGACTCTAAGACCATACTTTATACTCGCAAGTATTAAATCATAATAAGAGTTATCATTATATATAACATAACCACCAATATATACAGCACGACAACCAACATCAATTATCATCCATCCTCAACCATCGTAAGGATCAATCCTAGTGTCGCTCAAACGACCTACCACTGCCATGTAATCAATTAGCACACCAACAGTCACACAATCATACAACATTCATATCAATCACCATCACATCAATCAGCATCCATCCATAGATTTCAATAGATTATTCCTATGGTTGACAGACCTCTGACAACTGTCCTCAGCTATCACAGGTCACAACCCCTCTCCTGAGGTGCTGCTGTTATCAACCCCTAGTAAGGTTAAGGCCCCCTACACATGCTAACAGTACTACTCTACTACCTATTTTCCCTAGTGATTAAGGTATCTTCTCCCGTACCTGGCTAGAAGACTGCTGCTACCCGTGTCCCGTCCCCAAGTCCCGTCGTGCCTCCAAAGCTCCTCCATGCGCTCCCAAGAATGTCTTGGACGAAGGTGAGGAGTATGGAGTGTGAAGAGTGGTATTTATAGCTATTTTGGGTCCACCGCGTCGCGATGGTATTTAGGCACAAAGGCTATCGCATTGCGATGAGGGACACGTGTCAGTAATCTCACGCCCCGGTCCACCGACTTACCCACCGTCTTATATTGTGTCGCGACCCAATCTACACTAGTCACGATAGAGGCTGACCAGAAATGTCTCATTTTCGGTGTTCTAGAAGATTCTCAAGTGTTTCATGCCTTTCTAGGGCATTCTAGACCTTTATTAAACCCATTTTGTCCTTAATTAAAGTTTCTAACTCCCGTTTATCACTTAATTACTATCCTAATTATTTTTCTAATATTGTTTTGAAAATCAGGATGTCACAATAGTAACTGGACCTGAAGTTAGAGGACAGATGGTCGAGGCAAAACCTATTACCGCATCTAAACATCAGCATCAGCTAGACCAGCAACGATACCTCCATGAACCAGGCGAGCATTTTTGGTCAAAGGAACTAAGGTGACCTCATACTCAGGTCTCTATCGTTAAATTCCAAGGACGGAGTTTATTTTAAGGGGGTAGTAATGTGACATTCCAATTTCTAGGTTCTTTGCTTAATTGGGTTATTTCCTTATGGGTGGACTTAGAATAAGATTGGGAAAATCCCGGATAACCTAAAATCCCTAGGAAAGATCTAGAAACCTTAGATAAGGCTTAGGAATCCTAAAAAGGACAAAAACACCCCCAAAAGGGTGTGGAATCCCCTAGAAGCTTCTAGAAGAAGAAAAATTAGATATTTTCTTAAAGGTACTATCGCGAAGCGACGGTACCTGTGAGAGGGAACTATCACAACGCGACATAGTCTAGCACTTGTCTCCGTTTGGATTTTGACATGTGTAAAGGTAAGGGTACCACCGCGACGCAAAGACACCTACATAGGGGACCATCGCGACACGATGGGGTTTAAGCTCACCTATAAATAGGTGCTCACCCTCCCTTCATTCCTTGCACCAAATCCTTTTCTCTCTCTAGGAACCTCCTCTAAGGAGTAAGAATGCTCTGCACTTGCCTCGAGTGAGGATCTTGGGCATCAGAAAGCTCATAGTTGGAAATCCTCAAGCCTGAGGAAGAGTAAGGCCCAGAGGAGTAGCCCAAGGCAGAAGCGCGGATAGCGATCGAGGGTCAAGGCTTTCTAATAGGAGATTAGCCAGGAGTGCTAGGTAACGGGGAAGATACCCCAATAACTAGAGAAAGCATGTAGTAGAATAGTACTATTAGCATGCGTAGGGGACCTCAAACCCTACTAGGGGTTGATATCAGCAACACCTTTAGAGAGGGGTTGCGATGTACGGTGGCTAAGGATAGTCATCGTAGACCTATCAACCGATGTAGGTTTTTCTTAGGGTGATTTGTGTGGTTGCTTGACTTACGTGTCTTCTTGATTGATAACATGATTCGTTGATAGTCACTTTCGCGATGCTAGGAATAGTTTATATGCTGATTACTTGTGACTGTTGATATTCTGATTAATGTGCTGATATCTATAACGTGCTGATTGAATAAATATGATACCTTTGAGTGTGATGATTGATGTATGGTCTTAATGCCAAGGGTGACGCCCTCTTGTTAGAGGATTACAAATCCCTAGACGGTAATAGCAAATATTACCATTGATACTTTGTTTATCAGTGGTGATAGTTGAGTCGGTGTACCCGAGGTTGGAGAACCTGAGGACTGGTGATCAGACCGAAGGTACAGAGTGGTTTGGAGTAGGTCATTGACCTTGAGGATAGACAGAGTGAGGCTCGGTCATCCCGACGAGGCTTTAGGACTCTACGTCCGAAGGGGGGACAATCTTGGCCATTCCCTATGTTGGTAATGTCGTCCTTGTCCATGGGGACGGTATCTTATTCCGGTGATCAGAGATGGTAGCGTATTAGGATATGTTCCCGAGACAACCAACTGATGTATCATTCCTCGTGTGCCCTGAGACTGGTGATCACCTAGGTGTGAAGCGGCGATGATCACCCGTGTGTTCGATGATACGTGTCGATTATGTGGTATCAGTGTGTGATATGGTCGCTTACCGTGTACTCAGGGGTTCGTATGTCGTATCTGTCGTATCCGTATTTATCAGTTATGATGATGATTGTTATCTTTGGTATTAGTTATGTTGGGCATGGTGACAGTTACTCTGCTATACTGTTTTCCTACTCATTAGTGATTGATGGATTTCTCACCCCTTAATTTCTTGTGTATTTCTATATTATATCATAATGAAAAGCAGACGGACAGGAGCGGCCTGCGCTTCGAGCTTATTCCTGGGGAGCGGGACCTAGCGCAGGTGACCGTGATAATAAAGCTGCCTAGAAGCAGTGTTCAGATGTTTTGAATATAGTATTACCACGGTCCATGCTTTGCGTACTCTAATAATAAATAATGTGTTGTTGCTTTATACATGTGGGCTGCCATTATTTGAAAAGAAAGTAATGCCATGTCAAGGCGGGGTGTCATAATCAGTCTCTACGGCTTACTTCAAATATTTGAAATTTTATTGCTAAAACAATTTTGCTTAAAAGTTGGGGTTTACAGTCCTTGTATGTGTGAGTCCTAAATGCTTGTATGTCATTTCACTCACTTGTCTAGAGTAAGGTCCTACGGTTGGACTCTTTAGCTGCTCTCACTCACTCACATAGGTGATATTATTTTCATTTGATTTAATTATGCTCGTATTTTCCTTGTAAGGTTATCGCTTAACTATACGCTTAGGACTAAGCACTTAGGGTTTTGGGCAAGTGGGATGGGACGTCACATTTAAGTGCTATTAGAGCATTTTGGATCATAACCGGATTGTGGAGTCAATAGGATGTATTACTGGTTGTGTCTAGTCAAATCCTCATCGAATACTAACTATGCTTGGATATGGGTAGAGTGTCTGTTAAGCAAATAATCTGTATTCATATTATGAATAATTGCTTATGTTTATTCATGAGATAATCAGCTTTCATTAAGTAAGGTATCTATATTGAAATATAGATAATTGGTTATTCACGAGACGTTTGCCTTAGGATTATGTGCTTCCTTATATCTCATGGGTCGTGGGCTATTGATTTCTTTATAGGAATCCATGGCTTACGAACTTGATGAAACCATCCACTTAGAGGAAGATAGTGTTGGAACCTAAACGATTGAGAAGTTTAGACCCTCATTAATTTTGATGATAACAAAATATTTCTCAAGAGAACAATTTATCTTCTAACATATCTTTGAGTGTACAGGTATCAAAGATTCATATATATGTACAAATCACTCAAGGAAGAAGAAGAAATTTACAAAAGCATTGAATACAATCCACTAGTGTCAGCATCCGAACTCACTCCAGCGTCTTGCTAACAGCAAGCGTCCAGCAGTGGTGGAACACTCAATTGCTACGAGCGTCCGTCCTCTCCTCTGAGTGAGCGTCTGATCTCTTTAATGAAGCACGTGATGATCATGTTTTTGCTCTTAGCCTCAGACTGTTCTGGAACGGAATTCGAATTTGATTTTGTGCGCTCATTTTAATGTACGAGGAAGCAAAGGTGACACCTTTAGCATAAGACAAAAATCGTACAAGGCAATTACAAATAGTAGATAGTACGAAAACGGTAATGTGTACTATTCTGATATTCTCTAGAAAGGAAGAAAAAGACTACATTTCAAATTACCTCACTTAATGGAAAGGAGATATTTTTACTGCAACGGTAATACCCTTGAAGACTCCTATAAATACCCCAAGGTATTCATTGAAGAAATGTTAGAAAAACTGTGAAGAAACTTCATTCTGAAAGCAATATTACTCAAGTGTGCAATCAAGTTTCATACCAAGTTTCTAGTCAACATAGAACTGAACTCACGTCTTATACTTTCTTTTAGAAAGCCATTTCAGTTTTGAGCTTAATCTTTTCATCCTCTCTGTGAGAGTTATTTTGATTGTAATCAAAATTATAATCTCTTTTGTAATCTGTATTTTGGCCTAGTTAAGGCTCTGTTCCTCAAAGGCTCGACTGTACTGAGTCGTTTTGAGAAGTTGAGAGTATTGTCAAGTTTGTGACAGAAGAATACTCTTGAGGGAAATTGTAATCAGGTGATTATAGTGAAAAATCCTTCAGGAACGAAGGGACTAGACGTAGCTACCAGTTGGTGGTGAACTAGTATAAATCTCTGCGTCTTATCCTTTACTGCTTTACATTATTTATCTTTACCTTGCTCAGTAAAACAAGTTTTTATAAACTGTTTAATTTCTGCATCCGGTTTAATTCTTTGCATTCGATATTCAAACAGTTTTAAACAACCTGTGTTGAAGTTTTTACGTATAGTTTGCGAAAAGTTTTTTAACACAATTCAACCCCCTTCTTGTGTTCACCTTTAGATAGATTAACCACTAAGGAAACGGTTGAGCCCAACAGTACCAGTACTCAGACAAAAGAGACTACGCATATGAGAACACAACCTGAGTTAGAACACACTCTCAAGGAATTAGTGGCGACATTACTATAGCAAATCGCACAACTCATCTTGTGGATTAAGGATAAGGAGATTCAAACTACTAGTAAAGAGTCTAATGTCAATGATGCTGAGCTAACATTATTCCTTAAAGGAAGACCTTGAAAGTTTAAAGGAGAATATGACCCAGAGGGTGCCGAGCATTGGCTACAGGAAATAGAGAAGATATTTGATGCCATGCATTGTCTAGAAGATAAGAAGGAAATGTATCCTGCCTTCATGTTAGTTGATGGAGCAGAGATTAGGTGGAAAGGTAGAAGGAGGATATTGGAGGCAAAAGGAAAGACTATTACCTGGGATTTATTCTGTGAGAATTTCCTTGAAACTATTTCCCCAGAACATCAAGACAAGATAAAGCAAGAGAATTCAGCTGTCTTACCCAGGGTAATATGTCAGTTCGAGACCCTCGTGAAATATTCGGATTACTATCAAATCAATCCTAGTGAAGAGTGGATGTGTCGAAAATTTCAATATGCATTGAGATATGATATTCGGAGATCGGTTATGCCATTAAGATTGCCAATCTCCCAGAGCTTATAGAAAGGTGCATGGAGTTGGAAGGCTTAGACTGAATAAATAATTCGAATGGGAATGGATGATCCAATAAGGATCAAACTCAAGAGGATGAAAATCACATTCTCGACCAAACAGAAGATGAAGAAATCATCAAGGATTGGAGGAATCAAGGTGAATGTAATAAGAGATGACAAAGTAGTAGGAGTACATATAATAGAACGGTTCCACATTTCAGAATAAGAGATAAAAGAGTTAAGATTCAAATGAGGCTGAATCGGAGATCGCAAGGATGTTTCAAATGTGGTAATCCCAACCATAAGATCAAAAACTGTATGGAGAAGGAACGTTGATGCTATGCTTACGGTGGAATTGGGCATTATGCTAGAGAATGTCATCTAGGACAAAACTTTTCAGCAAGTGATATCTGCGACTATATATATATATATATATATATATATATATATATATATATATTTCACTATAAAATTTTCTTTTTTCGTAGTAACTCTGTGTGTATGCTGCTTCTAAATATATATACAGTATTTTACTAAAATATTATATCTTCTTATATATGTCAAATTTTATACTACCCATCACTTACTCCTTCTCAACCTCTCATTAGTAACGAACTACCGAATTCTTTCAAGGTAATCCATGATTCCTTCATTCATGAAAATCGTGCTGGCGACTTCAAATTCTAAGATAGTGATTAGGAAGGGAAAAACGACCTAGACGGAGGAATCTGACTCCCTGTAGATGGTCATGTCAACGAGTTGTGCGAACCCAATATAGAGAGTATAATAAGATATTACTCAAAAGGAAAGAATCTCTTGAAATAGATTGTCAGTAGAAGATGCTTGAATCAGATGGGGTATTCTAAGTGTAACAGAACACACATAGAAAAGAATTATATATGGAAAGTTACTTGTGTTCCAAAAATGGATTAAATCAAACAAGAAGAGGCTGATAGAGCTTTAGATGAGTTGGAACACAAGAGAAAATAGGATAATTAATTCCTCTCATCAAAAGTTTTAAATGATACACCTTTCACAAGGGAATATTGAGAGATAAGAACATCAGGATTTAAATTCGATGCTATCCGAAATATCTTTCATCCCGCAAGTGTTAATCACTCTACAATCAGACCCTCTTCTACTTCCCTATGTATATGTAAACTCATCGCTGAAATCTTTTCTACCGTTCCATTTCTATTCCGGTAAAGTCTGATATGTATAAATCAGATTATTGAGTAATCGTCGCTATTCCATTCTATTCTGTTCTGTGAAATCCCCTCCATAAATCTTAACGGAGAAATCTTTAGCACCAGATTTAGTACAACTACATCTTGGAGAAGGACTTTCCGATTAATCTCTCTCTAATCATCTATCCAACCCAATACTCGAAAGTGTTCTAGACTTCAAGGGATATCAAAGCCGTGCCACGGAAGCAAGATATACAAAAATAAGGAAGAAATTTCAAGAGTGAAAGGAGTGGTGGCAATTACGAAGTAAGAAACTAAGTGTGACAAGAATAAGAAAGGAGGAAGCAATAGGTATGATCTACTTCTTGTCAACGACTCAAGAGGGTAGAAATATAACATCCCAATTTTCCTAATTAAGGAAAATTGTATTAAGGTTTCAATTAAGGAAGGAAATTAGACTAAGGAACCCTATCATGGATGTTACAATAGCTTAGAAGTGATATGGAAGCAAAACCAAGACTTAGCGAAGAGATTCTCTCAAGATTTCCTCTAAGGAGTAAGTATGCTCTGCAGCTGCCTCAAGTGAGGATTTTGTGCATCAGAAAACTCTTCAGTAAGGAAATCCTCAAGAGGCTTTTTCTCCAAGTTTATCTCTCTAAATAAAGTTGGTATTCTCCACATCGGGGATTTCAATGTTGAGGGTTGCGAGTGAGGAAACTAAATGAAGGTTCGAGTAGTATTCCAAGAGGGAAGGAGAAATAATAAGATAGTTGGGGTCGAGGGTCAGGGCTGTGTGTGAGTTCATAATAGGAGTTTGCATTGGAATCCAGGTGGGAGCAAGAAACCTTACTCGCTGGGATAGTAGAATTGAATAATATGCTCGAATATGCATAGGGTGATGTAACACACCAATCCTGGAGCGCCACTAGATGGAAACATAACTCTAAATACGGAACATTTTCGAAATATAATACTCGTCTTGCTTTTAAAAAAACACGATAATTTTTGTTTTTAAAACTCTTTTGCAAACCACAAGTCAGAGAATTACAACGATTTTAGAAAACATGATGGAGATTTATAATGCAAAAGAGAGATGCGCACTGAATATAACCATATATATACATAAGTTTCAGAAGCAGTACAACCGACCAAGTTCATTATAAAGAGACTCGAAATAAATATCCACATAGAGCAATACACCTAAAGTATGAATACTCTAACCAGAATACTCATACCTTTGAGGTACTCCTGGTAGACACCTACACAGATGGCTGCTCCAAAAGTAAATCCACAAAAGACCTAACCAACAACCACAAAATACTAAGTTGGACTAACAGAATGGCCACCTCCAAAAAAATATACAACACAACAGACATATACAACCACACTACTACATCTCACTACCCAGATACTCGGAGGGGTCCTTCTCCTCCTCCATCTCCTCGTGGAAATTATCATCATTGCCTGTCAAGTCAATAAATGGAACAGAAGGAGGTACTACCTCAGGTCTAGCCTCCTCCACGAGTACATCCTTAATCCAGCCTCCACCACTACAACCTGCCTCGCCATATATACGACAGACTAGATGTGAATCTTCCAGTGGAGAAGGTACACCGGTAGAGAAAGGAGGAGGCGGAGTAGTCTCCGGTACCAGTACAGGGTCCACTGCAGGAATAGGTGAGTCAGCTACGACATGGGAGGTAGATGCTCCTGCATCCCAACCTCTGGACCCTATGCTCTTACGAGCAGTCCAATGAACTCTAGCGCCTCCAAATGCAGGTTCATATCTAAAAGTAGTCTGATGAAAAATCTCTGATACCTCCTCTGATGAGGTAGTAGTGGCAGCAGAGGTTGTTCGATCCTGTTGAGTAGCACCCGTACAGGGAAACTCATATTCTGACAAGTTATCTTTATCTGGGTCGCCAGTCTGTCCACCCTAACAGTCTCTACTACATCCCCTTTATATACTATCCGGCCAGAAGCGGGATCAAACTCCTTGGCCAGAGGTATATCCATATCAAGGAAATTAAACGTCGTCTCTGACAACAGAGTCATCGCCGAGATTTCCCAAGTGTTCGCCATCGTCTGGGTTACATTCGTCAATTGAAAGAACCATGGGCAAGGGTCAACTCCTTATAATAAGTTAAATATAATAACACAACATATTATACAAATTCAATAAGGATGCACAAAATATCCTATTGATGCAACTATATGCCAGTGCTTATGATTTCGGAATGACGCAAAATACTCATACCAATGGGCTATTGGCTGGTTCACGCATAGAATACAACAGTCCGATGATGTCCCCTCATAGGACTAACGACGACACCGAACTCCCCGCATAGGATTTATCTACACCAATGGATTTTTAATTCAGGTCGAAGTCTCTATGTATGCATGTCAATGCATTTCCACATTCTCAATTGAATATACCAACTCATATGATATTTCAAATATAACATAATTAAATAATCATTTAATTATTCAACACATATTTCATAGCATATAACTCACAACGCAATTAAGCGTATATGCACACACATCATATTATCAGTTTCACATTCAAACAGTCATTACGTACAGTGCAAACATAACCACATATCATTAGATCACACATTCCCACACCAATAATTTATATCTAGAAGTAGCCTTTACCAAGAGATATCAATCCAAGCTACAACCAAACACGTCACAACTCTCGTCCGTGTAACACCCCACCGTCCTATCCATGTTTTATTCTACATAATTAGCCTAACTCGCGTAATTAGCGTTAATAAAATACGAAGGTATTAAAACTAAAACCTGAATAAGAAGACGACGCGTAACGGTGAAGTAACTAGTGTCATAAAATATGTGTATGGGTTTTCTCAAAAAGATGGCCTCATCAGTATGGCCTAGATTATCAAAGTGCAAAAGTAAGGGTAGTGTAAACAGTACAATACAGTCTTCCAAAATATAAATCCTATGAGGCTAACCTGTGCCTAATCTAAGCAAACCAATATAAACCAACATCAACAAAAAGACTCCTGGCAAAAAAGACTGAAGACCATCAGCAAGGTGGATGTTAAGAGTTCCCACTCTGGGATCCAGCTCGCCTGTAACTCAAAACTCTCCCAAACACGGATATGCGAGGTCTGCTTCGTCATTAACAACATCACCAGGAACTGGTCCCTCAGATGGAGCTACTGCTGCATCTTCCTCAAGACAATCTAATACAGAGATAATACATATACGATAATACATATACAGACAAACATGCAAACACAGGGAGATAAGAACAACACATCCATTAAAAAGCGGGAAATGCATAAGTAGAATGAGATTAAGACAATCCATACAGATATCACATATATTACAAATAGGACCTAACTACCCTCTTCCACTTACCCGATATCTCTCAATTAGTTGTGCATCATGGCATCTTTTCTTTTACCATTGTCACTGTACTCCCCATTTTCTTAACGAATACTTATCGGCAAACCCCCTTTCCGTTAGGGTTACCGTCCTTTTTACCCCTTAGGGACTCCCGTCTCCCTTTTTTGATAGAGCACAGGGCGACACTAGCCTAGTCCACGAGGCATTCCCCTTTTCCGTTAGGAATCCTCCTCCCCCTTTCCCGATAGGGATGTCCATTTCCACCCTTTTCGATAGGGAACAGAGTTGATCTAACCTGCTGGGCGAGGTATCCCCCTTTCCCATTAGGGATCCTCTCCACATCATATTCCCGTCAAGAATGGAGTGGTTACTAATGCAATATCATATGCATGCATCCAACACCTCATAATCACATACCTCACATCATGTTATGCACACATCCCAACAATGTCCCTTTAATCATGTTAATTCACATCAAAAGCTAAACTTAGACATTTTAGCATGCTAAGGCAACATACAACACAACTTACAAATAAGCATATTATCAGGTGATCATATTTAATAATAAAATAATCCTAAGTTGGCTGATGGGTCTACCACGCCTGTCCTTAGATGTGGCACGTCGTAAACCCTATTCTTAGGTGTTACTGACATCAACCCCTAGGAGGACTTAGGCCACCCTACAGATGTCAAACAGTCATATCTACTACACATAACCCAATGGAAGTATATTCTTTCTCCCACCTGGTATTCGGAGAACTCGGAACCACCAACAGATACTGAAACATAGCTACAGACTCATGAACAAGCAAACCAACACTCTTCACACCAAGTGCAAATTCAACCAACAACAATAAACAAGCCAAGAGCTACCCAACAATTTCATCAAGCAAGCCAGAACGATCCACAATTAACCAAAAACACATAAACGCACTCGGATTAGAATTAGGGCAACCAATGAAATTACTAAAAATACAAGAGGGTAATTTCACGATCAACTGGTACCCATACTATCGCCAAAACCCTAAAATACGAAGAACAGTTAATCAGAGACTATCCAAACCACAAGGAAAATCACGAAATCAGAACATGAACATGGATAACAGAGGCTCAAGTCTCTGTCTCGTGGTCCAAGGAATCTCCTCCAGGAGTTCCGCCAAAACCCTAGCTCGTTTGGTCAAAACTGGGGTCCAAAACACAATCTGATTAGTGAATGTGAACACAAGAAGGGGGTGTTGAATTGTGTTGAAAACTTTTCGCAAACTTTGATTTAAAAACACTTAGAACACAGGTTTTTCAATACAGTTTGTTAAACGGACGCTAGAAATAAACCGGACGTTGGAAAAGCAGTTTGTGAAAACTTGTTTTTAACAGAGCAAGATAAAGATAAATAGAAAGCAGTAAAGCAAGAGACACAGAGATTTATACTAGTTCACTGCCAAACTGGTAGCTATGTCTAGCCCCTTCGTTCCTGAAGGATTTTCCACTATAATCAACTGATTACAAAACCTTAAGAGTATTCTACTGTCACAACCTTGACAATACTCTCAACTTCTTAAAACGACTCAGTACATTCGAGCCTTTGAGGGAACAGCCTTAACTAGGCCAAAACAACTTTTACAAGTAAGTTGAATACAAGTATAAATAACTCTCACAGAGAGGATAAAAATTAAGCTCAATATAGAAATGCTTTCTAAAAGAAAGTGTCGGACGCTGAGTTCAGTTCTTGTAGTCCAGAGACTTGGCTCGAAACTTGATTGCTCACAGAAGCAGTGCTTTTAGAGTATTGACTCTTTGTAGTGTATAGCAATAGTGCTTGTTCTCAGTAAATGAAGCAATATTCTCTTGTAGAGTTTCGGCAGTTTCTTCAATGGATACCTTGGGGTATTTATAGGAGTTATAAAGGATATTACCAAGCATAAAGAAAATGACTCCTTTCCATTGAGTGAGGTGATTTCAAAAAGCTGTCTCTTTCTTCCTTTCCAGAGAATATCTCAGTAGTACACATTACCGTTTTTGTACTACCTTGCTTTTCACAATTGCTTGTACGATTTTTGTCTTTTAGCTAAAGGTGTCACCTTTGATACCTCGTACAATAATTTTAGCGCATAAGATCAAATTCGAAATCCGATCCAGAAACTTCTGAGAGGAAGAGCAACTACGTGACCAACACGTGATTTATAATGAAGTTCAGATGCTTGCTCAGAACGGAAGATCGGACGCTCATAGCAAATGGATAAGACTAGTGTCACAAGAAGATAATTCCAGACGCTCATCAGGACAGTATACTAGGATGAGCCGGATGCTGACACATGGAGTGTATCCTTCTCTTGAGAGCCTCTTCCTTCTTGTTTAAGTGGCTTAGAAATATATGTAATATTAGTATCTGCACACTTCAAGAATTGTTAGAACATAAATTGTTCTCTTGTGAATATTTTGTTATCATCAAAATTAATGACGGTCTAAACTTCTCAATCTTCTAGGTTCCAACAATCTCCCCCTTTTTGATGATGACAAATATCTAAGGTTGATGAACAATTTAGTTTCAAAATGACATCAAGGGTCTCCCCCTGAATTTAACAATTTTGATATATAAGAAAATTCTAGTATTAAGGCGATAGTTGATAAACAAATTCAATTAAGTGATCGCAAAAAAAATATGTAGATGTATCATAGTAAGATCGGATGCTGATAAAAAAGATTGATTTAATCAAATTGTACCAAATTTATTGATCATTATAAGAGCACTAGATCAATGAATATTAGCGCATTAATAAATAACCACACAAATGCTATGTATGAGATGCTATGCATGATACTTCAGTTCCAGCGTATTCATCGGAGTGTGAACATCGGACGGTGAGTTAGTCAGATTTTCACGTGTTCATCATACCTTTGTTTTACTCCCCCTTTTGTCATCAGACAAAAAGAGTGTAAAAACACATCATAGTCAAGATAAGACTTAGAAAAATTTGAATATAAGTCAGATGTAGGTATATATTAACAGATAATCAGAGAAAAATTAGTGTATATATTTACGTGTATCAACAAAACAAAGAAATAGTTTATATCACACAAAAATAAATAAATTCAAGGGTTTGAAAGAGGTGGTGGAGGGATGTTGAGACGTTCATACAGTAATTTCAGAGCAGTCTCCAGCTGAATGACTTTCATGTTTGTGGCCTTCATTTCTTCAAACTCTGCTTTGGGAATAGTGACCATCTCAACTGCAGGAGTAGAAGTAGAAGGTCCAACTTCTGGTACGGGTGCAGGTTTCATCTTCTGATGCTCTGCTAGCACCCAGTTGGTTAGCGTCAGTCTCAATTCCTTCTTTCGTTGAGCTCTTAGAAAAAATGCATCATTTGATGTAAACCATTTGATGAGATTTCCAAGTTTTCTGAGCTCAGATTCTGTTTGAATTTCCCATTTATACTTCACATCTTCTGGATACAGCAAATCCATGAAGATGATTTCTCTATGTAGAACTACATCAGCAGTGAAACCATCAAACCTATTTCCAGCTTCTTCTCCCCATATACTTCTGATAAAGACACTTAATGCTTCACAAGCGAAAGAGAGTGCTTCATTTTCTGCCAGGTATATTCTTCGCAGATTTTCCCTGTCATCTTCTTCTAGCACTAGGGGGACGAGGCATGGTAACATGGCTTTGTCTTTCCAAGACTCAGACCATTGACTCCAAGTAAATCCAATGTCGAAGTGCTTGGTCACAGCAGCCCATTGGACATATATCTTCATGCAGTCAAAAGGCCTGATTACTGAGCATCTGAACATATCATCGAAGTAGACTATTCCAAGATTGATGTCAGTAATTCTGCTAATTGTGCCAACTGATGGAATAGTGGCCTTCTCGGCATTGCAGCAGTTTGAGGAGCCAGTTCTCCATTCATCTTCCTTCAGAGAATTCAGGTAAAACCTTCTGGCATGATCCTCAGAGATCTTGGCAATTGGAAGCTTAGAGAATTCCTTAAGGTTGTACTTTTTTGGAGCCTTCTCATACTCCTTGAGCCCGATCTTCTTTGAATGGTCGCTGTCTTGAGTGTGTTCTTTCCTTTTCCCAGGATAGACCAAGGTAGCCACCTTTATGCATGCGGTAGAATCTTTATCAAATGAAGAAGGATCCATGTCTTTGTCTGACATTTCAATCTTCTTCATCTCAAGACAGTGTGCCATGAAGGCAGCTTCTTCATCTGTGATCCACCTTCCACATTCTTCCAACGTGAGCGGTTCAGTTTGTGGTAGGGATCTAGGAAGATCAACAGAGAAGGGAATTGCTCTGCTGCTAGATGCTGGTCTCAATCTTCCTTTAAATGACATCTGAAAGTGGTCTTCTCCATCCTTGAAGGTAGCACTTATCGGAGAGGCAATCTCCAATCTGGCAGCTCCAGAGGTGAAGGTTTTCCAATGCCATCTGGAGGGACGATTATAAATGCTATGATATATCTCATACTTAACAAACCGTGGTTTGTATGAGACATTCTTCCTTCCACCAGCGTCTATAGGTTTATGGGTAATGGTGAGTAAGGTGGGAGTGGTTTTGGTGATTTTGTAGGTTTTAGTTGTGTAGGGTTTGAAGGAATTAATGGAAGGTATTTTGAATAATAGATTAAAGGGATGAGAGTGAAGTTTGGAAATATATGTGGTAAGTGAAGTATTTGAAGAATTTTGTGGTAGGTCAAGGTTGAGTGTAGTGGATGATGGTTGGGTAGGTTTAGAGAGGGTTGAGGTTTGTTGGAGGCTCATTCTGGTTTTCCTGGTTTGTGTTTGTGGTTGTGAAACAGACAAAGGTGGTGCAGGAATAACATCATGAGCATCAAACACATATACTGATTCATCAGCAGTAAAATCAAGTACCTTTGGGTTAACCTCTGATGATTTGACCAACCTTCTTTTCGACCCTCTGGTGACAACAACAGCAGGAGGAGGAGGACGGATTTGCTTCCCTTGACCGGACACTGAAGCATCCTTTTCAGCTGCTGGTCTAAACTGTTTCTCCAAGACCTTTCTAATGGGAATTCTATCCTCATCTTCTGGTTCTTCAACAGTAGGTGCAGGTGCCACCTTCTGCTTTGTTCTTCTGGTTTCCCTTGAAGGAGACTCAGCAGGTCTTTTCACACCAGTCATTGAGCTTCTGGTGGTTTTCTTTTCAGCTTCTCCTTCCTATTGCTCTATTTTCACCTTCTTGATCATGGAGCCTGTAATAAGCTGCATCCTGACCAAACTGTTGACTCCAAAAACTTCTGGACGAACAACAGCACCAACACCAAAGTATTTTTCCTTTTCCTCTGTGTTGATGGAGCCAGTCAGCTTCCTTACAATGCCGTCTTTGATCATCATAATGGAGAGAAGAACTCCATATGGGATTATCTTGACGATATTCTTCTAATCAACATTCTTCCTTGAGAAGACAAGGGCATTTATCAGATTGTTGATAATCAACCTAGGCAGATTGATTTTCTTCCCATCCATGTAGTTCCTCATAATGAACTTTTGCTCGTAGTTCACTATGTCGCTTGAGCCAGCCTTCAGAATCACGCTCTTGGCGATAATTTTGTGCAGTACTCGGTAGTGGCTTTTCAAGTCTTTAGCCGTGGGAGTGATGTTCTTCTTCTTCAGTTCACGGTAGTTCCCAAACAGAGCTTCATTGACTTTTTCAAGTCCTCTGTAAGCATCAGCCAAGTTTGCATGGTAACTGATTCCTTCACACAGACACTTGATTGTCTGAGCAATAGAGTTGATAGTGAAGCGTAATTTGAATCCTCTGATGTGACCTTCTATGATTTCCCCCGGAAGTAAGTATGCACTTCCCCAGAATTCCTTAATAGCGTAGCTCAGTACGTCAACTGGTTCCCAGATGAAGTAGTTTTTCCAGCCCAGTTTCTCAAGACCTTCCTCAAAATCAAAACCGTATAGCTTGAAGTTCTCGAAATCAACCCGGTTCTCATTCAGAAGTTTTGCCTCAGAGAAGACATCGAAGGCAGTAGTGTATTGTCCAACCTTTCTGTCGGCCATTGTAGCAATTAAAGAGAAGGTGATGGAGGTTTTAGGGTTCGAAAACACACACACACAGAGAGAGAAAGAGAGATAGAGAGAAAGAGCACGGTTTTGCAGAAAACGCAGAGTGAAGTGATGGAGCGAAAAATGTGGAGTAGTGGGAAAGTTAATAGAGAATGGTACAGTCCTTTTTTCAAAATATCGTTTCGTATTTCCACATAAAAATTAAATCAAAAAGAAAAGAAAATAAAGATTTGCCTTTTCATTAAATGCAGACGCCAAAAGAAAAGTAAAATCAAGAAAAAGATTTTATCGAAAGACATAAACAATTATGACTCAGTAGATATGATGAGACGCGTAAGTCCTTAACACGTGTGACACGTGTGGGTGTGCTCGGACGTACGCAACCGATTCACCAGACGATGAGTTATGATGCATATGACAAATAAGATGCTTATACACATACATACTTATGTCATATCAGATGCTGAGATTAATCATTCTTCTATAAGATGAAAGTTTAAATTTCTTCTTATAAAATTGAATCTATCTTCAGCAAGGGGTTTTGTAAATATGTCAGCCCACTGATGATCAGTGTCTACAAATTTTATTTCTAGAATACCCTTCTGAACAAAGTCTCTTATAAAATGATGCTTAATCTCAATGTGCTTGGCTCGTGAATGCAATATGGGATTTTTAGTAAGACATATGGCAGATGTATTATCACAGAAGATAGGAATGTTACTCTCTTTTATCAAGTATTCTTCAAGTTGATACTTCATCCACAGAAGTTGAGAACTGCAACTTGCTGCTGAGATGTATTCAGCTTCTGCTGTTGAGAGTGCAATAGTGCTTTGTCTTTTTCTTGACCAAGACACAAGATTAGCTCCAAGGAACTGACAGCCTCCACTTGTGCTCTTTCTTTCAATTCGGTCTCTAGCAAAGTCAGCATCACAGAAACCTACTAATTTGTAATCTTTTGATTTCTTATAAAGCAAACCAAGATTAGTAGTTCCTTGCAAATATCTGAATATTCTTTTAACAGCACTTAGCTGTGATTCTCTATGATCTGATTTAAATCTAGCACACAGGCAGACGCTGAACATAATGTCAAGTCTTGAAGCCGTAAGATAAAGTAGAGATCCAATCATACCTCTGTACATTTTCTGATCTACCTTCTCACCAATTTCATCTTTACTAAGAGCGCAGGTATGATGCATAGGTGTACACATAGGCTTGCAATCCAGCATCTTGAATTTCTTCAAAAATTCTTTGATATATTTGCTTTGATGTATATAGATACCATCACTGCATTGCTTGATTTGTATTCCAAGGAAAAACTTTAATTCTCCTATCATGCTCATCTCAAATTCAGCCTGCATAAGCTTAGAAAATTCTTTGCAAAGGCTTTCATTAGTGGCTCGAAAAATGATATCATCAACATAGATTTGAACAAGTATGAAATGCTTCTTACAAGATTTTCTGAAAAGAGTAGTGTCAACTAAACCTCTTGTAAATCCATTTTCCATTAAAAAGGAACTTAGTCTATCATACCATGCTCTGGGAGCTTGCTTAAGACCATATAGAGCCTTTTTAAGTTTAAAAACATGTTTTGGAAATTCAATATCTTCAAAACCAGGAGGTTGTTTAACATAAACTTCCTCAGTTATAAAACCATTTAGAAAAGCACTTTTCACATCCATTTGATATAGAGTTATCTCATGATGTGCTGCAAATGAAAGTAAAATGCGAATAGCTTCTAGTCTTGCAATAGGTGCAAAAGTTTCAGTGAAATCAATACCTTCTTCTTGTGAGTAACCTTGAGCAACTAACCTTGCTTTATTTCTCACAACTTTACCATCTTCATCAAGCTTATTTCTAAATACCCATTTAGTACCAATAGCTTGCTCATCTTCTTGTAGGGTGACTAGCTTCCATACATCATTTCTTTGGAACTGATTTAGCTCATCTTGCATTGCTAGAATCCACCCTTCATCTTCCAAAGCTTGATCAATCGTCTTAGGTTCCATTTCAGAGAGAAGTGCAAAATCAGTATGCTCCTTGAAGGAGGATCTGGTTCGTACTTTATCACCAGGTTCTCCTATGATTTGATCTTTTGGATGATTGGTTTTTTACTTCCAGCTTTTTCTTGCTTCAGCTTCTGCTTGAGTAGAATTCTTCGTCTTGTCACCATCGGATGATGAAGATGCACGTTCACCGTCTGACTTGTCACCGAGGTTTAATTCTGAAAATAACTCATCTAGCTCTGACATGGCAGTGTTAGGCTTCTTATCATCAAACTTGACATGAATGGACTCTTCAACTGTCAAAGTTTCTTTGTTGTATATTCTAAAAGCTTTAGATCTTTCAGAATATCCCAAAAAGATTCCTTTATCAGCCTTGGAATCAAACTTACCAAGCTGATCTTTAGTATTCAAAATATAACAACTACAACCAAAAGGATGAAAGTAAGAAATGTTTGGTTTTCTACCTTTCCACAATTCATAAGGAGTCTTATTCAAAATAGGTCTTATAAGAATTCTATGTTTACTGCTTCTGCCCAAAAATGTTTCGCAATATCAGCTTCATTGATCATGGTCCTAGCCATTTCCTGGAGGGACCTATTTTTCCTTTCTACAACACCATTTTGTTGAGGTGTTCTAGGAGAGGAGAAATTGTGGGAGATGCCATTTTCTTCACAAAATTTTTGAAAGTTTTCATTTTCAAATTCTCCCCCATGATCACTTCTAATAGAAGAAATACAGATGCCTTTTTCATTTTGAACTGATTTGCAGAATACAGTAAATACCTTAAAAGGCTCATCCTTGTGGGCAAGGAATTTAACCCATGTCCATCTAGTAAAATCATCAACAATGACTAATCCATATTTCTTTCCAGTTAAAGAGGCTGTCCTTGTGGGACCAAAAGATCAAGATGTAAAAGTTCAAGTGGTTTAGAGGTCGAAACAACATTTTTTAAATGAAAGGAAGTTTTAACTTGTTTTCCTCTTTGACAAGCCTCACACAGGGCATCAGATTGGAACTTGAGATTTGGTAAGCCTCTAACAAGATTGTGCTTGTTTAATTTTGAGATTAACCTCAAATTGGCATGACCCAATCTTTTGTGCCAAATCCATTGCTCATCTTCAACAGACATAAGACACTTGACATCTTGTTTTGCAAGTTCAGAAAGATCAACTTTATAAATGTTTTGTTTCCTCTTTGCTGTAAAGAATATAGAACCATCATTTTTGCTTTTTACTGAATATCCATTTTCTGTAAAGACAACATTATAACCACTGTCACATAATTGACTTATGCTCAATAGATTATGTTTCAGTCCTTCAACATATAAAACATTATCAATAGAAGGAAGAGAGCCTTTACCTATGCGACCAACTCTAACTATTTTACCTTTCTGGTTTCCTCCGAAACCAACGAATCCAGCTTCTCTAGGTCTTAGTTCTTCAAACATATGCTTTTCTCCCGTCATGTGACACGAGCATCCACTGTCTAAGTACCAAGATAGGTGTGTTGACTTTGTTGCTAAGCAAGTTTGCAACATAGACTATTTTATCTTTAGGTACCCATATCTTTTTGGATCCTTTCTTGTTATTTCTTGAAGGATACTTGTCCTTCTTAGTTGTAAACACAGTACACGCATTTTTCAAATGACCAGATTTATTGCAGTAAGTACAATGCAAACATTTACTATGATTATTGGATTTATCAGATGCTGAATCATTTTCCAAAAGAGGTTCATCTTGAACGTGAACACAAGAAGGGGGGTTGAATTGTGTTGAAAACTTTTTATAAACTTTAAGTTAAAAACACTTAGAATACAGGTTTTTCAAAACTATTTGTGTATCGGACGCTGGAAATAAATCAGACGCTTGAAAAGCAGTTTGTGAAAACTTGTTTTTAACAGAATAAGATAAAGGTAAATATAAAGCAGTAAAGCAAGAGACAAAGAGATTTATACTAGTTCACTACCAAACTGGTAGCTACGTCTAGTCCCTTCGTTCCTAAAGGATTTTCCACTATAATCAATCTGATTACAATTTCCTCAAGAGTATTCTGTTGGAACCTAAACGATTGAGAAGTTTAGACCCTCATTAATTTTGATGATAACAAAATATTCACAAGAGAACAATTTATGTTCTAACAATTCTTGAAGTGTGCAGATACTAATATTACATACATTTCTAAGCCACTTAAACAAGAAGGAAGAAGCTCTCAAGAGAAGGATACACTCTATGTGTCAGCATCCGGCTCATCCTAGTATACTGTCCTAGTGAGCGTCTGGAATTAACCTTTTGTGACACTAAGCTTATCCAATTGCTATGAGCGTCCGATCTTCCGTCCTGAGCGAGCGTCTGAACTTCATTTTATATCACGTGATGGACACGTTATTGCTCCTCTTCTCAGAAGCTTCTGGAACGGATTTCGAATTTGATCTTATGCGCCAAAATTGTTGTACGAGGTATCAAAGGTGACACCTTTAGCTACAAGACAAAAATCGTACAAGCAATTGTGAAAAGCAAGGTAGTACGAAAACGGTAATATGTACTACTGAGATATTCTTTGGAAAGGAAGAAAGAGACAGCTTTTTGAAATCACCTCACTCAATGGAAAAGAGCCATTTTTACTGTAACGGTAATATCCTTTAGAACTCCTATAAATACCCCAAGGTATCCATTGAAGAAAAAGTTGAGACTGCCGAAATTGAAAACTGCCGAAACTGTACAAGAGTATATTGCTTCATTTACTGAGAACAAGCACTGTTGCTATACACTACAAAGAGTCAATACTCTGAGAGCACTGCTTCTGTGAGCAATCAAGTTTCGAGCCAAGTCTCTGGACTACAAGAACTGAACTCAGCGTCCGACACTTTCTTTTAGAAATCATTTCTATATTGAGCTTAATTTTTATCCTCTCTGTGAGAGTTATTTATACTTGTATTCAACTTAACTTGTAAAAGTTGTTTTGGCCTAGTTAAGGCTGTTCCCTCAAAGGCTCGACTGTACTAAGTCGTTTTGAGAAGTTGAGAGTATTGTCAAGTTTGTGACAGAAGAATACTCTTGAGGAAATTGTAATCAGATTGATTATAATGGAAAATCCTTCAGGAACGAAGGGACTAGACGTAGCTACCAGTTTGGAAGTGAACTAGTATAAATCTCTGTGTCTCTTGCTTTACTGCTTTCTATTTATCTTTATACTGCTGAGTTAAAAACAAGTTTTCACTAACTGCTTTTCCAGCGTCCGGTTTACTTCCAGCATCCGTTTAACAAACTGTTTTGAAAAACCTCTGTTCTAAGTGTTTTTAACTTAAAGTTTGCGAAAAGTTTTTAACACAATTCAACTCCCCCTTCTTGTGTTCACGTTCAGTTGGTACCAGAGCTCGGCCTCTTGGTTGAGCACTTAACAGTGTTAAGAGTAAAGATCCTACTGTGAACATGTCTGCTGAAGGTGGTCATATGAACCGTCCTCCTCTATTCAATGGAGAAAAATTTGATTACTGGAAAGATAAGATGAAAGCATTCCTTGAGGCACAAAATCTTGATTTATGGGATATAGTTGAAAGTGGATACATTTCTCCCGCTAATGCCCTTGGTGTTGCAATACCTAGGGAAAACTGGACTGATGATCAGAAAAAGAGATATCAAACCAATCAAAAGGCTAGATTTATTCTCATCTGTGCTATGACAGAAAAAGAATATGATAAATGTGGTAAGTTTGATACTGCCAAAGAAATCTGGGATTCTCTTGTTTTGTCTTATGAGGGTTCCGCCTAAGTAAGAGAAACAAAGGCCAGCATGATGGTTCGTCAGTATGAGCTATTCAAAATGGAAGATGGAGAAAACATTGAAACTATGTTTGGAAGGTTCCAAACACACTTGTTCATGGGTTGCAGGTCCTTGGAAAAAGTTATACTACACCTGATCATGTGAGAAAGATCTTGAGAAGTTTGACTAAGTAGTGGAGACCCAAAGTCACTGCTATTCAAGAAGGAAAAGATCTAAATGTCCTTCGGCTTGAAGATCTTATGAGTTCTTTGAAAGCTTATGAACTTGAGCTAAACGAAGAAGAACCTACCAAGAAGAGCAAGTCTATTGCTTTAAGAGTTAATCAACATAAACCTAGTACTTCTAAAGCTTTTCAGGCTGAAGAAGAAGAATCAGATGATGAAGCTTCAAAAGGAGATTATGATGGATCAGAAAATGAGCTAGCATTTATATCTAAGAAGATCCAGAGAATGTGGAAGAAGAGAAACTTCAGAAGAAAGATACAAAGGACAAGAAGGAAAGCAAAGACAAGGACAAAGCCCAAGTCATTTGCTATGAATGTAAGAAGCCTGGACATTTCAAGTCCGAGTGTCCTAATCTTAAGGAAAAGTCCACAAGAAGCTCCTTCAAGAAAAAGAAGAAAGGTCTCATGGCAACATGGGAAGACCTTGACTTATCCTCCTCTGAGGAAGATAAAGAAGAAGAAGCTCACATTTCCCTCATGGCAGACACTGATCTTGATTCAGAAGAAGAAGTTGAAGAGGTAATAATATATGACTCTTATTCTGAACTTCAACTTGCATTTGATGATCTGTTAAAGGATTCGACCACTCTCTCTATTGAGTATAAGAATTTGAAAAAGAAATTTTCAAAACTATCACAAGATTTTCATTCTTTACACAATGAAAACTCAGTACTAATAAAGAGAACCAGTGAAAAATGAAAATCGGCGTTGGTGGATAACCAGCCTGGAAGCCAACAAGCAACCGTGGTCGAGAGCTCTCAAGTTAAAAGCTCAGTAGTTACAGGAAATCCTAATCGCAAATCAAATGACTATGAACATGCATTTCAAAAGTTTCTTGCAGAGAGTGTAACTCAAGCAAGCAAGCTTCTATGATTTGGGGTGTCGAAACGACAACTCATGGTCTTGGTTATATATTAGATAAACCTCCTTTAGAAAATGATTCAAAGATCCGATGACATCAATGATCATAGTGAATGCTTGCATTGTACTTACTGCAATAAATCTGGTCATTTGAAAAATGCGTGTACTGTGTTTACAACTAAGAAGGACAAGTATCCTTCAAGAACTAAGAAGAAAGGACCCAAAAAGATATGGGTACCTAAAGATAAAATAGTCTATGTTGCAGACTTGCTTAGCAACAAAGTCAACACACCTATCTTGGTACTTAGACAGTGGATGCTCGCGTCACATGACGGGAGAAAAGCATATGTTCCAAGAACTAAGACCTAGAAAAGCTAGATTCGTTGGTTTCGGATGAAACCAGAAAGGTAAAATAGTTGGAATTGGTCGCATAGGTAAAGGCTCTCTTCCTTCTATTGATAATGTTTTATATGTTGAAGGACTGAAACATAATCTATTGAGCATAAGTCAATTATGTGACAATGGTTATAATGTTGTCTTTACAGAAAATGGATGTTCAAGAAAAGCAAAAATGATGGATCTATATTCTTTACAGCAAAGAGGAAACAAAACATTTATAAAGTTGATCTTTCTGAACTTGCAAAACAAGATGTCAAGTGTCTTATGTCTGTTGAAGATGAGCAATGGATTTGGCACAAAAGATTGGGTCATGCCAATTTGAGGTTAATCTCAAAGTTAAACAAGCACAATCTTGTTAGAGGCTTACCAAATCTTAAGTTCCAATCTGATGCCCTGTGTGATGCTTGTCAAAGAGGAAAACAAGTCAAAACTTCCTTTGTTGATGATTTTTGGTCCCACAAGGACAGCCTCTTTAACTGGAAAGAAATAAGGATTAGTCATTGTTGATGATTTTACTAGATGGACATGGGTTAAATTCCTTGCCCACAAGGATGAGTCTTTTAAGGTATTTACTGTTTTCTGCAAATCAGTTCAAAATGAAAAAGGCATCTGTATTTCTTCTATTAGAAGTGATCATGGGGGAGAATTTGAAAATGAGAATTTTCAAAAATTTTGTGAAGAAAATGGCATCTCCCACAATTTCTCCTCTCCTAGAACACCTCAACAAAATGGTGTTGTAGAAAGGAAAAATAGGTCCCTCCAGGAAATGGCCAGGACCATGATCAATGAAGGCGATATTATAAACATTTTTGTGCGTAAGTCAGAACACAGCTTGTTATATTCAAAATAGAATTTTTATAAGACCTATTTTGAATAAGACTCCTTATGAATTGTGGAAAGGTAGAAAACCAAACATTTCTTACTTTCATCCTTTTGGTTGTATTTGTTATATCTTGAATACTAAAGATCAGCTTGGTAAGTTTGATTCCAAGGCTGACAAAGGAATCTTTTTGGGATATTCTGAAAGATCTAAAGCTTTTAGAATATACAACAAAGAAACTTTGACAGTTGAAGAGTCCATTCATGTCAAGTTTGATGATAAGAAGCCTGACACTGCTATATCAGAGCTAGATGAGTTATTTTCAGAATTAAACCTTGGTGACAAGTCAGACGGTGAACATGCATCTTCATCATCCGGTGGTGACAAGACGAAGAATTCTACTCAAGCGAAGTCAAGCAAGAAAAAGCTGGAAGTACAAAACCAATCATCCAAAAGATCAAATCATAGGAGAACCTGGTGATAAAGTACGAACCAGATCCTCTTTCAAGGAGCATGCTGATTTTGCACTTCTTTCTGAAATGGAACCTAAAACGATTGATCAAGCTTTGGAAGATGAAGGGTGGATCCTAGCAATGCAAGATGAGCTAAATCAGTTCCAAAGAAATGATGTATGGAAGCTAGTCACTCTACCAGAAGATAAGCAAGCTATTAGTACTAAATGGGTATTTAGAAATAAGCTTGATGAAGATGGTAAAGTTGTGAGAAATAAAGCAAGGTTAGTTGCTCAAGGTTACTCACAAGAAGAAGGTATTGATTTCACTGAAACTTTTGCACCTGTTGCAAGACTAGAAGCTATTCGCATTTTACTTTCATTTGCAGCACATCATGGGATAACTATATATCAAATGGATGTGAAAAGTGCTTTTCTAAATGGTTTTATAACTGAGGAAGTTTATGTTAAACAACCTCCTGGTTTTGAAGATATTGAATTTCCAGAACATGTTTTTAAACTTAAAAAGGCTCTATATGGTCTTAAGCAAGCTCCCAGAGCATGGTATGATAGACTAAGTTCCTTTTTAATGAAAAATGGATTTACAAGAGGTTTAGTTGACACTACTCTTTTCAGAAAATCCTCAAACAAGCATTTCATACTTGTTCAAATCTATGTTGATGATATCATTTTTGGAGCCACTAATGAAAGCCTTTGCAAAGAATTTTCTAAGCTTATGCAGGCTGAATTTGAGATGAGCATGATGGGAGAATTAAAGTTCTTCCTTGGAATACAAATCAAGCAATGCAGTGATGGTATTTATATACATCAAAGCAAATATATCAAAGAATTATTGAAGAAATTCAAGATGCTGGATTGCAAGCCTCTGTGTACACCTATGCATCCTACCTGCAGTCTTAGTAAAGATGAAATTGGTAAGAAGGTAGATCGGAAACTGTACAGAGGTATGATTGGATCTCTACTTTATCTTACGGCTTCAAGACCTGATATTATGTTCAGCGTCTACCTGTGTGCTAGATTTCAATCAGATCCTAGAGAATCACACCTAAGTGCTGTTAAAAGAATATTCAGATATTTGCAAGGAACTACTAATCTTGGTTTGCTTTATAAGAAATCAAAAGATTACAAATTAGTAGGTTTATGTGATGCTGACTTTGCTGGAGATCGAATTGAAAGAAAGAGCACAAGTGGAGGTTGGAGCTAATCTTGTGTCTTGGTCAAGGAAAAGGCAAAGCACAATTGCACTTTCAACAGCAGAAGCTGAATACATCTCAGCAACAAGTTGCAGTTCTCAACTTCTGTGGATGAAGTATCAACTTGAAGACTACTTGATAAAAGAGAGTAACATTCCTGTCTTCTGTGATAATACATCTACCATATGTCTTACTAAAAATCCTATATTGCATTCTAGAGCAAAGCACATTGAGATTAAGCATCATTTTATAAGAGACTATGTTCAGAAGGGTATTCTAGAAATAAAATTTGTAGACACTGATCATCAGTGGGCTGACATATTTACAAAACCCCTTGTTGAAGATAGATTCAATTTTATAAGAAGAAATTTAAACTTTGATCTTATAGAAAAATGATTAATCTCAGCGTCTGAAGATAAACAAAATCTCAGCATCTGATATGACATAAGCATGTATGTGCTTAAGCATCTTATTTGTCATATGCATCATAACTAATCATCCGGTGAATCGGTTGCGTGCGTCCGAGCACGCTCACACGTGTTAAGGACTCAAGCGTCTCATCATATCTACTGAGTCATGATTATTTACGTTTTCAAAAAAATCTTTTTCTTTTATTTTGGCGTCTGCATTTAATGAAAAGGCGAATCTTTATTTTCTTTTCTTTTTGATTTAACTTTTATGTGGAAATACGAAGCGATATTTTGAAAAAGAACTGTACCATTCTCTATTAACTTTCCCACTACTCCACATTTTTCGCTCCACTCTGCGTTTTCTGCAAAACCGTACTCGTTCTCTCTTTCTCTCTATCTCTCTGTGTGTGTGTTTTCGAACCCTAAAACCTCCATCATCTTCTCTTCACTTGCTACAATGGCCAACAGAAAGGTTGGACAATACACTAACTTCTGAATGAGAACCGGGTTGATTTCGAAAACTTCAAGCTATATGGTTTTGACTTTGAGGAAGGTCTTGAAAAACTGGGATGGAAGAACTACTTCATTTGGGAACCAGTGGACGTACTGAGCTACGCCATTAAGGAATTCTGGGGAAGTACACACTTACTTCCGGGGGAAATAATAGAAGGTCACATCAGAGGATTCAAACTACGCCTCACCATCAACTCTATTGCTCAGACAATCAAGTGTCCGTGTGAAGGAATCAGTTACCATTCAAACTGGGCTGATGCTTACAGAGGACTTGAAAGAGTCAATGAAGCTCTGTTTGAGAACTACTGTGAACTGAAGAAGAAGAACATCACTCGCACGGCTAAAGACTTGAGGAGCCACTACCGTGTACTGCACAAAATCATCGCCAAGAGCGTGATTCTGAAGGCTGGGTCAAGCGACATATTGAACTACGAGCAAAAGTTCATTATGAGAAACTACATGGATGGGAAGAAAATCAATCTGCCAAGTTTGATTATCAACAATCTGATAAATGCTCTTGTCTGTTGGAACCTAAACGATTGAGAAGTTTAGACCCTCATTAATTTTGATGATAACAAAGTATTCACAAGAGAACAATTTATGTTCTAACAATTCTTGAAGTGTGCAGATACTAATAATACACATATTCTAAGCCACTCAAGCAAGAAGAAAGTAATTCTCAAGAGAAGGATTCATTCTATGTGTCAGCATCCAGCTCATCCTTGTGAGCGTCTGGAATTTCCTCTTTACGCACAAAGCTTATACAATTTCTACGAGCGTCCGAACTTCCGATTCTGAGCGAGCGTCTGAACTTCATTTCAAATCACGTGTTAGTCACGTTGCTGCTCTACCTCTCAGAAGTTTCTGGAACGGATTTCAAAATTGATTCTGAGCGCTAAAATTGTTGTACGAGGTATCAAAGGTGGCACCTTTAGCTACAAGACAAAAATCGTACAAGCAAGGTAGTACAAAAATGGTAATATGTACTACTGGGATATTCTCTGCAAAGCAAGAAAGAGACAGCGTTTTGAATTTACCTCACTCAATGGAAAGGAGCCATTTTTACCGTAACGGTAATATCCTTGGAATTCCTAGTTATACCTTATGGTATCCATTGAAGAAGTAACGAACATCCTGTGAAAAAGCTTGCTGAAATTTCACAAATATTACCTCATTAATCGAGAACAAGCATCGCTTACGTGAGCAACCAAGTCTCGTGCTAAGTCTCTAGACTACAAGAATCTGAACTCAGCGTCAGGCCACTTTCTTTAAGAAAGTTTTTCTATAGTTGAGCTTAATCTTTTATCCTCTCTGTGAGAGTTATTTTTAACTGTATTTCAACTCACTTGTAAAAGTTTGTTTTGGCCTAGTTAAGGCTGTATCCTCAAAGGCTCGATTGTACTGAGTAGTTTTGAGAAGTTGAGAGTATCGTCAAGTTGTGACAGTAGAATACTCTTGAGGAAATTGTAATCAGATTGATTATAGTGAAAATCCTTCAGGAACGAAGGGACTAGACGTAACTATCAGTTTGGTAGTGAACTAGTATAAATTTATGTCTCTCGCCATCGCTTTCTATTCATTTCTATCTTGCTGTGTTAAAAACAAGTTTTATCAAATTGCTTTTTCCAGCGTCCGATTATTCCCAGCATCCGATAAACAAACAATTTTGAAAAACTTGTGTTCTAAAGTGTTTCTAACTTAAAGTTTGCGAAAAGTTTCTAACACAATTCAACCCCCCTTCTTGTGTTCACGTTCAGTTGGTACCAGAGCTCGGCCTCTTGGTTGAGCACTTAACAGTGTCAAGAGAAAAGATCCTATATTGTGAACATGTCTACTGAAGGTGGTCATATGAACCGTCCTCCTCTATTCAATGGAGAAAAATTTGATTACTAGAAAGATAAGATGAAAGCATTCCTTGAGGCACAAAGTCTTGATTTGCGGGACATAGTTGAAAGCGGATACATTATTCCCGCTAATGCCCTTGGTGTTGCAATACCTAGGGAAAACTGGTATGATGATCAGAAAAAGAGATATCAAATCAATCAGAGGGCCTGATTTATTCTCATCTGTGCTATGACAGAAAGAGAATATGATAAATGTGGTAAATTTGATACTGCCAAAGAAATCTGGGATTCTCTTGTGTTATCTTATGAGGGTTCTGCCCAAGTAAGAGAAACAAAAGCTAGCATGATGGTACGCCAGTATGAGCTATTCAGAATGGAAGATGGAGAGAACATTGAAACTATGTTTGGAAGGTTCCAAACACTTGTTCATGGGTTGCAGGCCCTTGGAAAAAGTTATACTACACCTGATCACGTGAGAAAGATCTTGAGAAGCTTGACTAAGCAGTGGAGACCCAAAGTCACTGCTATTCAAGAAGCAAAAGATCTAAATGTTCTTCGGCTTGAAGATCTTATGAGTTCTTTGAAAGCTCATGAACTTGAGCTAAATGAAGAAGAACCTACCAAGAAGAGTAAGTCTATTGCTTTAAAAGTTAATCAACATAAACCTAGTACTTCTAAAGCTTTTCAGGCTGAAGAAGAAGAATCAGATGATGAAGCTTCAGAAGGAGACTCTGATGGATCAGACGATGAGCTAGCATTCATATCTAAGAAGATCCAGAGAATGTGGAAGAAAAGAAACTTCAGAAGGAAGTTTCAGAAGAAAGATTCAAAGGACAAGAAGGAGAGCAAAGACAAGGACAAAGCCCAAGTCATTTGCTATGAATGTAAGAAGCCTGGACATTTCAAATCCGAGTGTCCTAATCTTAAAGAAAAGCCCACAAGAAGCTCCTTCAAGAAAAAGAAGAAAGGTCTCATGGCAACATGGGAAGATCTTGACTTATCTTCCTCTGAGGAAGATAAAGAAGAAGCTCACATTGCCCTCATGGCAGACACTGACATTGAGTCAGAGGAAGATGTTGAAGAGGCAATAGTATATGATTCCTACTCTGAACTTCAACTTGCTTTTGATGATCTTTTTAAGGACTCTGCCACTCTCTCCACTGAGTATAAGAATTTGAAAAAGAAATTTTTAAAATTATCACAAGATTTTCATTCCTTACGCAATGAAAACTCTGTACTCAATGAAGAGAACCAGAAGCTGAAAAATGAAAATCAGCGTCTGGTGGATAACCAGCGTCTGGAAGCTAACAAGCAACCGTGTCGAGAGCTCTCAAGCTAAGAGTTCTCAGAGTTACAGCAAATTCTAATCGCAAATCAAATGACTATGAACAAGCATTTCAAAAGTTTCTTGCAGAGAGTGTAACTCGAAGCAAGCAAGCTTCAATGATCTGGGGTGTCAGTAAAATGACAACTCATGGTCTTTGCTATATACCAGATGAAACCATTTTGGAAAATAATTCAGCATCTGATAAATCCCATAGTCATAGTAAATGCTTACATTGTACTTACTGCAATAAATCTGGTCATTTGAAAAGTTCATGTAATGTCTTTAAAACTAAGAAGGATAAGCCTCCTTCAAGAACTAACAAGAAAGGACCCAAAAAGATATGGGTACCTAAAGATAAAATAGTCTATGTTGCAGACATGCTTAGCAACAAAGTCAACACACCAGTCTTGGTACTTAGACAGTGGATGCTCGCGTCACATGACCGGAGAAAAGCATATGTTCCAAGAACTAAGACCTAGAGAAGCTGGATTCGTTGGTTTCGGAGGAAACCAGAAAGGTAAAATAGTTGGAATTGGTCGCATAGGTAAAGGCTCTCTTCCTTCTATTGATAATGTTTTATATGTTGAAGGACTGAAACATAATCTATTGAGCATAAGTCAATTATGTGACAATGGTTATGAAGTCATCTTTACAGAAACTGGATGTTTAACGATGGATCTATATTCTTTACAGCAAAGAGGAAACAAAATGTTTATAAAGTTGATCTTTCTGAACTTGAAAAACAAGATGTCAAGTGTCTTATATCTGTTGAAGATGAGCAATGGATTTGGCACAAAAGATTAGGTCATGCCAACTTGAGGTTAATCTCAAAGTACAAATCTTAAGTACAAATCTTGTTAAAGGCTTACCAAATCTTAAGTACAAATCTGATGCCCTTTGTGAAGCTTGTCAAAAAGGAAAACAAGTTAAAACTTCCTTTTATTTAAAAAATGTAGTTTCAACTTCTAGACCACTTGAACTTTTACATCTTGATCTTTTTGGTCCCACAAGGACAGCCTCTTTAACTGGAAAGAAATATGGTTTAGTCATTGTTGATGATTTTACTAGATGGACATGGGTTAAATTCCTTGCCCACAAGGATGAGTCTTTTAAAGTATTTACTGTTTTCTGCAAATCAGTTCAAAATGAAAAAGGCATTTGTATTTCTTCTATTAGAAGTGATCATGGGGGAGAATTTGAAAATGAGAACTTTCAAAAAATTTGTGAAGAAAATGGCATCTCCCACAATTTCTCCTCTCCTAGAAAATGGCATCTCCCACAATCCCTCCAGGAAATGGCCAGGACCATGATCAATGAAGCTGATATTGCGAAATATTTTTTGGCAGAAGCAGTAAACACAGCTTGTTATATTCAAAATAGAATTTATATAAGACCTATTTTGAATAAGACTCCTTATGAACTGTGGAAAGGAAGAAAACCAAACATTTCTTACTTTCATCCTTTTGGTTGTATTTGTTATATCTTAAATACTAAAGATCAGCTTGGTAAGTTTGATTCCAAGGCTGACAAAGGAATCTTTTTGGGATATTCTGAAAGATCTAAAGCTTTTAGAATATACAACAAAGAAACTTTGACAGTTGAAGAGTCCATTCATGTCAAGTTTGATGATAAGAAGCACGACAATCGCAATGTCGAGCTAGATGAGTTATTTTGATTTAAACCTCGGTGACAAGTCGACGGTGAACATACATCTTCATCATCTGGTGGTGACAAGACGATGAATTCTACTCAGCGGAAGTGAAGCAAGAAAAAGCTGGAAGTACAAGACCAATCATCCAAAAGATCAAATCATAGGAGAACAGGGTGACAAAGTACGAACCAGATCCTCCTTCAAGGAGCATCTTGACTTTGCACTTCTCTCGAGATGGAACCTAAGACGATTGATCAAGCGTTGGAAGATGAAGGGTGGATTCTAGCAATGCAAGATGAGTTAAATCAGTTCCAAAGGAATGATGTCTGGAAGCTAGTCACTCTACCAGAAGATAAGCAAGCTATTGGTACTAAATGGGTATTCAGAAATAAGCTTGATGAAGATGGTAAAGTTGTGAGAAATAAAGCAAGGTTAGTTGCTCAAGGCTACTCACAAGAAGAAGGTATTGATTTCATTGAAACTTTTGCACCTGTTGCAAGATTAGAAGCTATTCGCATTTTACTTTCATTTGCAGCACATCATGAGATAACTTTATATCAAATGGATGTGAAAAGTGCTTTTCTAAATGGTTTTATAACTGAGGAAGTTTATGTTAAACAACCTCCTGGCTTTGAAGATATTGAATTTCCAGAACATGTTTTTAAACTTAAAAAGGCACCATATGGTCTTAAACAAGCCCCCAGAGCATGGTATGATAGACTAAGTTCCTTTTTAATGGAAAATGGATTTACAAGAGGTTTAGTTGACACTACTCTTTTCAGAAAATCCTCAAACAAGCATTTCATACTTGTTCAAATATATGTTGATGATATTATTTTTGGAGCCACTAATGAAAGCCTTTGCAAGAATTTTCTAAGCTTATGCAGGCTGAATTTGAGATGAGCATGATGGGAGAATTAAAGTTCTTCCTTGGAATACAAATCAAGCAATGCAGTGATGGTATTTATATTCATCAAAGCAAATACATCAGAGAATTATTGAAGAAATTCAAGATGCTGGATTGCAAGCCGATGGGTACACCTATGCATCCTACCTGCACTCTTAGTAAAGATGAAAGTGGTAAGAAGGTAGATCAGAAACTATACAGTGGTATGATTGGATCTCTACTTTATCTTACGGCTTCAAGACCTGATATTATGTTCATCGTCTTCCTGTGTACTAGGTTTCAATCAGATCCTAGAGAATCACACCTAAGTGCTGTTAAAAGAATATTTAGATATTTGCAAGGAACTACTAATCTTGGTTTGCTTTATAAGAAATCAAAAGATTACAAATTAGTAGGTTTCTGTGATGCTGACTTTGCTGGAGATCGAATTGATAGAAAAAGCACAAGTGGAGGCTGCCAATTCCTTGGAGCTAATCTTGTGTCTTGGTCAAGCAAAAGGCAAAGCACAATTGCACTCTCAACAGGTTTGAATACATCTCGTGACAAGTTGCAGTTCTCAACTTCTGTGGATGAAGTATCAACTTGAAGACTACTTGATAAAATAGAGTAACATTCCTATCTTCTGTGATAATACATCTGCCATATGTCTTACTAAAAATCGTATATTGCATTCTAGAGCAAAGCACATTGAGATTAAGCATCATTTTATAAGAGACTATGTTCAGAATGGTATTTTAGAAATAAAATTTTCTAGACACTGATCATCAGTGGGCTGACATATTTACAAAACCCTTGCTGAAGATAGATTCAATTTTATAAGAAGAAATTTAAAGTTTCATCTTATAAAAGAATGATTAATCTCAGCGTCTGATAATAATCTAAATCTCAGCATCTGATATGACATAAGCATGTATGTGCATCAGCATCTTATTTGTCACATGCATCATAACTCATCATCCGGTAAGTCGGTTGCGTGCGTCCGAGCACACCCACACGTGTCACACGTGTTAAGGATTCAAGTGTCTCATCATATCTATTGACTCATGATTATTTACGTTTTTAATAAAATCTTTCACTTTTATTTTGGCGTCCGCATTTAATGAAAAAGCGAATCTTTATTTTCTTTTCTTTTTGATTTATTTTTTATAAGAGAATACGAAGCGATATTTTGAAAAAATAACTGTACCATTCTCTTTTAACTTTCCCACTACTCCACATTTTTCGCTCCACTCTGTGCTTTCTGCAAAACTGTACTAGTTCTCTCTTTCTCTCTATCTCTCTGTGTGTGTGTTTAAACCCTAAAACCTCCATCACCTCCATCTCTCAACTGCAATCATGGCTGGAGTAACAACTTCTGAATATACAGCTATCTACGACACCATGACTGAAGGAAAAGTCTTGTTAGAAAATCGAGTTGATTTGGAAAACTTCAAGCTCTATGGCTTCGACTTCTACAATGGGTTCAAGGCAATGGGCTGGGAACAGTATTTCTTCTGGAACCCGGTTGAGGTTCTGGTGACTGCGATTAAAGAATTTTGGGGTAATGTTCGGTTACACAAAGGTGGCATCTTTGAAGGAACAGTGAAAGGATTCAAGTTCGTTTTTACCATCAAAAATATTTCTGAAGTTATTGGGTGTCCGAGTGAAGGCATCGTCTTCTATTCAGAATGGGCTGACGCATTTCATGGGATTGAGAAGGTCAATAATGATCTGTTTGAGAACTACAAGCAGCTGAAAGAATCTGGTGAAACACCTACTGCCAAGAATCTGAAAAGCCATCTCAGAGTTCTTCATAAGATAATCACCTAGAGCGTCTTGTTGAAGGCTGGCTCCAGTGACATTGTCAACTACGAGCAGAAATTCATCATGAGACACTTCATGGCTGGAAACAAGGTGAACCTGCCAATGTTAATCTACAACAACCTGCTTAATGCACTGGTTAACCCAAGAAAAGGTGTTGCTGACAAGAAGAACACCTACAAGTTCATTCCTTATGGTGTCCTGCTCACCAAAATGATGATCAAGAATCTGGTCATAAACAAGCTGACTGCTTTACCAGATCAAGAGAAGGCAAAGTATTTTGGTGCTGATAATATTGTGATTCCTGACACTTTTGGAGTCAACAGCCTGGTAAGAATGAAATTGCTCACTGGGTCTATGATCAAGAAGGTGAAAGTTGAGCAACAGGAAGAGGAAGCTGAAAAGAAAACCACCAGAAGCTCAAAGCCTGGTGTGAAAAGACCTGCTGAGTCTCCTTCACGAGAGACCAGAAGAACAAAACAGAAGGTGGCTCCTGCACCTACTGTTGAAGAACCAGAAGATGAGGACAGAGTTCCCATCAGTCAGGTTCTGAGAAAAAGGAGCAAGCCAGAAGCTGAGAAGCAAGTCTCAGCTTTTGGTCAACAGAAGAAGGATATTCAGCATCCGCCTCCAGCAACTGCCCCCAGACAGAAGCTGAAGAGATCGGTCAGGCATTCTGAACCTGAACCAAAGGTACTGAATTCTCCTGATGAATCTGTATCTGTTTTTGCACCTGATACTATTCCTGCTCCACCAATATCCGTTGCACAACCACCAAACACTCAAACCCGTGTACAGAAAACCTCCATAACTCCCACACACCTTACCCAAACACAAACCAATTCACTCACTATCTCATCACCTCAAACCTCCACATATAACTCCCTCACTTCATACATTTCCAAGCTTCATTCTCATCCTTTTAACCTCCTTTTCAAAACACCTCCCATTAATCCCTTCAAACCCTACTCACTAAAAGCCTACAAAATCACCAAAGCCACTCCCACCTTACTTACCCTTACCATTAAACCCACAGACGCTGGTGGAAAGAAACATATCTCATACAAACCACGGTTTGTCAAGTATGAGATATATAACAGCATCTACAACCGTCCCTCCACCTGGCATTTAAAAACCTTCACCTCTGGAGCTGCCAGATTGGAAATTGCTGCTCCAATAAGTGCAACCTTCAAGGATGGGGAAGACCACGTCCAAATGTCTTTCAAAGGAAGGTTGAGACCAGCATTCGGAAGCAGAGCAATTCCCTTCTCTGTTGATCTTCCTAGATCCCTACCACAGTCTGAACCGCTCACGGTGGAAGAAGGGGGAAGGTGGATCACAGAGGAAGAAAGTCGCCTCCACGGCACACTGTCTTGAACAGAAAAGGCTTGAAGTCATAAGTCAATACCGAGACCCATCATCTGTTTCTGTTAAGATAGTACCAGATAGACAAAGGTGGCTACCTTGGTCTATCCCTGGGAAAAGGAAGGAACCTGCTCCGGGCAAGCAGCCTTTCAGCAAGATCGGGCTAAAGGAGTATGAGAAGGCACACGCAAAATGAGTCTTAAGGAATTCCCTCGACTTAGATTGCCAAGATTTCTGAGGATCATGCCAGAAGGTATTACCTGACTTCTCTGAAGAAAGATGAATGGAGAACTGGCTCCTCAAACTGCTGCAATGCTGAAAAGGCCACTATTTCAACTGTTGGGACAATCAGCAGAGTTACTGACATCAACCTCAGAACAGTATTCTTCGATGATATGTTCAGATGCTCAGTAATCAGACCTCTTGACTGCATGAAGATATATGACCAATGGGCTGCTGTGACCAAGCACTTTGACATTGGATTTACTTGGAGTCAATGGTCTGAGTCTTGGAAAGACAAAGCCATATTACCATGCATCGACCCCCTAGTGCTAGAAGAATATGACAGGGAAAATCTGAGAAGAATTTACCTGGCAGAAAATGAAGCACTCTCCTTCACCTGTGAAGCATTGAGTGTCTTTATCAGAAATTTATGGGGAGAAGACGCTGGGAATAGGTTTGACTCTTACACAGCTGATGTTGTTCTTCATAGAGAAACCATCTTCATGAATTTGCTATATCCAGAAGATGTGAAGCATCAATGGAAGATTCAGACAGAATCAGAGCTCAGAAAACTTGGAAATTTCATCAAATGGGTCATACCAAATGATGCATTCTTCTTGAGAGCTCAAAGGAAGAAGGATTTGAGACTGAAGTTATCCAACTGGGTGCTAGCAGAGCATCAGAAGATGAAGTCTGCACCTGTACCAGAAGCTGGACCTTCTACTTCTTCTTCTGCAATGGAGATGGTCACCATTCCCAAAGCAGAATTTGAAGAAATGAAGGCTACAAACTTGAAGGTTACTCAACTGGAGACTGCACTGAAGTTACTCTATGAATGTCTCAATATCCCACCTCCACCTCTTCCAAACCCTTGATTGTTTTTACTTGTGTGTGATATAAAATCTATTTGGCTGATACAATTATATATATATAAATCTGTTTGATCTAATTATCTGCCTTTTGTTCAAATTTTTCTAAGTCTTATTTTGACTATGATGTATTTTTACACTCTTTTTGTCTGATGACAAAAGGGGGAGTAAAAGAAAGGTATGATGAACACGAAAGAAAGGTATATTGAACACGTGAGAATCCGATTATCCACCATCCGATGGATACACTGGAACTAAAGTATCATGCATATCATTTCATACATAGCATTTTTGTGCGCTAATATTCATTGATCTAGTGCTATGATAATGTTTAATAAATTTTGGTACAATGAAATATATTTGATTAAATCAATCTACTTGGTATATAATCAGCATCCGATCTCACTTTATTAAATACATGCTCTGATACATTTACGGATTTTTCGTAATCACTTAAATGAATTTGTTTACCAACAATTGCCTTAATACCTGAATTGTTCATATATATCTAAACTGTTAAATTCAGGGGGAGACCCTTAATGTCTTTTTGAAACTAAATTGTTCATCAACCCTAAACGATTGAGAAGTTTAGACCCTCATTAATTTTGATGATAACAAAGTATTCACAAGAGAACAATTTATGTTCTAACAATTCTTGAAGTGTGCAGATACTAATAATACACATATTCTAAGCCACTCAAGCAAGAAGAAAGTAATTCTCAAGAGAAGGATTCATTCTATGTGACAGCATCCGGCTCATCCTTGTGAGCGTCTGGAATTTCCTCTTTACGCACAAAGCTTATGCAATTGCTACGAGCGTCCGAACTTCCGATTCTGAGCGAGCGTCTGAACTTCATTTCAAATCACGTGTTAGTCACGTTGCTGCTCTACCTCTCAGAAGTTTCTGGAACGGATTTCAAAATTGATTCTGAGCGCTAAAATTGTTGTACGAGGTATCAAAGGTGGCACCTTTAGCTACAAGACAAAAATCGTACAAGCAAGGTAGTACAAAAACGGTAATATGTACTACTGGGATATTCTCTGCAAAGCAAGAAAGAGACAGCGTTTTGAATTTACCTCACTCAATGGAAAGGAGCCATTTTTTACCGTAACGGTAATATCCTTGGAATTCCTATATATACCTCATGGTATCCATTGAAGAAGTAACGAACATCCTGTGAAAAAGCTTGCTGAAATTCTGCTGAAATATTACCTCATTTACTGAGAACAAGCACTGCTTCTGTGAGCAACCAAGTCTCGTGCTAAGTCTCTGGACTACAAGAACTGAACTCAGCGTCCGACCCTTTCTTTAAGAAAGTTTTTCTATAGTTGAGCTTAATCTTTTATCCTCTCTGTGAGAGTTATTTTTAACTGTACTTCAACTCACTTGTAAAAGTTTGTTTTGGCCTAGTTAAGGCTGTATCCTCAAAGGCTCGATTGTACTGAGTCGTTTTGAGAAGTTGAGAGTATTGTCAAGTTGTGACAGTAGAATACTCTTGAGGAAATTGTAATCAGATTGATTATAGTGGAAAATCCTTCAGGAACGAAGGGACTAGACGTAGCTACCAGTTTGGTAGTGAACTAGTATAAATTTCTGTGTCTCCTGCTTTACTGCTTTCTATTCATTTCTATCTTGCTGTGTTAAAAACAAGTTTTATCAAACTGCTTTTTCCAGCGTCCGATTATTCCCAGCATCCGATAAACAAACAGTTTTGAAAAACTTGTGTTCTAAAGTGTTTCTAACTTAAAGTTTGCGAAAAGTTTCTAACACAATTCAACCCCCCTTCTTGTGTTCACGTTCATTGTCTTCTCAAGGAAGAATGTTGATAAGAAGAATATAGTCAAGACAATACCATATGGAGTTCTTCTCTCCATTATGACGGTCAAAGACGGTATTGTAAGGAAGCTGACTGACTCCATCAACACAGAGGAAAAGGAAAAATACTTTGGTGTTGGTGTTGTTGTTCGTCCAGAAGTTTTTGGAGTCAACAGTTTGGTCAGGATGCAGCTTATTACAGGCTCTATGATCAAGAAGGTGAAAATAGAGAAACAGGAAGGAGAAGCTGAAAAGAAAACCACCAGAAGCTCAATGACTGGTGTGAAAAGACCTGTTGAGTCCCCTTCAAGGGAGACCAGAAGGACAAAGCAGAAGGTGGCACCTACTGTTGAAGAACCAAAATATGAGGATACAATTCCCATCAGAAAGGTCTTGGAAAAACAATTTAGACCAGCAGCTGAAAAGGATGCTTCAGCGTCCGGTCAAGGAAAGCAAATCCCTCCTCCTCCTCCTGCTGTTGCTGTCACCAGAGGGTCGAAAAGAAGGTTGGTCAAGTCATCAGAAGTTGACCCAAAGGTACTTGATTTTACTGCTGATGAATCAGTATCTGTGTTTGATGCTCATGATATTATTCCTGCACCACCTTTATCTGTTTCACAACCACAAACACAAACCAGGAAAACCAGAACGAGCCTCCAACAAACCTCAACTCTCTCTAAACCTACCCAACCATCATCCACTACACTCAACCTTAACCTACCACAAATTTCATCAAATACTTCACTCACTTCATATATTTCCAAACTTCACTCTCATCCCTTCAATCTGTTATTCAAAATACCTCCCATTAATCCCTTCAAACCCCACACACCTAAAACCTACAAAATCACCAAAACCACACCCAACTTACTCACCATTACCCTTAAACCTACAGACGCTGGTGGAAGGAAAAATATCTCATACAAACCAGAGTTTGTTAAGTATGAGATATATCATAGCATCTACAATCGTCCCTCCACATGGCATTTGAAGACCTTCACCTCTGGAGCTGCCAGATTGGAGATTGCCTCTCCAATAAGTGCAACCTTCAAGGATGGAGAAGACCACTTCCAGATGTCATTTAAAGGAAGACTGAGACCAGCATCTGGAAGTAGAGCAATTCCCTTCTCTGTTGATCTTCCTAGATCCCTACCACAATATGAACCGCTCACGTTGGAAGAATGCGGAAGATGGATCACAGATGAAGAAGCTGCCTTCATGGCACACTGTCTTGAAATGAAGAAGATGGAAGTAATCAGACAATACAGGGATCCTTCTTCTGTTTCAGTAAAGATAGTACTAGATAGACAAAGGTGGCTACCTTGGTCTATCCCTGGGAAAAGGAAAGAACCTGCTCCGGGCAAGCAGCCATTCAGCAAGATCGGGCTAAAGGAATATGAGAAGGCACCTAAAAAGTACAACCTTAAGGAATTCTCTAAGCTTCCTATTGCCAAGATCTCTGAGGATCATGCCAGAAGGTTTTACCTAACTTCTCTGAAGGAAGATGAATGGAGAACTGGCTCCTCAAACTGCTGCAATGCAGAGAAGGCCACTATTCCCACAGTTGGCACAATCAGCAGAGTTACTGACATCAATCTTAGAACTGTTTACTTCGACGATATGTTCAGATGCTCAGTAATCAGACCTTTTGACTGCATGAAGATATATGACCAATGGCCTGCTGTGGCCAAGCACTTCGACATTGGATTTACTTGGAGTCAATGGTCTGAGTCTTGGAAAGCCAAAGCTATGTTACCATACCTCGTCCCCCTAGTGCTAGAAGATGATGACAGGGAAAATCTGCGAAGAATTTACCTGGCAGAAAATGAAGCACTCTCCTTCACTTGTGAAGCCTTGAGTGTCTTTATCAGAAGTTTATGGGGAGAAGAAGCTAGAAATAGGTTTGACTCTTTCACTGCTGATGTTGTTCTTCATAGAGAAATCATCTTCATGAAGATGCTGTATCCAGAAGATGTGAAGTATCAATGGGAAATTCAAACAGCATCTGAGCTCAGAAAACTTGGAAATTTCTTCAAATGGTCTATACCAAATGACGCATTCTTTCTAAGAGCTCAAAGGAAGAAGGATTTGAGACTTAAGCTATCTAACTGGGTGCTAGCAGAGCATCAGAAGATGAAACCTGCACCCGTACCAGAAGTTGGATCTTCTACTTCTGCAGTTGAGATGGTCACTATTCCCAAAGCAGAATTTGAAGAGATGAAGGCCACCAACATGAAAGTCACTCAGCTGGAGACTGCTCTGAAATTACTTTATGAACGTCTCAACATCCCTCCACCACCTCTTCCAAACCCTTAAACTTTGTTTTGTTTCATTTTTTTTTGGGTATTAAGTGATATTTCTTATTTTTGTTACACTTATACACTATTTTTGCTCTAATTATCTGCCTTATATTCAAATTTTTCTAAGTCTTATTTTGACTATGATGTGTTTTTACACTCTTTTTGTCTGATGACAAAAGGGGGAGTAAAAGAAAGGTATGATGAACACATGAAAATCTGACTAACCCACCGTCCGATTTTCACCGTCCGATGAATACGCTGGAACTGAAGTATCATGCATACCATTTCATACATAGCATTTGTGTGGTTATTTATTAATGCGCTAATATTCATTGTTCTAGTACTCTTATAATGTTAAATAAATTTGGTACTAATGCTCTTACAATGATAAACAAATTTGGTACAAGTTGATTAAATCAACCTTTTTAATCAGCATCCGATCTTACTCTAATACATCTACGTATTTTGTTTTGCGATCACTTAATTAAATTTATTTATCAACTATTGCCTTAATACTAGAATTATCTTATATATCAAAATTGTTAAATTCAGGGGGAGACCCTTGATGTCATTTTGAAACTAAATTGTTCATCAACCTTAGATATTTGTCATCATCAAAAAAGGGGAGATTGTTGGAACCTAAACGATTGAGAAGTTTAGACCCTCATTAATTTTGATGGTAACAAAATATTCACAAGAGAACAATTTATGTTCTAACAATTCTTGAAGTGTGCAGATACTAATATTACATACATTTCTAAGCCACTTAAACAAGAAGGAAGAAGCTCTCAAGAGAAGGATACACTCCATGTGTCAGCATTCGGCTCATCCTAGTATACTGTCCTAGTGAGCGTCTGGAATTAACCTTTTGTGACACTAAGCTTATCCAATTGCTATGAGCGTCCGATCTTCCGTCCTGAGCGAGCGTCTGAACTTCATTTTATATCACGTGATGGACACGTTATTGCTCCTCTTCTTAGAAGCCTCTGGAACGGATTTTGAATTTGATCTTATGTGCCAAAATTGTTGTACGAGGTATCAAAGGTGACACCTTTAGCTACAAGACAAAAATCGTACAAGCAATTGTGAAAAGCAAGGTAGTACGAAAACGGTAATATGTACTACTGAGATATTCTCTGGAAAGGAAGAAAGAGACAGCTTTTTGAAATCACCTCACTCAATGGAAAGGAGCCATTTTTACTGTAACGGTAATATCCTTTAGAACTCCTATAAATACCCCAAGGTATCCATTGAAGAAAAAGTTGAGACTGCCGAAATTGAAAACTGCCAAAACTGTACAAGAGTATATTGCTTCATTTACTGAGAACAAGCACTGTTGCTATACACTACAAAGAGTCAATACTCTGAGAGCATTGCTTCTGTAAGCAATCAAGTTTCGAGCCAAGTCTCTGGACTACAAGAACTGAACTCAGCGTCCGACACTTTCTTTTAGAAATCATTTCTATATTGAGCTTAATTTTTATCCTCTCAGTGAGAGTTATTTATACTTGTATTCAACTTAACTTGTAAAAGTTGTTTTGGCCTAGTTAAGGCTATTCCGTCAAAGGCTCGACTGTACTGAGTCGTTTTGAGAAGTTGAGAGTATTGTCAAGTTTGTGACAGAAGAATACTCTTGAGGAAATTGTAATCAGATTAATTATAGTGGAAAATCCTTCAGGAACGAAGGGACTAGACGTAGCTACCAGTTTGGTAGTGAACTAGTATAAATCTCTGTGTCTCTTGCTTTACTGCTTTCTATTTATCTTTATCCTGCTGAGTTAAAAACAAGTTTTCACTAACTGCTTTTCCAGCGTCCGGTTTACTTCCAGCATCCGTTTAACAAACTGTTTTGAAAAACCTGTGTTCTAAGTGTTTTTAACTTAAAGTTTGCGAAAAGTTTTTAACACAATTCAACCCCCCTTCTTGTGTTCACGTTCATATTCTTCTGTCACATGCTTGACAATACTCTCAACTTCTGAAAATGAATCAGTACATTCGAGCCTTTGAGGGAACAGCCTTAACTAGGCCAAAACAACTTTTACAAGTAAGTTGAATACAAGTATAAATAACTCTCACAGAGAGGATAAAAATTAAGCTCAATGTAGAAATGCTTTCTAAAAGAAAGTGTCGGACGCTGAGTTCAGTTCTTGTAGTCTAGAGACTTGGCTCGAAACTTGATTGCTCACAGAAGCAGTGCTTTCAGAGTATTGACTCTTTGTAGTATATAGCAACAGTGCTTGTTCTCAGTAAATGAAGCAATATTCTCTTGTAGAGTTTCGGCAGTTTCTTCAATGGATACCTTGGGGTATTTATAGGAGTTATAAAGGATATTACCGTATAAAGAAAATGGCTCCTTTCCATTGAGTGAGGTGATTTCAAAAAGCTGTCTCTTTCTTCCTTTCCAGAGAATATCTCAGTAGTACACATTACTGTTTTCGTACTACCTTGCTTTTTACAATTGCTTGTACGATTTTTGTCTTTTAGCTAAAGGTGTCACATTTGATACCTCGTACAACAATTTTAGCGCATAAGATCAAATTCGAAATCCGTTCCAGAAACTTCTGAGAGGAAGAGCAACAACGTGACCAACACGTGATTTATAATGAAGTTCAGACGCTTGCTCAGAACGGAAGATTGGACGCTCATAGCAAATGGATAAGACTAGTGACACAAAAAGATAATTCCAGACGCTCATGAGGACAGTATACTAGGATGAGCCGGATGCTGACACATGGAGTGTATTCTTCTCTTGAGAGCTTCTTCCTTCTTGTTTAAGTGGCTTAGAAATATATGTAATATTAGTATCTGCACACTTCAAGAATTGTTAGAACATAAATTGTTCTCTTGTGAATATTTTGTTACCATCAAAATTAATGAGGGTCTAAACTTCTCAATCGTTTAGGTTCCAACAATCTCCCCCTTTTTGATGATGACAAATATCTAAGGTTGATGAACAATTTAGTTTCAAAATGACATCAAGGGTCTCCCCCTGAATTTAACAATTTTGATATATAAGATAATTCTAGTATTAAGGCGATAATTGATAAACAAATTCAATAAAGTGATCGCAAAAAAAATACGTAGATGTATCAGAGTAAGATCGGATACTGATCAAAAAGATTGATTTAATCAAATTGTACCAAATTTATTGATCATTATAAGAGCACTAGATCAATGAATATTAGCACATTAATAAATGACAGATCAATGAATATTAGTGCATTAATAAATAACCACACAAATGCTATGTATGAAATGCTATGCATGATACTTCAGTTCCAGCATATCCATCGGAGTGTATCCATCGGAGTGTGAACATCGGACGGTGAGTTAGTCAGATTTTCACGTGTTCATCATACCTTTCTTTTACTCCCCCTTTTGTCATCAGACAAAAAGAGTGTAAAAACACATCATAGTCAAAATAAGACTTAGAAAAATTTGAATATAAGTCAGATGTAGGTATATATTAACAGATAATTAGAGCAAAATTAGTGTATATATATAAGTGTATCAACAAAACAAAGAAGTAGTTTATATCACACAAAAATAAATAAATTCAAGGGTTTGGAAGAGGTGGTGGAGGGATGTTGAGACGTTCATAAAGTAATTTCAGAGCAGTCTCCAGCTGAGTGACTTTCATATTTGTGGCCTTCATTTCTTCAAACTCTGCTTTGGGAATAATGACCATCTCAACTGCAGGAGTAGAAGTAGAAGGTCCAACTTCTGGTACGGGTGCAGGTTTCATCTTCTGATGCTTTGCTACGGGTGCAGGTGCCACCTTCTGCTTTGTTCTTCTTGTCTCCCTTGAAGGAGACTCAGTAGGTCTTTTCACACCAGTCATTGAGCTTCTGGTGGTTTTCTTTTCAGCTTCTCCTTCCTGTTGCTCTATTTTCACCTTCTTGATCATGGAGCCTGTAATAAGCTGCATCCTGACCAAACTGTTGACTCCAAAAACTTCTGGACGAACAACAGCACCAACACCAAAGTATTTTTCCTTTTCCTCTGAGTTGATGGAGCCAGTCAGCTTCCTTACAATACCGTCTTTGATCATCATAATGGAGAGAATAACTCCATATGGGATTGTCTTGACGATATTCTTCTTATCAACATTCTTCCTTGAGAAGACAAGGGCATTTATCAGATTGTTGATTTTCTTCCCATCCATGTAGTTCCTCATAATGAACTTTTGCTCGTAGTTCACTATGTCGCTTGAGCCAGCCTTCAGAATCACGCTCTTGGCAATGATTTTGTGCAGTACTCGGTAGTGGCTTTTCAAGTCTTTAGCCGTGGGAGTGATGTTCTTCTTCTTCAGTTCACGGTAGTTCTTAAACAGAGCTTCATTTACTTTTTCAAGTCCTCTATAAGCATCAGCCCAGTTTGCATGGTAACTGATTCCTTCACACGGACATTTGATTGTCTGAGCAATAGAGTTGATAGTGAAGCGTAGTTTGAATTCTCTGATGTGACCTTCTATGATTTCCCCCGGAAGTAAGTATGCACTTCCGTAGAATTCCTTAATAGCGTAGCTCAGTACGTCAACTGGTTCCCAGATGAGGTAGTTTTTCCAGCCCAATTTCTCAAGACCTTCCTCAAAATCAAAACCGTATAGCTTGAAGTTCTCGAAATCAACCCGGTTCTCATTCAGAAGTTTTGCCTCAGAGAAGACATCGAAGGCAGCAGTGTATTGTCCAACCTTTCTGTCGGCCATTGTAGCAATAGAAGAGAAGGTGATGGAGGTGTTAGGGTTCGAAAACACACACACAGAGAGAGAGATAGAGAGAAAGAGCACGGTTTTGCAGAAAACGCAGAGTGAAGTGATGGAGCAAAAAATGTGGAGTAGTGGGAAAGTTAATAGAGAATGGTATAGTCCTTTTTTCAAAATATCGCTTCGTATTTCCACATAAAAATTAAATCAAAAAGAAAATAAAATAAAGATTTGCCTTTTCATTAAATGCAGACGCCAAAAGAAAAGTAAAATCAAGAAAAGATTTTATCGAAAGACATAAACAATTATGACTCAGTAGATATGATGAGACGCTTAAGTCCTTAACACGTGTGACACGTGTGGGTGTGCTCGGACGCACGCAACCGATTCACCAGACGATGAGTTATGATGCTTATGACAAATAAGATGCTTATACACATACATGCTTATGTCATATCAGATGCTGAGATTTTGTTTATTTTCAGACGCTGAGATTAATCATTCTTCTATAAAATGAAAGTTTAAATTTCTTCTTATAAAATTGAATCTATCTTCAGCAAGGGGTTTTGTAAATATGTCAGCCCACTGATGATCAGTGTCTACAAATTTTATTTCTAGAATACCCTTCTGAACATAGTCTCTTATAAAATGATGCTTAATCTCAATGTGTTTGGCTCGTGAATGCAATATGGGATTTTTTGTAAGACAGATTGTAGAAGTATTGTCACAAAAGATAGGAATGTTACTCCCTTTTATCAAGTAGTCTTCAAGTTGATACTTCATCCACAGAAGTTGAGAACTGCAACTTGCTACTGAAATATACTCAGCCTCTGCTGTTAAGAGTGCAATTGTGCTTTGCCTTTTGCTTGAGCAAGATACAAGATTTGCTCCAAGGAATTGGCAGCTACCACTTGTGCTTTTTCTTTCAATTCGGTCTCCAGCAAAGTCAGCATCACAGAAACCTACTAATTTGTAATCTTTTGATTTCTTATAAAGCAAACCAAGATTAGTAGTTCCTTGCAAATATCTGAATATTCTTTTGATAGCATTTAGGTGTGATTCTCTAGGATCTGATTGAAATCTAGCACACAGGCAGACGCTGAACATAATGTCAGGTCTTGAAGCCGTAAGATAAAGTAGAGATCCAATCATACCTCTGTACATTTTCTGATCTACCTTCTTACCAATTTCATCTTTACTAAGAGTGCAGGTAGGATGCATAGGTGTACACATAGGCTTACAATCCAACATCTTGAATTTCTTTAGTAATTCTTTGATATATTTGCTTTGATGTATATAGATACCATCACTGCATTGCTTGATTTGTATTCCAAGGAAAAACTTTAATTCACCCATCATGCTCATCTCAAATTCAGCCTGCATAAGCTTAGAAAATTCTTTGCAAAGGCTTTCATTAGTGGCTCCAAAAATGATATCATCAACATAGATTTGAACAAGTATGAAATGCTTGTTAGAAGATTTTCTGAAAAGAGTAGTGTCAACTAAACCTCTTGTAAATCCATTTTTCATTAAAAAGGAACTTAGTCTATCAAACCATGCTCTGGGAGCTTGCTTAAGACCATATAGAGCCTTTTTAAGTTTAAAAACATGTTCTGGAAATTCAATATCTTCAAAACCAGGAGGTTGTTTAACATAAACTTCCTCAGTTATAAAACCATTTAGAAAAGCACTTTTCACATCCATTTGATATAGTGTTATCCCATGATGTGCTGCAAATGAAAGTAAAATGCGAATAGCTTCTAGTCTTGCAACAGGTGCAAAAGTTTCAGTGAAATCAATACCTTCTTCTTGTGAGTAACCTTGAGCAACTAACCTTGCTTTATTTCTCACAACTTTACCATCTTCATCAAGCTTATTTCTAAATAACCATTTAGTACCAATAGCTTACTTATCTTCTGGTAGAATGACTAGCTTCCATACATCATTTCTTTGGAACTGATTTAGCTCATCTTGCATTGCTAGAATCCACCCTTCATCTTACAAAGCTTGATCAATCGTCTTAGGTTCCATTTCTAAGAGAAGTGCAAAATCAGCATGATCCTTGAAAGAGGATCTGGTTCGTACTTTATCACCAGGTTCTCCTATGATTTGATCTTTTGGATGATTGGTTTTGTACTTCCAGCTTTTTCTTGCTTCAGCTTCTGCTTGAGTAGAGTTCTTTGTCTTGTCACCATCGGATGATGAAGATGCATGTTCACCGTCTGACTTGTCACCGAGGTTTAATTTTGAAAATAACTCATCTAGCTCTGACATAGCAGTGTCATGCTTCTTATCATCAAACTTGACATGAATGGACTCTTCAACTGTCAAAGTTTCTTTGTTGTATATTCTAAAAGCTTTAGATCTTTCAGAGTATCCCAAAAAGATTCCTTTGTCAGCCTTGGAATCAAACATACCAAGCTGATCTTTAGTATTCAAAATATAACAACTACAACCAAAAGGATGAAAGTAAGAAATGTTTGGTTTTCTACCTTTCCACAATTCATAAGGAGTCTTATTCAAAATAGGTCTTATAAAAATTCTATTTTGAATATAACAAGTCTGTGTTATCGCTTCGCCTAAAAATGTTTACTTAATATCAGCTTCATTGATCATGGTCCTGGCCATTTCCTGGAGAGACCTATTTTTCCTTTCTACAACACCATTTTGTTGAGGTGTTCTAGGAGAGGAGAAATTGTGGGAGATGCCATTTTCTTCACAAAATTTTTGAAAGTTTTCATTTTTAAATTCTCCCCCATGATCACTTCTAATAGAAGAAATACAGATGCCTTTTTCATTTTGAACTGATTTGTAGAAAACAGTAAATACCTTAAAAGACTCATCCTTGTGGGCAAGGAATTTAACCCATGTCCATCTAGTAAAATCATCAACAATGACTAATCCATATTTCTTTCCAGTTAAAGAGGCTGTCCTTGTGGGACCAAAAAGATCAAGATGTAAAAGTTCAAGTGGTCTAGAGGTCGAAACAACATTTTTTAAATGAAAGGAAGTTTTAACTTGTTTTCCTCTTTGACAAGCCTCACACAGGGCATCAGATTGGAACTTAAGATTTGGTAAGCCTCTAACAAGATTGTGCTTGTTTAATTTTGGGATTAACCTCAAATTGGCATGACCCAATCTTTTGTGCCAAATCCATTGCTCATCTTCAACAGACATAAGACACTTGACATCTTGTTTTGCAAGTTCAGAAAGATCAACTTTATAAATGTTTTGTTTCCTCTTTGCTGTAAAGAATATAGATCCATCATTTTTGCTTTTTACTAAACATCCATTTTCTGTAAAGACAACATTATAACCACTGTCACATAATTGACTTATGCTCAATAGATTATGTTTCAGTCCTTCAACATATAAAACATTATTAATAGAAGGAAGAGAGCCTTTACCTATGCGACCAATTCCAACTATTTTACCTTTCTGGTTTCCTCCGAAACCAACGAATCCATCTTTCTAGGTCTTAGTTCTTGGAACATATGCTTTTCTCCCGTCATGTGACGCGAGCATCCACTGTCTAAGTACCAAGATAGGTGTGTTGACTTTGTTGCTAAGCAAGTCTGCAACATATACTATTTTATCTTTAGGTACCCATATCTTTTTGGGTCCTTTCTTGTTAGTTCTTGAAGGATATTTGTCCTTCTTAGTTGTAAACACAGTACACGCACTTTTCAAATGACCAGATTTATTGCAGTAAGTACAATGCAAGCATTTACTATGATTATTGGATTTATCAGATGCTAAATTATTTTCTAAAAGAGGTTCATCTGATATATAACCAAGACCATGAGTTGTCGTTTTACTGACACCCCAAATCATAGAAGCTTGCTTGCTTCGAGTTACACTCTCTGCAAGAAACTTTTGAAATGCATGTTCATAGTCATTTGATTTGCAGTTAGGATTGCCTGTAACTACAGAGCTTTTAACTTGAGAGCTCTCAACTTCTGGTTGCTTGTTGGCTTCCAGACGCTGGTTACCCACCAGACGCTGATTTTCAGTTTTCAGCTTTTGGTTCTCTTCATTGAGTACAGAGTTTTCATTGTGTAAAGAATGAAAATCTTCTGATAGTTTTGAAAATTTCTTTTTCAAATTCTTATACTCAATAGAGAGAGTGGCAGAATCCTTTAACAGATCATCAAATGCAAGTTGAGGTTCAGAATAAGAGTCATATATTATTACCTCTTCAACTTCTTCTTCTGAATCAAGATCAGTGTCTGCCATGAGGGCAATGTGAGCTTCTTCTTCTTTATCTTCCTCAGAGGAGGATAAGTCAAGATCTTCCCATGTTGCCATGAGACCTTTCTTCTTTTTCTTGAAGGAGCTTCTTGTGGACTTTTCCTTAAGATTAGGACACTCGGACTTGAAATGTCCAGGCTTCTTACATTCATAGCAAATGACTTGGGCTTTGTCCTTGTCTTTGCTTTCCTTCTTGTCCTTTGTATCTTTCTTCTGAAACCTCCTTCTGAAGTTTCTCTTCTTCCACATTCTCTGGATCTTCTTAGATATGAATGCTAGCTCATCATCTGATCCATCATAATCTCCTTCTGAAGCTTCATCATCTGATTCTTCTTCTTCAGCCTGAAAAGCTTTAGAAGTACTAGGTTTATGTTGATTAACTCTTAAAGCAATAGACTTACTCTTCTTGGTAGGTTCTTCTTCATTTAGCTCAAGTTCATGAGCTTTCAAAGAACTCATAAGATCTTCAAGCCGAAGGACATTTAGATCTTTTGCTTCTTGTATAGCAGTGACTTTGGGTCTCCACTACTTAGTCAAACTTCTCAAGATCTTTCTCATATGGTCAGGTGTAGTATAACTTTTTCCAAGGGCCTGCAACCCATGAACAAGTGTTTGGAACCTTCCAAACATAGTTTCAATGTTTTCTCCATCTTCCATTTTGAATAGCTCATACTGGCGAACCATCATGCTAGCCTTTGTTTCTCTTACTTGGGCAGAACCCTCATAAGACAAAACAAGAGAATCCCAGATTTCTTTGGCAGTATCAAACTTACCACATTTATCATATTCTCTTTCTGTCATAGCACAGATGAGAATAAATCTAGCCTTCTGATTGGTTTGATATCTCTTTTTCTGATCATCAGTCCAGTTTTCCCTAGGTATTGCAACACCAAGGGCATTAGCGGGAGAAATGTATCCACTTTCAACTATATCCCACAAATCAAGATTTTGTGCCTCAAGGAATGCTTTCATCTTATCTTTCCAGTAATCAAATTTTTCTCCATTGAATAGAGGAGGACGGTTCATATGACCACCTTCAGCAGACATGTTCACAGTAGGATCTTTACTCTTAACACTGTTAAGTGCTCAACCAAGAGGCCGAGCTCTGGTACCAACTGAACGTGAACACAAGAAGGGGGGTTGTATTGTGTTGAAAACTTTTTATAAACTTTAAGTTAAAAACACTTAGAACATAGGTTTTTCAAAACTATTTGTGTATCGGACGCTAGAAATAAATCAGACGCTTGAAAAGCAGTTTGTGAAAACTTATTTTTAACAGAATAAGATAAAGGTAAATATAAAGCAGTAAAGCAAGAGACACAGAGATTTATACTAGTTCATTACCAAACTGGTAGCTACGCCTAGTCCCTTCGTTCCTGAAGGATTTTCCACTATAATCAACTAATTACAAAACCTTAAGAGTATTCTACTGTCACAACCTTGACAATACTCTCAACTTCTCAAAACGACTCAGTACATTCGAGCCTTTGAGGAACAAATTTTAACTAGGCCAAAACAACTTTTACAAGTAAGTTGAATACAAGTATAAATAACTCTCACAGAGAGGATAAAAATTAAGCTCAATATAGAATTGCTTTCTAAAAGAAAGTGTCGGACGCTGAGTTCAGTTCTTGTAGTCCAGAGACTTGGCTCGAAACTTGATTGCTCACAGAAGCAGTGCTTTCAGAGTATTGACTCTTTGTAGTGTATAGCAACAGTGTTTGTTCTCAGTAAATGAAGCAATATTCTCTTGTAGAGTTTCGGCAGTTTCTTCAATGGATACCTTGGGGTATTTATAGGAGTTATAAAGGATATTTCCATTACAGTAAAAATGACTCATTTCCATTGAGTGAGGTGATTTCAAAAAGCTATCTCTTTCTTCCTTTCCAGAGAATATCTCAGTAGTACACATTACCGTTTTCGTACTACCTTGCTTTTCACAATTGCTTGTACAATTTTTGTCTTTTAGATAAAGGTGTCACCTTTAATACCTCGTACAACAATTTTAGCGCATAAGATCAAATTCAAAATCCGTTCCAGAAACTTCTGAGAGGAAGAGCAACTACGTGACCAACACGTGATTTATAATGAAGTTCAGATGCTTGCTCAGAACGGAAGATCGGACGCTCATAGCAAATGGATAAGACTAGTGTCACAAGAAGATAATTCCAGACGCTCACGAGGACAGTATACTAAGATGAGCCGGATGCTGACATATGGAGTGTATCCTTCTCTTGAGAGCTTCTTCCTTCTTGTTTAAGTGGCTTAGAAATATATGTAATATTAGTATCTGCACACATCAAGAATTGTTAGAACATAAATTGTTCTCTTGTGAATATTTTGTTATCATCAAAATTAATGAGGGTCTAAACTTCTCAATCGTTTAGGTTCCAACAATTAGGGGTAGGAACTAGAACCAATTTGAGAACTTGAAATTACATGATGAAATTAGTGATGAACAGTAAAGGGTATATGATTTACCTCAATGAAACGGCGATCGGAGATAAGCCCTAACAAGCCTGAATGGAAAAAATGAGTTTGCACCGTCGGATTGATGAACTATCGCTTGGAACCACTAAGATTGGATCACAAAGCTTAGAGTACACAGAAAATGGTGGTTTCTGGTTGGAGACACTGCTCTGGTCGTGATTATGAAGGAGAAATGGAAAAAAATATGGTTTAAGGGAATTATTGGGCTTAAATAGGCAAAAAGGGAAAAACCAGATTGCTTAGCGCGTAACTCGCGCTTAGCACGAGCTTGACAGAAGCTCACGCGCTTTGGGCGCACATGAGCATGTCCCACGTGGCTTGCTTCACTCTGAAGGAGTCTTCTAGATGCGTGCCACGTGTTCTCGTTAGCGAACAGTCCAATCACAGTGCACCATGTGGCGCAGACGACAGGAGACACTGGTGCACAATACACCAGCGCGCGGCACGCGCGCTTTACGCTCCTTTACACTGTTTTGTCCGGTTTCGCACGATTTCTTCGATTCCAACTTCTGTATGGTCCAGAACTCGATACCCTAACACTAAAGCATAATTCCTAACATCAAAGGACATCAAATGGAATCAAGAATAAAGATTCAAGGTCTCATTTACTCGTCTGAAAACTCGCACTCGTCTAAGGGTACGAACACACAAAAACCCTAATCCCAACTCCGATTGTTCTCAAACTTTACCAGGCTTCTAAGACTCTTATCAAAACCTTATCAAACATTATTCCAACCACAACCAACATCCCAAACCTCAAAACACACTCTCATACAAGCTCATGGAAACATAGAAAGCAAACACATAGCTGAAAAGTCAAATATACAGTCAAATACACACAAAACCCACCTAGGACACACAAGTACACATAAACACACACACACTAAGCAAGATTTAGAAAAATGAGGATGTTACATTACCACCCCCTTAAAAGAGATTTCATCCCCGAAATCATGCACCTGAAAATAAATAAGGGTACTGCAGGCGAATCTCACTCTCACGCTCCCAAGTCATATCACCAGTAACATCATCCCACTGAACCTAGACTACAGGAATAGTTTCATCATGAAGTTCCTTCATCCTCCTATCCAAAACCCGTACAAGCAATGCTTTGTACTCTAAGTTCTCTTTCAACTGAATTGACTCGGGTTCAAGCACATGTGATGGATCGGGAAAATATTTGCGAAGTTGTGAAACATGGAAGACATCATGGAGTTTCGAAACATTAGGTGGTAAGGCAATGTGATAAGCTACTGGGCTGATCCTACGAAGAATTTGGAAAGGTCCGATGAATCTAAGGGTTAGCTTTCTAGATTTGATGGCTCTGCCAATTCTAGTTCTAGGTGTAACTCTCAGAAAAAACATGGTCTCCTTCTTAGAATTCTAAAGTTCTTCTCCTTTTATCGCTATAACTCTTTTGCCTATCCTGTGCTTCCTTCATTTTCTCTCTGATCTTCCTGACTTGTTCTATGGTTTACTGCACTAATTTTAAACCTAACACTTGGGTACCTCCTGTCTCAAACCAACATAATGGGGTTCTACACTTTCGCCTATACAACGCCTCAAAAGATGTCATACCTATACTTGAGTAAAAACTGTTGTTATAGGTAAACTCTACTATGTAAACATATACATATACATATATGTATATATATGTTATATAATATATATAACATATATATTATATATATATAAGTATACATATACATATATGTATATATATGTATATGTATACTTATATTATATGTATACTTATATATATAATATAAAATAGATTTGTTGAGAGCTTGTGTGTTGGAGCACGTAGGAAGTTGGGATGAATTTATATATTATATATGTATACATATATATAATACATATATATATATATGTATATACATATATATTATATATCTAAATATATACATATATATATGTATTATATATATATATATATACACACACACATATATATTATATATATATATATGTATACATATATATTATATATATCAGTATACTTATATATAATACATATATATAAATATATATAACAAATATATACATATATATATAAGTATACTATATATATAATATATATGTATACATATATAATATATAAATTCATCCCAACTTCCTACATGCTCCAACACACAAGCTCTCAACAAATCTATTATATATTATATATATAAGTATACATATAATATAAGTATACACATATATATATATATATATATATATATACACACACACATATACATATAACATATATATTATATATATAAGTATACATATACATATATATATATTTGTGTATATATACAAATATACATATATATATATATATATGTATAAAATATATAAGTATACTTATATATATATATATATATATATATATATGTTTACATAGTGGAGTTTACCTATAACAACAGTTTTCTCTCAAGTATAGGTATGACACTTTTGAGGCGTTGTATGGGCGGAAGTGTAGAACCCCATTATATACACACATATATATTATATATATAAGTGTATATATATATATATATATGTATATGTATACATATATATATATACATATACATATACATTTAACATATATATTATATATATAAGTATACATATACATATATATATGTGTATATATACATATATACATATATATATATATGTATATATGTATATACACACACGCGCGCACACACACACACACACACAGATATATATATATATATATATATATATATATATATATATATGTTTAAATAGTGGAGTTTACCTGTAACAACAGTTTTCACTCAAGTATAGGTTTGACACTTTTGAGGCGTTGTATGGGCGGAAGTGTAGAACCCCATTATATACACACATATATATTATATATATAAGTATACATATACATATATATATATAAGTATACTTATATATATATATATAATATCTTATATATATATATAATATATATAAATTCATCCCAACTTCCTACGTGCTCCAACACACAAGCTCTCAACAAATCTTCTAGGGATTGAATCGTTCGTTCTGACTGTCCATCCATTTGAGGATGATAAGTTAAACTTAATCTCAACTTGGTCCCTAAAGATCGTTGCAATTCATTCCAGATCTAGTGGTAAATCTAGGATCTCTATCACTGATGATGCTCGAAGGAACACCATGCAACCTTACAACTTAGTGGTGCTCGGATGAAAACTAAGTTTGTTCTTATGGGCTTCTTCCAGAATCATTCTCCAAAGTTCTGAGTCACTTGGGAAACAAACTCGGTCTCCAAACCTTATCACTCTGTCTGCCTTGATATTGAATTCAGAAGTCTCGTTGTCTTTCATCGAGTCCCTTATCTTAATCAACTGCTCATCAATTCCTTGCTTTTCCTTCAACTCTTGTAGAATCCTTCTATAAATCTTCTATAGTATATACAAAAAGGTTTCCTTCCTTGTCAACTGGCTCATTGATAAGGCTATCTTAGTGAATCCTTTTATAAATCTTTTATAGTATCCGGCCAATCCAAGAAAACTCCTAATCTCACCACAGTCTTAGGTCTTTCTCACTTAGTCACTGCTTCCACCTTTGAGGGATCTACAGTAATTCCATCCTTGTTGATCACATCCCAAGAAATTGTACCTCTTCAGGCCAAAACTCGCACTTTGACAGTTTAGCATAGAGCTGTCTATCTTTCCAAATCTGAAGTATGGTTCTAAGATGCTCCACATGCTCCTCTTCGATAAGCGAATAAATATGTATGTCATCAATGAAGACGACTACAAATTTATCTATGAACGG